>CANXME010002091.1:0-498894 GCA_948144175.1 Closterium sp. NIES-65 | reverse complement strand
CGTCCAGATCCACGTCCACGTCGATGTCCACGTCCACGACCACGTCCACGTCCACGACCACGTCGATGTCCACGTCCACGTCCATGTCCACGTCCACGTCCACGTCCACGTCCACGTCCAGGTCCACGTCCACGTCCACGTCCACGACCACGTCCACGTCCACGACCACGTCCACGTCCACGTCTACGTCCAGGTCTTGGTCCACGTCCACGACTACGACTACGTCCACGTCCACGTCCACGTCCATGTCCACGACCACGTCAACTTCCACGTCCACGTCCACGACCACATCCACGTCCAAGTCCACGTCCACGTCCACGTTCAGGTCCACGTCCACGTCCATGTCCACGACCACGTCCACGTCCACGTCCACGACCACGTCCACGTCCACATCCACGACCACGTCCACGTCCCCGTCCACGTCCACGTCCAAGTCCAAGTCCACGTCCACGTCCACGTCCACGACCACATCCACGACCACGTCCAGGTCCACGACCACGTCCATGTGCACGTCTACGTCTAGGTCCACGTCCACGTCGATGTCCACGTCCACGTCCACGTCAAAGTCCACATCCACGTCCACGTCCACGTCCTGGTCCACGTCCACGTCCACGTTCATGTCGAGGACCACGACCATGTCCACGTCCACGTCCACGTCTACGTCCACGTCCAAGTCCACGTCCACGTCCACGACCACGTCCATTTCCACGTCCATGTCCACGTCCACGACCACGTCCACGACCATGTCCACGTCCACGTCCACGTCCACGTCTGCGTCCAGATCCACGTCCACGTCGATGTCCACGTCCACGTTGATGTCCACGTCCACGTCGATGTCCACGTCCACGTCCATGTCCACGTCCACGTCCAGGTTCACGTCCACGTCCACGTCCACGTCCAGGTCCACGTCCACGTCCACGTCCATGACCACGTCCACGTCCACGTCCACGTCCACGACCACGTCCACGTCCACGTTCACGACCACGTCCTCGTCCACGTCCACGTCCACGTTCTCGTCCACGACCACGTCCAGGTCCACATCCACGTCAACGACCACGACCACGTCCACGTCCTCGTCCACGACCACGTCCACGTCTACGACCACGTCCATGTCTACGACCATGTCCAAGTCCACATCGACGTCCACGACAACGACCACGTCCACGTCTACGACCAAGTCCACGTCCACGTCCACCTCTACGTCCAGGACCACGTCCACGCCCATGACCACGTCCACGACCACGTCCACGTCCACGACCACGTCCACGACCACGTCCACGTCCTGATCCACGTCCACGTCCACGTCCAGGTCCAGGTCCACGTCCACGTCCACGTCCACGTCCTCGTCCACGACCACGTCCAGGTCCACGTCAACGTCCACGACCACGACCACGTCCTCCACGTCCACGACCACGACCACGTCCTCCACGTCCACGACCACGACCACGTCCACGTCCACGTCCACGACCACGTCCACGTCCTTGTCCACGTCCAAGACCACGTCCACGACCACGTCCACGTCCACGTCCACAACCACGTCCACGTCCACGTCCACGTCCACGTCCATGTCCACGTCCAAGTCCACGTCCACGTCCACGTCCATGTCCATGTCCAAGTCCACCTCCACGTCCACGACCACGTCCACGTCCACGTCCACGTCCACGTCCACGTCCTCCAAGTCCACGTCCACGTCCACCTCCACGTCCACGACCACGTCCACGTCCACGACCACGTCCACGACCACGTCCACGTCCACGACCACGTCCACGACCACGTCCACGTCCTGATCCACGTCCACGTCCACGTCCACGTCCACGTACTCGTCCAGGACCACGTCCAGGTCCACGTCCACATCCACGACCACCACCACGTCCACGTCCTCGTCAACGACCACGTCCACGTCCACGACCACGTCCATGTCTACAACCACGTCCAAGTCCACGTCCACGTCGACGACCACGACCACGTCCACGTCCACGACCAAGTCCACGTCCACGTCCACGTCCAGGTCCACGTCCACGTCCAGGTCCACGTCCACGTCCAAGTCCACGTCCAGGTCCACGTCCACGTCCACGTCCACGACCACGTCCACGTCCACGTCCACGTCTACGTCCAGATCCACGTCCACGTCGATGTCCACGTCCACGACCATGTCCACGTCCACGACCACGTCAATGTCCACGTCCACGTCCACGTCCACGTCCACGTCCACGTCCACGTCCACGACCACGTCCACGTCCACGACCACGTCCACGTCCACGTCTACGTCCAGGTCTTGGTCCACGTCCACGACTACGACTACGTCCACGTCCACGTCCACGTCCACGTCCATGTCCACGACCACGTCCACTTCCACGTCCACGTCCACGACCACGTCCACGTCCAGGTCCACGTCCACGTCCAGGTCCACGTCCACGTCCATGTCCACGACAACGTCCACGTCCACGTCCACATCCACGACCACGTCCACATCCACGTCCACGTCCACGTCCAGGTCCACGTCCACGTCCACGTCCATGTCGAGGACCACGTCCATGTCCACGTCCACGTCCACGTCTACGTCCACGTCCAGGTCCACGTCCACGTCCACGTCCACGTCCACGACCACGTCCATTTCCACGTCCATGTCCACGTCCACGACCACGTCCACGACCATGTCCACGTCCACGTCCACGTCCACGTCTGCGTCCAGATCCACGTCCACGTCGATGTCCACGTCCAAGTCCACGTCCACGTCCATGTCCACGTCCACGTCTTGGTTCACGTCCACGTCCACGTCCACGTCCAGGTCCACGTCCACGTCCACGTCCACGACCACGTCCACGTCCACGTCCACGTCCACGACCACGTCCACGTCCACGTTCACGACCACGTCCTCGTCCACGTCCACGTCCACGTTCTCGTCCACGACCACGTCCAGGTCCACATCTACGTCCACGACCACGACCACGTCCACGTCCTCGTCCACGACCACGTCCACGTCTACGACCACGTCCATGTCTACGACCACGTCCACATCGACGTCCACGACCACGACCACGTCCACGTCTACGACCAAGTCCACGTCCACGTCCACGTCCAGGTCCACGTCCACGTCCAGGTCCACGTCCAGGTCCACGTCCAGGTCCACGTCCACGTCCACGACCACGTCCACGTCGACGTCGACGTCCAGATCCACGTCCACGTCCACGTCCACGTCCACGTCCACGTCCATGTCCACGTCCACGTCCAAGTCCACGTCCACGTCCAGGTCCACGTCCAAGTCCACGTCCACGTCCAGGTCCACGTCCACGACCACGTCCACGTCCACGACCACGTCCACGTCCACGTCCACGTCCACGTCCAAGTCCAAGTCCACGTCCACGTCCACGTCCACAACCACGTCCACGACCACGTCCAGGTCCACGACCACGTCTACGTCCACTTCCACGTCTACGTCCAGGTCCACGTCCACGTCGATGTCCACGTCCACGTCCAAGTCCACGTCCACGTCCACGTCCAGGTCCACGTCCACGTCCACGTCCACGTTTACGACCACGTCCATGTCCACGTCCACGTCCACGTTCACGACCACGTCCACGTCCTCGACCATGTCCACGTCCACGTCCACGTCTACGTCGAGATCCACGTCCACGTCGATGTCCACGTCCACGTCAACGTCCACGTCCACGTCCACGTCCACGACCACATCCATGTCCACGTCCAAGTCCACGTCCTCGTCCACGTTTACGTCCACAACCACGTCCACGTCCACGACCACGTCCACATCCACGTCCAAGTCGATGTCCAAGTCCACGTCCACGTCCACGTTTACGACCACGTCCACGTCCACGTCCACGACCACGTCCACGTCCACGTCCACGTCCACGACCACGTCCACGGCCCCGTCCACGTCCACGTCCAAGTCCAAGTCCACGTCCACGTCCACGTCCACGTCCACGACCACGTCCACGACCACGTCCAGGTCCACGACCACGTCCAGGTCCACGACCACGTCCGCGTCCACGTCTACGTCCAGGTCCACGTCCACGTCGATGTCCACGTCCACGTCCACGTCCAAGTCCACATCCACGTCCACGTCCGCGTCCAGGTCCACGTCCACTTCCACGTCCACGTCCACGACCACGTCCATGTCCACGTCCACGTCCACGACCACGTCCACGTCCATGACCATGTCCACGTCCATGTCCACGACCACGTCCACGTCCACGACCACGTCCACGTCCACGTCCACGACCATGTCCACGTCCACGACCATGTCCATGTCCACGTCCACGTCCAGGTCCACGTCCACGTCCACGTCCAGGTCCACGTCCACGTCCACGTCCACGACCACGTCCACGTCCACGACCACGTCCACGTCCACGACCACGTCCACGTCCACGTCCACGACCACATCCTCGTCCACGTCCACGTCCTCGTCCACGTCGTCGTCCACGACCACGTCCAGGTCCACATCCACGTCCACGACCACGACCACGTCCACGTCCTCGTCCACGACCACGTCCACGTCCACGACCACGTCCATGTCTACGACCACGTCCAAGTCCACGTCGACGTCCACGACCACCACCACGTCCACATCCACGACCAAGTCTACGTCCACGTCCACGTCCAGGTCCACGCCCACGTCGATGTCCACGTCCACGTCCAGGTCCATGTCCAGGTCCACGTCCACGTCCACGTCCACGACCATGTCCACGTCCACGTCCACCTCCACGTCTACGTCCAGATCCACGTCCACATTGATGTCCACGTCCACGTCCACGTCCACGTCCAAGTCTACGTCCATGTCCACGTCCACGTCCACGTCCACGTTCAAGTCCACGTCCACGTCCACGTCCACGTCCACGACCACGTCCACGTCCACAACCACGTCCACGTCCACGTCCAGGTCCTGGTCCATGTCCACGACTACGACTACGTCCACGTCCACGTCCACGACCACGTCCACTTCCACGTCCACGTCCACGACCACGTCCACGTCCAAGTCCACGTCCACGTCTAGGTCCACGTCCAGGTCCATGTCCACGTCCACGACCACGTCCACGTCCACGACCACGTCCACGTCCACGTCCACGACCACGTCCACGTCCCCGTCCACGTCCACGTCCAAGTCCAAGTCCGCGTCCACGTCCACGTCCACGACCACGTCCACGACCACGCCCAGGTCCACGACCACGTCTACGTCCACGTCCACGTCTACGTCCAGGTCCACGTCCATGTCGATGTCCACGTCCACGTCCACGTCCAAGTCCACGTCCACGTCCACGTCCAGGTCCACGTCCACGTCCACGTACACGTCGACGACCACGTCCATGTCCACGTCCACGTCCACGTCCACGACCACGTCCACGTCCACGAACATGTCCACGTCCACGTCCACGTCCACGTCCACGTCTACGTCCTGATCCACGTCCACGTCGATGTCCACGTCCACGTCAACGTCCATGTCCATGTCCACGTCCACGTCCACGTCCACGTCCACGACCACGTCCACGTCCACGTCCACGACCACGTCCACGTCCACATCCACGACCACGTCCACGTCCACGTCGACGTCCATGTCCATGTCTAGGTCCAGGTCCACGACCACGTCCACGTCGACATCCAGGTCCAGGTCCACGTCCACGTCCACGTCCACGACTACGTCCACTTCCACGTCCACGACCACGTCCACGTCCACGTCCACGTCCATGTCCATGACCACGTCCATGTCCACGTCCACGTCCACATCCACGTCTAGGTCGAGGTCCACATCCACGTCCACGACCATGTCCACGTCCACGTCCACGTCCAAGTCCACGTCCACGTCCACGTCCAAGACCACGTCCACGTCCACGACCACGTCCACGTCCACGTCCATGTCCAAGTCCACGTCCACGTCCAGGTCCACGTCCACGTCTACTTCCACGTCCACGTCCTCTAGGTCCACGTCCACGTCCTCCACGTCCACGTCCACGTCCACGTCCACCACGTCCACGACCACGTCCACCTCCACATCCACGTCCACGTCCACATCCATGTCCACGTCCACGTCCACGACCACGTCCACGTCCACAACCACGTCCACGTCCACGTCCACGTCCATGTCAACGTCCAAGTCCACGTCCACGTCCACGACCACGTCCACGTCTACGTCCACGTCCACCTCCTCCAAGTCCACGTCCACGTCCACGTCCACGTCCACGACCACGTCCACGTCCTCGACCACGTCCACAACCACGTCCACGTCCACCACCACGTCCACGTCCACGACCACTTCCACGTCCACGTCCACGTCCACGTCCTCCAAGTCCACGTCCACGTCGAGGTCCACGACCACTACCACATCCACGACCACGTCCACGTCCACGACCACGTCCACGACCACGTCCACGTCCTGATCCACGTCCACGACCACGTCCACGTCCAGGTCCACGTCCACGTCCACGTCCACGTCCTGATCCACGACCAGGTCCACGTCCACGTCCACGTCCACGTCCTCGTCCACGACCACGTCCAAGTCCACATCCACGTCCACGACCACGACCACGTCCACGTCCTCGTCCACGACCACGTCCACGTCCACGACTACGTCTACGACCACATCCACGTCCACGTCCATGTCCACGTCCACGTCCACGTCCACGACCACGTCCATGTCCGCGTCCACGTCCTCCACGTCCACGTCCACGTCTACGTCCTGATCCACGTCCACGTCGATGTCCACGTCCACGTCAACGTCCATGTCCATGTCCACGTCCACGTCCACGTCCACGACCACGTCCACGTCCACGTCCACGACCACGTCCACGTCCACATCCACGACCACGTCCACGTCCACGTCGACGTCCATGTCCATGTCTAGGTCCAGGTCCACGACCACGTCCACGTCGACGTCCAGGTCCAGGTCCACGTCCACGTCCACGTCCACGACTACGTCCACTTCCACGTCCACGACCACGTCCACGTCCACGTCCACGTCCATGTCCACGACCACGTCCATTTCCACGTCCACGTCCACATCCACGTCTAGGTCGAGGTCCACGTCCACGTCCACGACCATGTCCACGTCCACGTCCACGTCCAAGTCCACGTCCGCGTCCACGTCCAAGACCACGTCCACGTCCACGACCACGTCCACGTCCACGTCCATGTCCAAGTCCACGTCCACGTCCAGGTCCACGTCCACGTCCACTTCCACGTCCACGTCCTCCACGTCCACGTCCACGTCCTCCACGTCCACGTCCACGTCCACCACGTCCACGACCACGTCCACCTCCACATCCACGTCCACGTCCACATCCATGTCCACGTCCACGTCCACGACCACGTCCACGTCCACAACCACGTCCACGTCCACGTCCACGTCCATGTCCACGTCCAAGTCCACGTCCATGTCCACGTCCACGACCACGTCCACGTCTACGTCCACGTCCACCTCCTCCAAGTCCACGTCCACGTCCACGTCCACGTCCACGTCCAGGTCCACGTCCACGTCCACGTCCACGACCACGTCCACGTCCACGTCCACGTCCACGACCACGTCCACGTCCACGTTCACGACCACGTCCTCGTCCACGTCCACGTCCACGTTCTCGTCCACGACCACGTCCAGGTCCACATCTACGTCCACGACCACGACCACGTCCACGTCCTCGTCCACGACCACGTCCACGTCTACGACCACGTCCATGTCTACGACCACGTCCACATCGACGTCCACGACCACGACCACGTCCACGTCTACGACCAAGTCCACGTCCACGTCCACGTCCAGGTCCACGTCCACGTCCAGGTCCACGTCCAGGTCCACGTCCAGGTCCACGTCCACGTCCACGACCACGTCCACGTCGACGTCGACGTCCAGATCCACGTCCACGTCCACGTCCACGTCCACGTCCACGTCCACGTCCATGTCCACGTCCACGTCCAAGTCCACGTCCACGTCCAGGTCCACGTCCAAGTCCACGTCCACGTCCAGGTCCACGTCCACGACCACGTCCACGTCCACGACCACGTCCACGTCCACGTCCACGTCCACGTCCAAGTCCAAGTCCACGTCCACGTCCACGTCCACAACCACGTCCACGACCACGTCCAGGTCAACGACCACGTCTACGTCCACTTCCACGTCTACGTCCAGGTCCACGTCCACGTCGATGTCCATGTCCACGTCCAAGTCCACGTCCACGTCCACGTCCAGGTCCACGTCCACGTCCACGTCCACGTTTACGACCACGTCCATGTCCACGTCCACGTCCACGTTCACGACCACGTCCACGTCCTCGACCATGTCCACGTCCACGTCCACGTCTACGTCGAGATCCACGTCCACGTCGATGTCCACGTCCACGTCAACGTCCACGTCCACGTCCACGTCCACGACCACATCCATGTCCACGTCCAAGTCCACGTCCTCGTCCACATTTACGTCCACAACCACGTCCACGTCCACGACCACGTCCACATCCACGTCCAAGTCGACGTCCAAGTCCACGTCCACGTCCACGTTTACGACCACGTCCACGTCCACGTCCACGTCCACGACCACGTCCACGTCCACGTCCACGTCCACGACCACGTCCACGGCCCCGTCCACGTCCACGTCCAAGTCCAAGTCCAAGTCCACGTCCACGTCCACGTCCACGTCCACGACCACGTCCACGACCACGTCCAGGTCTACGACCACGTCCGCGTCCACGTCTACGTCCAGGTCCACGTCCACGTCGATGTCCACGTCCACGTCCACGTCCAAGTCCACGTCCACGTCCACGTCCGCGTCCAGGTCCACGTCCACTTCCACGTCCACGTCCACGACCACGTCCATGTCCACGTCCACGTCCACGACCACGTCCACGTCCATGACCATGTCCACGTCCATGTCCACGACCACGTCCACGTCCACGACCACGTCCACGTCCACGTCCACGACCATGTCCACGTCCACGACCATGTCCATGTCCACGTCCACGTCCAGGTCCACGTCCACGTCCACGTCCAGGTCCACGTCCACGTCCACGTCCACGACCACGTCCACGTCCACGACCACGTCCACGTCCACGACCACGTCCACGTCCACGTCCACGACCACATCCTCGTCCACGTCCACGTCCACGTCCTCGTCCACGTCCTCGTCCACGACCACGTCCAGGTCCACATCCACGTCCACGACCACGACCACGTCCACGTCCTCGTCCACGACCACGTCCACGTCCACGACCACGTCCATGTCTACGACCACGTCCAAGTCCACGTCGACGTCCACGACCACCACCACGTCCACATCCACGACCAAGTCTACGTCCACGTCCACGTCCAGGTCCACGCCCACGTCCATGTCCACGTCCACGTCCAGGTCCATGTCCAGGTCCACGTCCACGTCCACGTCCACGACCATGTCCACGTCCACGTCCACCTCCACGTCTACGTCCAGATCCACGTCCACATTGATGTCCACGTCCACGTCCACGTCCAAGTCTACGTCCATGTCCACGTCCACGTCCACGTCCACGTCCACGTTCAGGTCCACGTCCACGTCCACGTCCACGTCCACGACCACGTCCACGTCCACAACCACGTCCACGTCCACGTCCAGGTCCTGGTCCACGTCCACGACTACGACTACGTCCACGTCCACGTCCACGACCACGTCCACTTCCACGTCCACGTCCACGACCACGTCCACGTCCAAGTCCACGTCCACGTCTAGGTCCACGTCCAGGTCCATGTCCACGTCCACGACCACGTCCACGTCCACGTCCACGACCACGTCCACGTCCACGTCCACGACCACGTCCACGTCCCCGTCCACGTCCACGTCCAAGTCCAAGTCCGCGTCCACGTCCACGTCCACGACCACGTCCACGACCACGCCCAGGTCCACGACCACGTCTACGTCCACGTCCACGTCTACGTCCAGGTCCACGTCCATGTCGATGTCCACGTCCACGTCCACGTCCAAGTCCACGTCCACGTCCACGTCCAGGTCCACGTCCACGTCCACGTACACGTCGACGACCACGTCCATGTCCACGTCCACGTCCATGTCCACGACCACGTCCACGTCCACGAACATGTCCACGTCCACGTCCACGTCCACGTCCACGTCTACGTCCTGATCCACGTCCACGTCGATGTCCACGTCCACGTCAACGTCCATGTCCATGTCCACGTCCACGTCCACGTCCACGTCCACGACCACGTCCACGTCCACGTCCACGACCACGTCCACGTCCACATCCACGACCACGTCCACGTCCACGTCGACGTCCATGTCCATGTCTAGGTCCAGGTCCACGACCACGTCCACGTCGACATCCAGGTCCAGGTCCACGTCCACGTCCACGTCCACGACTACGTTCACTTCCACGTCCACGACCACGTCCACGTCCACGTCCACGTCCATGTCCATGACCACGTCCATGTCCACGTCCACGTCCACATCCACGTCTAGGTCGAGGTCCACGTCCACGTCCACGACCATGTCCACGTCCACGTCCACGTCCAAGTCCAAGTCCACGTCCACGTCCAAGACCACGTCCACGTCCACGACCACGTCCACGTCCACGTCCATGTCCATGTCCAAGTCCACGTCCACGTCCACGTCCACGTCCATGTCCAAGACCACGTCCACGTCCATGTCCACGTCCACGTCCAAGTCCACGTCCACTTCCACGTCCACGTCCTCTAGGTCCACGTCCACGTCCTCCACGTCCACGTCCACGTCCACATCCATGTCCACGTCCACGTCCACGACCACGTCCACGTCCACAACCACGTCCACGTCCACGTCCACGTCCATGTCCACGTCCAAGTCCACGTCCACGTCCACGACCACGTCCACGTCTACGTCCACGTCCACCTCCTCCAAGTCCACGTCCACGTCCACGTCCACGTCCACGACCACGTCCACGTCCACGACCACGTCCACAACCACGTCCACGTCCACCACCACGTCCACGTCCACGACCACTTCCACGTCCACGTCCACGTCCACGTCCTCCAAGTCCACGTCCACGTCGAGGTCCACGACCACTACCACATCCACGACCACGTCCACGTCCACGACCACGTCCACGACCACGTCCACGTCCTGATCCACGTCCACGACCACGTCCACGTCCAGGTCCACGTCCACGTCCACGTCCACGTCCTGATCCACGACCACGTCCACGTCCACGTCCTCGTCCACGACCACGTCCAAGTCCACATCCACGTCCACGACCACGACCACGTCCACGTCCTCGTCCACGACCACGTCCACGTCCACGACTACGTCTACGACCACATCCACGTCCACGTCCATGTCCACGTCCACGTCCACGTCCACGACCACGTCCATGTCCACGTCCACGTCCTCCACGTCCACGTCCACGTCTACGTCCTGATCCACGTCCACGTCGATGTCCACGTCCACGTCAACGTCCATGTCCATGTCCACGTCCACGTCCACGTCCACGACCACGTCCACGTCCACGTCCACGACCACGTCCACGTCCACATCCACGACCACGTCCACGTCCACGTCGACGTCCATGTCCATGTCTAGGTCCAGGTCCACGACCACGTCCACGTCGACGTCCAGGTCCAGGTCCACGTCCACGTCCACGTCCACGACTACGTCCACTTCCACGTCCACGACCACGTCCACGTCCACGTCCACGTCCATGTCCACGACCACGTCCATGTCCACGTCCACGTCCACATCCACGTCTAGGTCGAGGTCCATGTCCACGTCCACGACCATGTCCACGTCCACGTCCACGTCCAAATCCACGTCCACGTCCACGTCCAAGACCACGTCCACGTCCACGACCACGTCCACGTCCACGTCCATGTCCAAGTCCACGTCCACGTCCAGGTCCACGTCCACGTCCACTTCCACGTCCACGTCCTCTAGGTCCACGTCCACGTCCTCCACGTCCACGTCCACGTCCACCACGTCCACGACCACGTCCACCTCCACATCCACGTCCACGTCCACATCCATGTCCACGTCCACGTCCACGACCACGTCCACGTCCACAACCACGTCCACGTCCACGTCCATGTCCACGTCCAAGTCCACGTCCATGTCCACGTCCACGACCACGTCCACGTCTACGTCCACGTCCACCTCCTCCAAGTCCACGTCCACGTCCACGTCCACGTCCACGACCATGTCCACGTCCACGACCACGTCCACAACCACGTCCACGACCACGTCCACGTCCACGACCACTTCCACGTCCACGTCCACGTCCACGTCCTCCAAGTCCACGTCCACGTCCACGTCCAGGTCCACGACCACTACCACATCCACGACCACGTCCACGTCCACGACCACGTCCACGACCACGTCCACGTCCTGATCCACGTCCACGACCACGTCCACGTCCAGGTCCACGTCCACGTCCACGTCCTGATCCACGACCACGTCCACGTCCACGTCCTCGTCCACGACCACGTCCAAGTCCACATCCACGTCCACGACCACGACCACGTCCACGTCCTCGTCCACGACCACGTCCACGTCCACGACCACGTCCATGTCTACGACCACGTCCAAGTCCACGTCCACGTCCACGACCACGACCACGTCCACGTCCACGTCCACGACCAAGTCCACGTCCACGTCCACGTTTACGTCCACGTCCACGTCCAGGTCCACGTCCACGACCACGTCCACGTCCATGTCCACGACCACGTCCACGTCCATGTCCAGGTCCACGTCCACGTCCAAGACCACGTCCATGTCCACGACCACGTCCACGTCCAGGTCCAGGTCCAGGTTCACGTCCACGTCTAGGTCCACGTCCACGACCACGTCCACGTCCACGTCCACGTCCACGTGCACGTCCACGTCCACGTCCAGGTCCACGTCCACGTCCACGTCCACGTCCACGACCACGTCCACGTCCACGACCACGTCCACGTCCACGTCCACGTCCACGACCACGACCACGTCCACGTCCACGACCACGTCCACGTCCACGACTACGTCTACGACCACATCCACGTCCACGTCCATGTCCATGTCCACGTCCACGTCCACGACCACGTCCATGTCCACGTCCACGTCCTCCACGTCCACGTCCACGTCCTCCACTTTCACGTCCACGTCCACGTCCTCCACATCCACGTCCACGTTTACGACCACGTCCACGTCCACGTCCACGTCCACGACCACGTCCACGTCCACGTCCACGTCCACGACCACGTCCACGGCCCCGTCCACGTCCACGTCCAAGTCCAAGTCCAAGTCCACGTCCACGTCCACGTCCACGACCACGTCCACGACCACGTCCAGGTCGACGACCACGTCCGCGTCCACGTCTACGTCCAGGTCCACGTCCACGTCGATGTCCACGTCCACGTCCACGTCCAAGTCCACGTCCACGTCCACGTCCGCGTCCAGGTCCACGTCCACTTCCACGTCCACGTCCACGACCACGTCCATGTCCACGTCCACGTCCACGACCACGTCCACGTCCATGACCATGTCCACGTCCATGTCCACGACCACGTCCACGTCCACGACCACGTCCACGTCCATGTCCACGACCACGTCCACGTCCACGACCACGTCCACGTCCACGTCCACGACCATGTCCACGTCCACGACCACGTCCAGGTCCACGTCCACGTCCAGGTCCACGTCCACGTCCACGTCCAGGTCCACGTCCACGTCCACGTCCACGACCACGTCCACGTCCACGACCACGTCCACGTCCACGACCACGTCCACGTCCACGTCCACAACCACATCCTCGTCCACGTCCACGTCCACGTCCTCGTCCACGTCCTCGTCCACGACCACGTCCAGGTCCACATCCACGTCCACGACCACGACCACGTCCACGTCCTCGTCCACGACCACGTCCACGTCCACGACCACGTCCATGTCTACGACCACGTCCAAGTCCACGTCGACGTCCACGACCACCACCACGTCCACATCCACGACCAAGTCTACGTCCACGTCCACGTCCAGGTCCACGCCCACGTCGATGTCCACGTCCACGTCCAGGTCCATGTCCAGGTCCACGTCCACGTCCACGTCCACGACCATGTCCACGTCCACGTCCACCTCCACGTCTACGTCCAGATCCACGTCCACATTGATGTCCACGTCCACGTCCACGTCCAAGTCTACGTCCATGTCCACGTCCACGTCCACGTCCACGTCCACGTTCAGGTCCACGTCCACGTCCACGTCCACGTCCACGACCACGTCCACGTCCACAACCACGTCCACGTCCACGTCCAGGTCCTGGTCCACGTCCACGACTACGACTACGTCCACGTCCACGTCCACGACCACGTCCACTTCCACGTCCACGTCCACGACCACGTCCACGTCCAAGTCCACGTCCACGTCTAGGTCCACGTCCAGGTCCATGTCCACGTCCACGACCACGTCCACGTCCACGTCCACGACCACGTCCACGTCCACGTCCACGACCACGTCCACGTCCCCGTCCACGTCCACGTCCAAGTCCAAGTCCGCGTCCACGTCCACGTCCACGACCACGTCCACGACCACGCCCAGGTCCACGACCACGTCTACGTCCACGTCCACGTCTACGTCCAGGTCCACGTCCATGTCGATGTCCACGTCCACGTCCACGTCCAAGTCCACGTCCACGTCCACGTCCAGGTCCACGTCCACGTCCACGTACACGTCGACGACCACGTCCATGTCCACGTCCACGTCCACGTCCACGACCACGTCCACGTCCACGAACATGTCCACGTCCACGTCCACGTCCACGTCCACGTCTACGTCCTGATCCACGTCCACGTCGATGTCCACGTCCACGTCAACGTCCATGTTCATGTCCACGTCCACGTCCACGTCCACGTCCACGACCACGTCCACGTCCACGTCCACGACCACGTCCACGTCCACATCCACGACCACGTCCACGTCCACGTCGACGTCCATGTCCATGTCTAGGTCCAGGTCCACGACCACGTCCACGTCGACATCCAGGTCCAGGTCCACGTCCACGTCCACGTCCACGACTACGTCCACTTCCACGTCCACGACCACGTCCACGTCCACGTCCACGTCCATGTCCATGACCACGTCCATGTCCACGTCCACGTCCACATCCACGTCTAGGTCGAGGTCCACATCCACGTCCACGACCATGTCCACGTCCACGTCCACGTCCAAGTCCACGTCCACGTCCACGTCCAAGACCACGTCCACGTCCACGACCACGTCCACGTCCACGTCCATGTCCAAGTCCACGTCCACGTCCAGGTCCACGTCCACGTCCACTTCCACGTCCACGTCCTCTAGGTCCACGTCCACGTCCTCCACGTCCACGTCCACGTCCACGTCCACCACGTCCACGACCACGTCCACCTCCACATCCACGTCCACGTCCACATCCATGTCCACGTCCACGTCCACGACCACGTCCACGTCCACAACCACGTCCACGTCCACGTCCACGTCCATGTCCACGTCCAAGTCCACGTCCACGTCCACGACCACGTCCACGTCTACGTCCACGTCCACCTCCTCCAAGTCCACGTCCACGTCCACGTCCACGACCACGTCCACGTCCACGACCACGTCCACAACCACGTCCACGTCCACCACCACGTCCACGTCCACGACCACTTCCACGTCCACGTCCACGTCCACGTCCTCCAAGTCCACGTCCACGTCGAGGTCCACGACCACTACCACATCCACGACCACGTCCACGTCCACGACCACGTCCACGACCACGTCCACGTCCTGATCCACGTCCACGACCACGTCCACGTCCAGGTCCACGTCCACGTCCACGTCCACGTCCTGATCCACGACCACGTCCACGTCCACGTCCTCGTCCACGACCACGTCCAAGTCCACATCCACGTCCACGACCACGACCACGTCCACGTCCTCGTCCACGACCACGTCCACGTCCACGACTACGTCTACGACCACATCCACGTCCACGTCCATGTCCACGTCCACGTCCACGTCCACGACCACGTCCATGTCCACGTCCACGTCCTCCACGTCCACGTCCACGTCTACGTCCTGATCCACGTCCACGTCGATGTCCACGTCCACGTCAACGTCCATGTCCATGTCCACGTCCACGTCCACGTCCACGACCACGTCCACGTCCACGTCCACGACCACGTCCACGTCCACATCCACGACCACGTCCACGTCCACGTCGACGTCCATGTCCATGTCTAGGTCCAGGTCCACGACCACGTCCACGTCGACGTCCAGGTCCAGGTCCACGTCCACGTCCACGTCCACGACTACGTCCACTTCCACGTCCACGACCACGTCCACGTCCACGTCCACGTCCATGTCCACGACCACGTCCATGTCCACGTCCACGTCCACATCCACGTCTAGGTCGAGGTCCATGTCCACGTCCACGACCATGTCCACGTCCACGTCCACGTCCAAGTCCACGTCCACGTCCACGTCCAAGACCACGTCCACGTCCACGACCACGTCCACGTCCACGTCCATGTCCAAGTCCACGTCCACGTCCAGGTCCACGTCCACGTCCACTTCCACGTCCACGTCCTCTAGGTCCACGTCCACGTCCTCCACGTCCACGTCCACGTCCACCACGTCCACGACCACGTCCACCTCCACATCCACGTCCACGTCCACATCCATGTCCACGTCCACGTCCACGACCACGTCCACGTCCACAACCACGTCCACGTCCACGTCCATGTCCACGTCCAAGTCCACGTCCATGTCCACGTCCACGACCACGTCCACGTCTACGTCCACGTCCACCTCCTCCAAGTCCACGTCCACGTCCACGTCCACGTCCACGACCATGTCCACGTCCACGACCACGTCCACAACCACGTCCACGTCCACGACCACGTCCACGTCCACGACCACTTCCACGTCCACGTCCACGTCCACGTCCTCCAAGTCCACGTCCACGTCCACGTCCAGGTCCACGACCACTACCACATCCACGACCACGTCCACGTCCACGACCACGTCCACGACCACGTCCACGTCCTGATCCACGTCCACGACCACGTCCACGTCCAGGTCCACGTCCACGTCCACGTCCTGATCCACGACCACGTCCACGTCCACGTCCTCGTCCACGACCACGTCCAAGTCCACATCCACGTCCACGACCACGACCACGTCCACGTCCTCGTCCACGACCACGTCCACGTCCACGACCACGTCCATGTCTACGACCACGTCCAAGTCCACGTCCACGTCCACGACCACGACCACGTCCACGTCCACGTCCACGACCAAGTCCACGTCCACGTCCACGTTTACGTCCACGTCCACGTCCAGGTCCACGTCCACGACCACGTCCACGTCCATGTCCACGACCACGTCCACGTCCATGTCCAGGTCCACGTCCACGTCCAAGACCACGTCCATGTCCACGACCACGTCCACGTCCAGGTCCAGGTCCAGGTTCACGTCCACGTCTAGGTCCACGTCCACGACCACGTCCACGTCCACGTCCACGTGCACGTCCACGTCCACGTCCAGGTCCACGTCCACGTCCACGTCCACGTCCACGACCACGTCCACGTCCACGACCACGTCCACGTCCACGTCCACGTCCACGACCACGACCACGTCCACGTCCACGACCACGTCCACGTCCACGACTACGTCTACGACCACATCCACGTCCACGTCCATGTCCATGTCCACGTCCACGTCCACGACCACGTCCATGTCCACGTCCACGTCCTCCACGTCCACGTCCACGTCCTCCACTTTCACGTCCACGTCCACGTCCTCCACATCCACGTCCACGTTTACGACCACGTCCACGTCCACGTCCACGTCCACGACCACGTCCACGTCCACGTCCACGTCCACGACCACGTCCACGGCCCCGTCCACGTCCACGTCCAAGTCCAAGTCCACGTCCACGTCCACGTCCACGTCCACGACCACGTCCACGACCACGTCCAGGTCGACGACCACGTCCGCGTCCACGTCTACGTCCAGGTCCACGTCCACGTCGATGTCCACGTCCACGTCCACGTCCAAGTCCACGTCCACGTCCACGTCCGCGTCCAGGTCCACGTCCACTTCCACGTCCACGTCCACGACCACGTCCATGTCCACGTCCACGTCCACGACCACGTCCACGTCCATGACCATGTCCACGTCCATGTCCACGACCACGTCCACGTCCACGACCACGTCCACGTCCACGTCCACGACCATGTCCACGTCCACGACCATGTCCATGTCCACGTCCACGTCCAGGTCCACGTCCACGTCCACGTCCAGGTCCACGTCCACGTCCACGTCCACGACCACGTCCACGTCCACGACCACGTCCACGTCCACGACCACGTCCACGTCCACGTCCACGACCACATCCTCGTCCACGTCCACGTCCACGTCCTCGTCCACGTCCTCGTCCACGACCACGTCCAGGTCCACATCCACGTCCACGACCACGACCACGTCCACGTCCTCGTCCACGACCACGTCCACGTCCACGACCACGTCCATGTCTACGACCACGTCCAAGTCCACGTCGACGTCCACGACCACCACCACGTCCACATCCACGACCAAGTCTACGTCCACGTCCACGTCCAGGTCCACGCCCACGTCGATGTCCTCGTCCACGTCCAGGTCCATGTCCAGGTCCACGTCCACGTCCACGTCCACGACCATGTCCACGTCCACGTCCACCTCCACGTCTACGTCCAGATCCACGTCCACATTGATGTCCACGTCCACGTCCACGTCCAAGTCTACGTCCATGTCCATGTCCACGTCCACGTCCACGTCCACGTTCAGGTCCACGTCCACGTCCACGTCCACGTCCACGACCACGTCCACGTCCACAACCACGTCCACGTCCACGTCCAGGTCCTGGTCCACGTCCACGACTACGACTACGTCCACGTCCACGTCCACGACCACGTCCACTTCCACGTCCACGTCCACGACCACGTCCACGTCCAAGTCCACGTCCACGTCTAGGTCCACGTCCAGGTCCATGTCCACGTCCACGACCACGTCCACGTCCACGTCCACGACCACGTCCACGTCCACGTCCACGACCACGTCCACGTCCCCGTCCACGTCCACGTCCAAGTTCAAGTCCGCGTCCACGTCCACGTCCACGACCACGTCCACGACCACGCCCAGGTCCACGACCACGTCTACGTCCACGTCCACGTCTACGTCCAGGTCCACGTCCATGTCGATGTCCACGTCCACGTCCACGTCCAAGTCCACGTCCACGTCCACGTCCAGGTCCACGTCCACGTCCACGTACACGTCGACGACCACGTCCATGTCCACGTCCACGTCCACGTCCACGACCACGTCCACGTCCACGAACATGTCCACGTCCACGTCCACGTCCACGTCCACGTCTACGTCCTGATCCACGTCCACGTCGATGTCCACGTCCACGTCAACGTCCATGTCCATGTCCACGTCCACGTCCACGTCCACGTCCACGACCACGTCCACGTCCACGACCACGTCCACGTCCACGTCCACGACCACGTCCACGTCCACATCCACGACCACGTCCACGTCCACGTCGACGTCCATGTCCATGTCTAGGTCCAGGTCCACGACCACGTCCACGTCGACATCCAGGTCCAGGTCCACGTCCACGTCCACGTCCACGACTACGTCCACTTCCACGTCCACGACCACGTCCACGTCCACGTCCACGTCCATGTCCATGACCACGTCCATGTCCACGTCCACGTCCACATCCACGTCTAGGTCGAGGTCCACATCCACGTCCACGACCATGTCCACGTCCACGTCCACGTCCAAGTCCACGTCCACGTCCACGTCCAAGACCACGTCCACGTCCACGACCACGTCCACGTCCACGTCCATGTCCAAGTCCACGTCCACGTCCAGGTCCACGTCCACGTCCACTTCCACGTCCACGTCCTCTAGGTCCACGTCCACGTCCTCCACGTCCACGTCCACGTCCACGTCCACCACGTCCACGACCACGTCCACCTCCACATCCACGTCCACGTCCACATCCATGTCCACGTCCACGTCCACGACCACGTCCACGTCCACAACCACGTCCACGTCCACGTCCACGTCCATGTCCACGTCCAAGTCCACGTCCACGTCCACGACCACGTCCACGTCTACGTCCACGTCCACCTCCTCCAAGTCCACGTCCACGTCCACGTCCACGACCACGTCCACGTCCACGACCACGTCCACAACCACGTCCACGTCCACCACCACGTCCACGTCCACGACCACTTCCACGTCCACGTCCACGTCCACGTCCTCCAAGTCCACGTCCACGTCGAGGTCCACGACCACTACCACATCCACGACCACGTCCACGTCCACGACCACGTCCACGACCACGTCCACGTCCTGATCCACGTCCACGACCACGTCCACGTCCAGGTCCACGTCCACGTCCACGTCCACGTCCTGATCCACGACCACGTCCACGTCCACGTCCTCGTCCACGACCACGTCCAAGTCCACATCCACGTCCACGACCACGACCACGTCCACGTCCTCGTCCACGACCACGTCCACGTCCACGACTACGTCTACAACCACATCCACGTCCACGTCCATGTCCACGTCCACGTCCACGTCCACGACCACGTCCATGTCCACGTCCACGTCCTCCACGTCCACGTCCACGTCTACGTCCTGATCCACGTCCACGTCGATGTCCACGTCCACGTCAACGTCCATGTCCATGTCCACGTCCACGTCCACGTCCACGACCACGTCCACGTCCACGTCCACGACCACGTCCACGTCCACATCCAGGACCACGTCCACGTCCACGTCGACGTCCATGTCCATGTCTAGGTCCAGGTCCACGACCACGTCCACGTCGACGTCCAGGTCCAGGTCCACGTCCACGTCCACGTCCACGACTACGTCCACTTCCACGTCCACGACCACGTCCACGTCCACGTCCACGTCCATGTCCACGACCACGTCCATGTCCACGTCCACGTCCACATCCACGTCTAGGTCGAGGTCCACGTCCACGTCCACGACCATGTCCACGTCCACGTCCACGTCCAAGTCCACGTCCACGTCCACGTCCAAGACCACGTCCACGTCCACGACCACGTCCACGTCCACGTCCATGTCCAAGTCCACGTCCACGTCCAGGTCCACGTCCACGTCCACTTCCACGTCCACGTCCTCTAGGTCCACGTCCACGTCCTTCACGTCCACGTCCACGTCCACCACGTCCACGACCACGTCCACCTCCACATCCACGTCCACGTCCACATCCATGTCCACGTCCATGTCCACGACCACGTCCACGTCCACAACCACGTCCACGTCCACGTCCACGTCCATGTCCACGTCCAAGTCCACGTCCATGTCCACGTCCACGACCACGTCCACGTCTACGTCCACGTCCACCTCCTCCAAGTCCACGTCCACGTCCACGTCCACGTCCACGACCATGTCCACGTCCACGACCACGTCCACAACCACGTCCACGTCCACGACCACGTCCACGTCCACGACCACTTCCACGTCCACGTCCACGTCCACGTCCTCCAAGTCCACGTCCACGTCCACGTCCAGGTCCACGACCACTACCACATCCACGACCACGTCCACGTCCACGACCACGTCCACGACCACGTCCACGTCCTGATCCACGTCCACGACCACGTCCACGTCCAGGTCCACGTCCACGTCCACGTCCACGTCCTGATCCACGACCACGTCCACGTCCACGTTTACGTCCACGTCCACGTCCAGGTCCACGTCCACGACCACGTCCACGTCCATGTCCACGACCACGTCCACGTCCATGTCCAGGTCCACGTCCACGTCCAAGACCACGTCCATGTCCACGACCACGTCCACGTCCAGGTCCAGGTCCAGGTTCACGTCCACGTCTAGGTCCACGTCCACGACCACGTCCACGTCCACGTCCACGTCCACGTGCACGTCCACGTCCACGTCCAGGTCCACGTCCACGTCCACGTCCACGACCACGTCCACGTCCACGACCACGTCCACGTCCACGTCCACGTCCACGACCACGACCACGTCCACGTCCACGACCACGTCCACGTCCACGACTACGTCTACGACCACATCCACGTCCACGTCCATGTCCATGTCCACGTCCACGTCCACGACCACGTCCATGTCCACGTCCACGTCCTCCACGTCCACGTCCACGTCCTCCACTTTCACGTCCACGTCCACGTCCTCCACATCCACGTCCTCGTCCTCCAAGTCCACGTCCACGTCCATGTCCAAGTCCACGTCCACGTCCACATCTACGTCCAGGTCCACGTCCACGTCCACGTCCTCCACGTCCACGTCCACGTCCTCCACGTCCACGTCGACGTTCACATCCAAGTCCACGTCCACGTCCACGTCCACGTCCAGGTCCACGTCCGCGTCCACCACCGCGACCACGTCCACGTCCACGTCCACGTCCAAGTCCACGTCCACGTCCAGGTCCACGTCCAGGTCCAGGTCCACGTCCACGTCTACGACCACGTCCACGTCCACGTCCACGTCCAGGTCCACGACCACGTCCACGTCCACGTCCACGACCACGTCCACGTCCCCGTCCACGTCCACGTCCAAGTCCAACTCCACGTCCACGTCCACGACCACGTCCACGACCACGTCCAGGTCCACGTCCACGACCACGTCGACGTCCACGTCTACGTCCAGGTCCACGTCGACGTGGATGTCCACGTCCACGTCCACGTCCAAGTTCTCGTCCACGTCCATGTCCACGTCCACGTCCAGGTCCACGTCCACGTCCACATCCACGTCCACGCCCACGTCCATGTCCACGTCGACGTCCACGTCCAAGTCCACGTCCACGTCCATGTCCACGTCCACGTCCACGTCCACGTCCACGTCCACGACCACGTCCACGTCCACGACCACGTCCACGTCCACGTCCACGTCCAGGTCCTGGTCCACGTCCACGACTACGACTACGTCCACGTCCACGTCCACGACCACGTCCACTTCCACGTCCACGTCCACGACCACGTCCACGTCCAAGTCCACGTCCACGTCCACGTCCAGGTCCACGTCCAGGTCCACGTCCACGTCCACGTCCACGACCACGTCCACGTCCACGTCCACGTCCACGACCACGTCCACGTCCACGTCCACGACCACGTCCACGTCTCCGTCCACGTCCACGTCCAAGTCCAAGTCCACGTCCACGTCCACGTCCATGACCACGTCCACGACCACGTCCAGGTCCACGACCACGTCCACGTCCACGTCCACGTCTATGTCCAGGTCCACGTCCACGTCGATGTCCACGTCCACGTCCAAGTCCACGTCCACGTCCACGTCCAGGTCCACGTCCACGTCCACGTCCACGTCCACGACAACGTCCATGTCCACGTCCACGTCCACGACCACGTCCACGTCCACGACCATGTCCACGTCCATGTCCACGTCCACGTCTACGTCCAGATCCACGTCCACGTCCACGTCCAAGTCCACGTCCACGTCCATGTCCACGTCCACGTCCAGGTCCACGTCCACGTCCACGTCCACGTCCACGACCACGTCCACGTCCACGTCCACGTCCACGACCACGTCCACGTCCACGTCCACGAACACGTCCACGTCCACGTCCACGTCCAGGTCCAGGTCCACGACCACGTCCACGTCCACGTCCAGGTCCAGGTCCACATCCACGTCCACGTCCACGACTACGTCCACGTCCACTTCCACCTCCACGACCACGTCCACGTCCACGTCCACGTCCACGTCCACGTCCATGTCCACGACCACGTCCACGTCCACGTCCACATCCACGTCCAGGTCCACGTCCACGTCCACGTCCACGACTACGTCCACGACCACGTCCACGTCCACGTCCATGTCCACGACCACGTCCACGACCACGTCCATGTCCCCATTGGTACATCAGCATAATGCCGACGCATTACGATGCACCCATGGGTGCTTCAGCACCATGCCGATGCGCGCCGATAAATTAATTGGTGCATCAGTACCTTGCTGACGCACGCCGATGCATACCATGCCGACGCACGCCGATGCATGCCTTAGTGCGTCAGCACTATGCCGATATGTGCTGATGCATCGTATGGTGCATCAACATCATGTCGACGTGCGTCAATGCATCCATTGGTGCATTGGCACCATGCCGTTGTGCGCCGATGCATGCCTTGGTGCATCGGTGTCAGAACATTATAGCTCATGCATATTGTGTAGGCTATAGTGGGGTAGCCCATAAGGGGTACAACCCAATTAGGGTTAGTACTTGTACCCAATTCATTCATAGTTCATTCATTCTCGTTTCTTCTCATGGTATCGAGCAGGTTCCCTAACGGGAACGATTCCTAGGGCCCACCACTACGAATTTTTTTTTTCCTGCCCGTAGCGCGCTCCGCTTAGGCCCGAGTCGCGCCTCGTGTGCTTTCCTTACCGTCGCGCCCTCGCTAGGCCCCTCACGGCCCCGTCGCGTCGCCCTTAGCGGCCCCTCGTGGCCTCGTCGCGCTGCCCTAGCGGTCGCGTTGAGCCGCCCTAACTGCCGCGTCGCGTCGCCCTAGCCGCCCTCACCGCCCCCTAGTGGCCTCTTGCGGCCCCGATCCGCCGCCCTTGCGGCCCCGATCCGCCACCCTTGCGGCCCCGATCCACAGCCCTTACGACCCCGATGCGCCGCCCTTCGCGGCCCGTCACCGCTCTCCCCCTGCGGCCCCCTTCGCCGCCCTTTCACCAGCAGCCCCGTCGCCGCCCTTGCACGGCCCTGCCGCCGCCCTCGCTGCGGCTCTGTCGCCGCCCTCTTCAGCGGCCCATCGCGGCCCTTCTCACCGGCCCCGCCGTCTCCTTTCAGCGGCCCTGCCACTACCCCTGCAGCAGCCTTGTCGCCGCCCTTTCAGCGGCCCCGCCGCCTCCTTTAAGCGGCCCCACCGCCTCCTCTCGGCGGCCCCGCCGCCTCCTCTCGGCGGCCCCGCCGCCTCCTCTCGGCGGCCCCGCCGCCTCCTCTCCGCGGCCCCGCCGCCTCCTCTCGGCGGCCCAGCCGCCTCCTCTCAGCGGCCCATGACGCCGCCCTCTCAGCGGCCCTTCCGCCGCCTCCTTTGCGGCCCCGCCGAGCCGCCCAGCAGCAGAGCCGCCGGGCCGCCCAGCAGCCGAGCCCCGGAGCCGCCCAGCAGCCGAGCCGCCGAGCCGCCCAGCAGCCGAGCCGCCGAGCCGCCCAGCTGCCGAGCCGCCTACCGCCCAGCTGCCGAGCCACCGAGTCGCCCTGCAGCCGAGCCGCCCGAGCCGCCCTGTCTGGTAAGAGCAGCGCCTCTGTCACTGCACTGCCCTCACCCTACTGTTCGCGCTGCTAGTCTACTGCTGTCATGGCTACCCCTAGTGTCCTCGCTTTTGACGCTGAGGGTCGGGCCATTGACTTATACGTCTGGATAGATGACCTGCAGCTTTTCTTACAGTGCGATAGGGCGGACGCACTCTCTCTCTTTGACCTCACCTCAGGAGCCTCTCCTGCCCCTGCTGCTGATGCTGACGCCACTGTCCGCTCACAGTGGGCCACGCGCGATGCTGCTGCACGTCTTGCTATGCGTCGCCACCTGCCTACCTCTGAGCGTGCGCACTTTAGCCAGTACAAGAGTGCTCAGACCTTGTACGACGCTGTAGTTGCACGCTACTCCTCCCCTGCCACTGCTGCACTGAGCCGCCTCATGCTACCGTACCTCTTCCCTGACCTTGCTGCCTTTCCCACAGTCGCTGACCTCATTACGCACCTCCGCACTAGTGACACTCGCTACCGCGCTGCGCTTCCTGCTGAGTTTTGCGCCAAGAACCCCCCCCCCCCCATGTACATCACCCTCTACTGCATATTCACCGGCCTCCCTAACTCCCTTCGCATAAACAGGGACCACTTTCTCTCAGTCTGTCCCACCACTCTCACTGTTGACCTCCTTGAGAAGGCCCTCCTAGCAGCAGAGAAGAGCATAGTCGCTGTAGGAGCCTCTCGTGGTGACCCGCGCACCCCCATCTTTGAGGGGTGTTCCCCCTCCCCCCTTTTGCCCTCTGTTGCCTCTACTGCTGCGGCCGACCTCGTTGGCCTTGAGTCGGTCGGTGCGGCGTCTACCCCTAGAGGGAGATGCCGCTCTGGCAAGGGCAAGGGGGGCAGGGGCGCTGGAGGAGCTAGCGGGGGCGGTGGAGGCGGCGGTGGAGGCGGCGGTGGAGGCGGCGGAGGGAGTGGGGGTGGCGGTGGGGGTGGTGGCGGGGGTGGAGGTGTCCGTGGCGGAAGTGGAGGCGGAGGTAGCGGCGGTGGCGGTGGGAGCGTAGGTGGTGGAGGTGGCGGAGGTGGAGGAGGCGGTGGCGGAGGAGGAGGAGGAGGAGGTCGTGGCTCTTCGAAGAGGAGTGGCTCCGGTGGTGGTCAGCGCCAGCAGCAGCAGCGCAATCGGGAGACCCTGTCCCCTCACCAGCTGCGTGAGTGGTACGCTGCACGCCAGCGGGGTGGGGGTACTGGTCCGTGCACCTACGTCCTGCGCACCGGCGACCGTGCGGGTGAGCAGTGTGGGGGTGCGTACCCCACCCAGCGCTGCTTTGGCCGCCTGACGGACGCTTGGCGTCACCAGTTCCCTTAGGCCACTTAGATCCCTCGCTGGGGCGAGCTCTCTAGGGCAGGGGTAGCTATCTTTGACCTTGACTTTGATGCTATTCTTGCTGCTATGTATACTGTGTCTATTAGTGAGGAGGGTGACTGTTACCGGTGTTTCCCGCTCGACCCGGGCATTGAGCCTGCTGCTCTAGGTGCTGGTGAGGCTGCTGCTCTTGGTGCTAGCGAGGCTGCTGCCCTAGGTGCTAGTGCGTTTTCTTCCTCCGGTACTGGTGAGTCTGCACTCTCAGGTACTGCGTCGCCTTTGGCCTCCCACACCTTCATACTTGACTCGGGGGCTTCTCACTCCTTCTTTCGAGACCGCACCACACTCACGCCGCTTGGTCGGCCAATTGCGGTCTCTTTGGCAGACCCCTCTGGGGGTCGTGTCCTTGCTCACTTCTCCCTTGTCCTCCCTTGTCCAGCGGCCCCCTTTGGCACCCTATCTGGTCTTTACCTCCCCTCGTTCTCTATGAACTTGGTGAGTGGTGCTGACCTACAGGATGCAGGGGTTCACTAGTTCACTCCTGCGCGTCAGCGGGTGACCCACTGCACGGACGCTCGGACAGGCCGACACCTAGCCACGTTTACACGTCAGCCGGGGTCGAGCCTGTACACACTGACCACTGCGTCTCCTCCAATCCCTACGTCTGGTCAGGTAGCTGCGTCGGGTCAGGTGTTAGCTGCAGCGTCCAGGTCTGGTCCTGAGTCAGCCCCCTGCTCGTGTCGCCTCCTGTCTCACGAGACTCTCCTCTGGCACCACCGCCTTGGTCACCCCTCCTTGCTTCGTCTCCGAAGCATGGCCTCCCGTGTCCTTGTCTCTGGTCTTCCCCGGTCCCTCCCCCCCTTCCTCCCGGGCCTGGCCCTACCTGCGTCCCCTGTGTCGAGGGGCGGCAGCGGGCTACCCCTCACTCCTCCCTGTTTCCTCCGACAGAGGCCCCACTGCAGACGCTTCACATGGACGTGTGGGGCCCAGTACGCGTCCGTGGATAGGGTCACGAGCGCTACTTCCTGCTGGTGGTTGACGACTACTCGCGTTACACCACAGTCTTCCCCTTGCGCAGCAAGGGTGATGTCACTGAGGTGTTGATCGACTGGATCCGCGCAGCTCGTCTCCAGCTCAGGCGGAGCTTCGGCTCGGACTTTCCTGTTCTGCGTCTGCACTCTGACAGAGGCGAAGAGTTCTCCTCTGGCCTTCTGCGAGCCTACTGTCGTGCACGAGGCATCCGCCAGACCTTCACGCTTCCAGACTCTCCACAGCAAAATGGGATTGCTGAGCGCCGCATTGGCATGGTCATGGACGTCGCCCGTACGTCCATGATGCATGCGGCTGCCCCCCATTTTCTGTGGCCGTTTGCGGTTCGGTACGCGGCGCATCAGATCAACCTTCAGCGCAGGGTCTCCATGCCGGAGACCTCCCCCGCTTTGCTGTGGTCGGGGAAGGTTGGCGATGCGTCTGCGTTCCGTGTATGGGGATCTCGGGCGTTTGTCCGCGACTTGTCTGCGGACAAGCTGTCCCCTCGTGCTGCTCCTTGCGTCTTCCTGGGTTTCTTCCCTGACGCCCCAGGGTGGCACTTCTACCACCCCACATCTCGCCGTGTTCTGTCCTCCCAGGACGTCACGTTCGACAGGTCGGTCCCCTACTACCGCCTCTTCCCCTACCGCACTCCGTCGCTCGCCCCGCCACCGCTCTTCCTTGTACCAGGTCCCCCCTCGGTAGACCCTCTCCCCCTTCAAGGTCTTGCCCGTTTAGGTGTGTCCCAGGTAGACGCTGTTAAGCCTGTCGAGGTCGTTGGTGACTCTGGTGCTGCTTGAGCTGCTGAGCCTGGGGGTGCTGACTCTGGGGGTGCTGAGCGTGTGGGTGCTACGCCTGGGGGCGCTGAGCCTGAGGGTACTACGACTGGGGGTGCTGAGCCTGGGGGTGCTGAGTCTGGGGGTGCTGAGCCTGGGGGTGCTACGCGTGGGGGTGCTGAGCCTTGGGGTGCTGAGCCTGGGGGTGCTACGCCTGGAGGTGCTGAACCTGGGGGTGTGGAGCCTGGGGGAGCTGGGCCTGGCGGTTCTCCGGGTGCTTCTTCTCGCCGGGAGCCACTGTCTCCACAGGAGCTGCGTGAGTGGTTTTCCCGACGCTGGAGGCAAGCTGCTGGAGCTGTAGGTGCTGCGGGTACTGGAGGTTCTGTTGCTGCTGAAGGAGCTGGTGCCACGGGTCCCGTAGGTGCTCGTCCTGGGAGTGCTGGAGCTGCTGGACCTGCGGGTACTTCTGGAGCGGGAGCTGCTGCGGGTGTTGGCGCGGAGGCTACTGCTGTCGGTCGTGGAGGCGGCCCTGCTGGGGGTACTACTGGTGCTGCTGGGGGTACTGGAGCTGGAGCTGCTACTGGTGCTGGTGCTGCCACTGGTGGTGCTGGTGCTGTCCCTGCTGTGTCTGGAGTCGCCGCGCGGCCTCAGCCGTACTTCGTTCCGCTCCTTCAACAGGTTCTTGGTCTCCCGTCTTCTACTAGTCCTCCTCCTCCCTTAGAGTGTCCACAGCGTGTCCCGTCGCAGTTACAGTTACAGCCGGCCTCCCCACTGCCTACTTCGTCTCCCTACACTGGTCCTACTGGAGGTCTTGCTGAGCGTCATGAGCATGCGTCTCACCCTGCGTTGCCTGTCCGTGCTGCTCGCACTAGTGGTCGCGGTTCGCGTCAGCGTCCTCCTCTTGTCCCTGGCACGCACCGGATGTCTCTGCGTCCGTCCACTGCTCCTCTGCGTGCCCCTTTGCCTTCTCCTCCTGAGTCTTCTCTTCCTGCTCTTGCCGACCCGGAGTCGGACTCTCTTCGTGCTGCCAGTCCTACTGTCACGCGCGTCTCCTTGCCACTGTTGTCACTGACCCTTCCTTTGAGTCCACTGCTGCGTCTGCCCTAGTTGCTGAGCTCGTCGACTTTGCTGCTTGCTGTCGCCTAGACTACGCCGCCAGTCTTGTTGCTCAGTCTACTGTCTCTTCTCCGTTTGTCGGGGGTGAGTGTGCCCTTTGCACGGACGTCCTTGAGGACAAGCACGAGGAGTTCCAGTGCTTGGCCGCTGCTTCACCTCATCTCGTGTCCGTACTGCTTACCCCTGAGGGTGACCCGGATGCACTTGACATCCCGACTCACGCTCTTACGCGGAGGCGATAGAGGATCCCTACTCCTCTCAGTGGCAGGCAGCTATGGACGCAGAGATGGCTTCCTGGAAGTCCACAGGCACCTACGTTGACGCTGTTCCCCCTCCTGGGGCGAACATCGTCAGTGGCATGTGGATTTTCAGGGTGAAGCGACCGCCGGGTTCTCCGCCTGTCTTCAGTCAGCGGCAGGGAGTTGACTACTTTCAGACCTTCTCTCCCACCTCAAAGATGACCACTCTTCGGGTACTGCTGCACATAGCTGCTCACCGTGACTAGGAGCTACACTCTCTTGACTTCAGCACTGCTTTCTTGTAGGGCAGCCTGCACGAGGAGATCTGGCTGCGTCGCCCACCTGGTTTCACTGGGTCTTTTCCTCCTGGCACCCAGTCGAGCCTCCGGCAGCCAGTCTACGGTCTCCGCCAGGCACCGCGTCAGTGGCACGACACACTGAGGACTACACTTGCGGCTCTTGGGTTTGCTCCTTCTACTGCCGACCCGTCGCTATTTCTGCGCACCAACACTTCTTTGCCGCCGTTCTACATCCTCGTGTACGTCGACGACTTGGTCTTTGCCACACCTGACACTGCTGGACTCGCCCACGTGAAGTCCGAGCTGCAGAAGAGACACATGTGCACTGACCTGGGTGAACTGCGCAGCTACGTTGGCTTACAGATCACTCGGGATAGAGCACGCCGCACCATTACCTTGACTCAGTCACACATGGTGCAGCAGGTCCTTCAGCGCTTCGGCTTCACGTACTCCTCGCCTCAGGCCACTCCTCTGCCTACTCGCCACTCGCTCTCAGCTCTGCCTTCGGATGAGTCCGTAGAGTCGAGTGGCCCGTAGCCAGAGCTTGTTGGCTGCCTCATGTACCTGATGACCTGCACACGACCTGACCTTGCATACCCTCTTAGCATTCTTGCACGCTATGTTGCTCCTGGGAGACACAGACTGGAGCACATGGCTGCAGCGAAGAGGGTGTTGCGCTACTTGTGCAGTACATCGGGCATGGGGCTTGTGCTTGGAGGGTAGAGTCCAGTGGTCCTTAATGGGCACGCAGACGCTTCTTGGGCTGACAAGCAGGCTACGCAGCGGTCGTCACAGGGTTACACCTTCAGCCTTGGTTCCGGCTCTGTTTTGTGGCGGGCTATTCGCTCGACTTCTGTTCTCGGCTCCAGTTGTGAGGCTGAGATCTACGCAGGAGCCATGGCGCCACAGGAGCTTTGCTGGCTCACCTACCTGCTGACTGACCTCGGAGAGCCGCCTCGTTCTCCTCCAGTGCTGTACGTAGACAACAAGGCCATGCTGGCCTTGTGTCGGGAGCAGCGACTAGAGCACAGAACGAAGCACATTGCTCTCCGCTACTTTCTTGCTCGTGAGCTGCAGGAGCGTGGTCAGCTGCGTCTTGCGTACGTGGCCTCTGGGGCCAACACTGCTGATATCTTCACCAAGGCGCTTGCGCCTTTTGACCTTCAGCGCTTCTGTACTCAGCTGGGCCTTGTGCCTACCTTGCCTTACTTGCTCACCTCTTGACCTTGCTTGTACTGTTACATATATATATACCTGCTCTTGTTTGTCTAGCCTTTTTATATATATGTACTCCTGCATGTAAACTGGCCTTGTGGCCTTGAACTTGTGCTCGGAATGTGTGGTGACTTTGTGATCCACCCTGAGCTTTCTTTGCTTTGCTTTGCTTGACTGGTCTTGTGACCCCTTATTCTCCCCCACTTTGCCTATGGGGGTGTGTCAGAACATTATAGCTCATGCATATTGTGTTTGCTATAGTGGGGTAGCCTTTAAGGGGTACAACCCAATTAGGGTTAGTTCTTGTACCCAATTCATTCATAGTTCATTCATCCTCGTTTCTTCTCAATCGGCACCTTACCCATGTGCGCTGATGCATCCATAGGTGCATCCGCACCATGCCGACGCACGCCGATGCCCCCATTGGTGCATTAGCTTCATGCCGATTTGCGCCGATGTATCCATTGGTGCATCGACACCATGTCAACGCACGCCGATGCACCCATGGGTGCTTGAGCACCATGCCGGTGCACGCCGATGGATCCATTGGTGCGTCGGCACCATCCCGATGCACGTCGATGCACATATTGGTGCATCAGCTATATGTCGATCCACACCGATGTATCCATTGGTGCATCGGCACAATACCGACGCATGACGATGCACACTTTGGTGCATCAGCGCCATGCTGTTGCGCGCCGATGGATCCATTGGTGCATTAGTACCATGCCGACGCGCGCTGATGCATGCTTTGGTGCATTAGTACCATGCTGATGTGCGCCGATGCATCTTTTGGAGCATCAGCATCGTGCCAACGTGCGCCGATGCATCCATTGGTGCATCGGAACCCTGTTGTTGTGGGCCGATGGATCCATTAGTGCATCGGCACCATGTCAACGCACGCCGATGCACCCATTGGTGCATTCGCTTCATGCCGATCCGTGTCGATGTATCCATTACTGCATCGGCATCATGCTGATGCGCGCCGATGGATCTATTGGTGCATTAGTACCATGCCGACGCACGCCGATGCATGCCTTGGTGCATCAATACCATGCCGATGTGTGCTGATGCATCCATTGGTGCATTGGCACCATGTCGTTATGCGCCGATGCATGCCTTGGTGCATCGGCACCTTGCCCATGTCCGCCGATGCATCTAGGGGTGCATCGGCACCATGCCAACGCACGACGATGCACCCATTGGTGCATCAGCTTCATGCCGATTTGCACCGATGTATCCTTTTGTGCATCGGCACCATGCCGATGCACGCCAATGCACTGATGGGTGCTTCTGAACCATGCTGATGCGCGCCCTAAACCCTAAACCGATGTCCATTACCGTGCGTCGGCACGGTGCGTCGGCATGGTGCGTCGGCATGGTGCGTCGGCATGGTGCGTACTGTGATCTATATATACCTGCACCTGCATGTTTACCCTTGCTAGGTTGCGATCAATGTCTTGCTTGTTGACCTTTATATATAATCGTGCATGTGACCTGGCCTTGTAGCCTTTGAACTTGTGCTCGGAATGTGTGGTGACGTTGGGATCCACCCTGAGCTTGCTTTGCTTTGCTTTGCTTGACTGGTCTTGTGACCCCTTGTTCTCCCCCACTTTGCCTATGGAGGTGTGTCAAACATTTATCATATAGCCTATTTAGGCTGTAGTGGGGTAGACATTAAGGGGTTTCATACTTGTACCCAACTCATTTCCTAGTCAATCATTCCACTCAATTTCTTCACATGTCGCGCACTCGTGCTGTCGCGCACTCGCGCTGTCGCGCACTCGCAATGTCTCGCACTCGCGCTATCGCGCACTCGCGCTGTCGCGCACTCGCGCTGTCGCGCACTCGCGCTGTCGCGCACTCGCAATGTCGCACACTCGCACTCTCGCGCACTCGCGCTGTCGCGCACTTGTGCTCTCGCACTCCGCGCAGTCGCGCAATCACACAGTCTCGCACTCGCGCGGTCACGCAGTCGCGCACTCGCACACTCGTGCATGAAATAATCTAGTTTGTAAATTTCGGTTTGCGCCGTGCGCTGTTGCAGCGTTGCGCAGTAGCGTCGTTGCGCTGTTGCGAATTATTTTTTATTTTATGAAGAAATTAAAATATATTTACAACCTTTAGAACAATCTAGTTATTATATTATTGTTCATTGAACAATCTTGCTTCTAATTTTCCTAATCAATCTACTAATATCGTGACCATCGTGACATCGTGACATCGTGAGCATCGTGACAACGTGAGCATCGTGAGCATCATGACTATCGAGATTATCGTGACATCGTGAGCATCGTGACAATTAAGCAACGTGACATCGTGAGCATCGTGACAACGTAAGAATCGTGACATCGTGGGCATCGTGACATCGTGAGCATCGTGACATCGTGAGCATCGTGACATCGTGAGCATCATGACCTCATGAGCATCATGAGAATCGTGACATCGTGAGCATCGTGAGCAAGATAAGAAAATGAATAAAATCAATAAACTTAAACGTAGAAAGTGTATGCAGTAATCAAACTATATTCTATAAATTTACACAATCTGAAAAGATCCATCAGAATCATTTAAACCTATAATTTAGAAACAAGATTGTTCAATAATATTCTATAAGCATATTCAAACACATCGTGACAAGGCACAAAGATCGTGTCTAGGAAACGATACCTTGCGGTTATAGCGTTGCGCCGTGTGCGCTGTCGCGCACTCGTGTCAAACATTATATATGTTGTGTTAGTTTAGGCTACAGTGGGTTAGCCTATAGGGGGTACACAATTCTAGGGTTAGGTACTTGTACTCATTTCACTGCTAGTTCATTCATTCCTGTTCAGTGATTCCAACATGGTATAGAGCAGGTCCTTCCTAGGACCGAAATTTTCTAAGGGCCCACCACTACGTAACTACCTACCTACCTACCTACCTGTGCCCTAGGGCGCCTCGGCGTGTCACGCCCCTAGAGGCCCCTCTTGACGGCCCCACGCTAGCCCCGTTCAGGCCCCGTTGGCCCCACGCCCGCTCTCCCTAGCGGCCCCGTTCAGGCCCCGTCGGCCCCTTTAAGGCCCCGTTCAGGCCCCCCGCTAGCCCCGTTCAGGCCCTATCGGCCCCGTTTCAGGCCCCGTCGGCCCCGCGCTAGCCCCTCTCAGGCCCCGTCGGCCCGCGCTAGCCGCGTTTCAGGCCCCGTTGGCCCCGTTTCAGGCCCCGTCGGCCCCGCGCTAGCCCCTCTCAGGCCCCGTCGGCCCGCGCTAGCCCCGTTTCAGGCCCCGTGCTAGCCCCTCTCAGGCCCCGTCGGCCCCGCGCTAGCCCCATTCAGGCCCCGATCGGGCCCGCCCTAGCCCCGTTTCAGGCCCCGTCAGCCCCGTTCAGGCCCCGTCAGCCCCTTGCTAGCCCCGTCAAGGCCCCGTTTGGCCCCGCGCTAGCCCCGCTCAGGCCCCGATCGGCCCCGCGCTCGCCCCTCTAGGGCCCCAACCGGCCCCGTGTCGACCTCGCCGACCCGTGCCCACCACCTAGAGGCCCCGGGCGGCCCGTTCCCGCCGCAGCATACGAGGGAGAGCGGGCGGCCCGTCCCCGCCGTGACCCGAGCCGCGCAACCCGAGCCGCGCGCCCCAAGCCGAGCAGCGCGCCCCGAGCCGAGCCGCGCGCCCTGAACCGAGCCGCGCCACCCAGCCAAGCCGCGACCCGATCTGAACCGAGCCGCGCCACCCTGCCCTACCTGGTTCGTCCTACCTGCTTTTCCTACTGCTACTGCTGCTATTTCTACTGTTCCTATGGCTAGCCCACAGGTTCTCGTGTTCGATGCTGAGGGCCGCCCTGTGAAGTTTGACACCTGGCTCGATGACCCGCACCTCTACCTACAGCTCACAGCCAAGGATGACATCTCACTGTACGATCACGCCTTAGGCCATGTCACTGCCCTTGCTGCTACTGCTGACAGCACTGCTCGCTCACAGTGGCAGACTCGTGATGCCCACGCTCGCTTCGCCATTCGCAACTCCCTGCCGATAGACGAACGCGAGCACTTTGGTCAGCACAAGACTGCACAGGCACTGTACACAGCTGTAGTTGCTCGCTACTCCTCACCTGCCTCTGCCGCACTAGGCCGTCTCTCCCTCCCCTACCTGTTTCCCGACCTGGCCTCCTTTCACAGAGTCGCTGACCTCATCACGCACCTCCGTACTAGTGAGGCCCGCTTCTGTGCCGCCATGCCTGCTGAGTTCCTTGCCACGCACCCCCCTCCACTCTGGCTAACTCTCTACCACCTAGTCACCCGCCTCCCTGATACTCTGCGCTCAGACAGGGACCACTTCCTAGCTCGTTGCCCCACTGAGCTCACCATTGCCCTCCTCGAGAAGGAGCTACTTGCAGCTGAGACTAGCATAGTCGCTGTAGGTGCCTCTCGTGGCGACCCCCGTACCCCGTTCTTTGAGGGGTCTTCTCCTTCCCCCCTTCTTCCCTCTGTCGCATCTGCTGCTGCTGTCGACCTTCTTGGTACTGAGAAGGTCGGCGCTGCGTGTGCCTCGAGCGGACGCCGCAGCGGCAAGGGCAAAGGGGGCAAGGGTGGTGGCGGTGACGGCGGGGGAGGCGTCGGTGGGGGCGGTGGAGGCAGTGGGGGTGGTGGCTCGGCTGGAGGGGGGAGTGGTAGCGGTGGGGGTGGTGGCGGCAGCAGCGGGGGAGGTGGCAGGAGTGGAGGCGGCGGTTGGGGTGGCGGTGGACGAGGCGGCGGCAGGGGTTGGGGTGGTCGAGGAGGTGGCAGCGGTGGTGGTGGCCGTAGAGGCACTGGCGGTGGCCAGGGCCAGCAGCACACTCCCTCGCCCCAGGAGGTCCGTGAGTGGTACTCTCAGCACGGGGGTGGGGTGGTCTTAGCTGCAGGTACGTCATTCGCACTGGTGACCGCACTGGTCAGCAGTGGGGACGACCGCACGCCACACAGCGCTGCTTCTCTCGTCTCTACGACGCTTGGCGTGTTCAGTTCCCTCAGGCCACTGAGCTGCCCCACTGGCTTGATCTCCTGAAGAAGGGGATTGATATCTATGCTCTAGACTTTGATGCTATTCTATCTGCCATGTATATGATGTCTACTAGTGGAGAGGGTGCTGAGTACTTGTGTGTGCCGCCCGACCCGGGCATTAGGGCCAGTGCGTCTGCCGCTCCAGGTACTCGCGTGTCGGCTACCCCAGGTGCTGGTGAGGCTGCTGCTCTAGGTGCTCGTGTGTCTCCCCCCCTTGGTACTGCGTCGACTGCCGCACTGCACACCTTCACACTGGACTCAGGTGCTTCTCGCTGCTTCTTTCGTGACCGCACTGCCCTTGAGCCGCTTGCTCGGCCAGTTGCTGTCTCCCTTGCTGACCCCTCTAGGGGTCCGGTCATTGCGACCTCTTCCACTGTCCTTCCCTGCCCTGCGGTCCCGTCGGGCACACTGTCAGGTCTCCACCTCCCCTCAATCTCTACGAACTTGGTGGCAGGATGTGCACTCCAGGACGGGGGTGTTCACCAGTTCACCCCTGCCTACGAGCGCGTGACACACTGCACATGTGCTCGTACGGGCCGTCACTTGGCTACCTTCACTCGGGAGCCTGGGTCGGACCTGTACACACTGACTATTGAGTCCCCTCAGGTTGCTGCGACTGCGTCCGCGTCCGCGTCAGGTTAGCTGTCCGCCCCCTGCTCGTGTCGCTCTTTGGCACACGAGATTGTCCTCTGGCACCACCGACTTGGCCACCCGTCTGTGCAGCGGCTTCGTGCCATGCACTCCCGGTACCTTGTCTCTGGCCTGCCCAGGGTCGTTCCTGCCCTCCCACCCTCGCCTGCTCCTACCTGTCTCCCCTGTGTCGAGGGACGGCAGCGCGCCGCTCCTCACTCCTCCTCGTTCCCCCCGACGACTGCTCCCTTGCAGACACTCCACATGGACGTGTGGGGCCCAGCCCGCGTCCGTGGTCAGGGTCAGGAGAGGTACTTCCTGATAGTTGTTGACGACTACTCGCGCTACACCTCGGTCTTCCCCTTGCGCACCAAGGGTGAGGTCCCTGATGTCTTGATCCCTTGGATCCACAGAGCCCGTCTCCAGCTCAGCGAGCGTTTTCACTCGGACTTTCCTGTCCTGCGCTTGCACTCTGACAGAGGTGGTGAGTTCTCCTCCGACCTCTTGGCAGCCTACTGTGCTGAGCACGGCATTGAGCAGTCGTTCACGCTTCCGGCTTCTCCACAGCAGAATGGGGTTGCGGAGCGCCGCATTGGCCTGGTCATGGAGGTTGCCCGTACCTCCTTGATCCATGCGGCTGCCCCCCACTTTCTGTGGCCGTTTGCGGTCCGGTATGCTGCGCATCAGCTCAACCTCTGGCCCCGTGTCTCCTTGCCGGAGACCTCGCCCACGCTGCTGTGGACGGGGGAGGTTGGCAATGCGTCGCGTTTCCGGGTCTGGGGGTCTCGAGCTTTTGTCCGCGATTCGTCTGCGGACAAGCTCTCCTCCCGTGCTGTTCCCTGCGTCTTCCTCGGCTTTGTCCCGGACGCGTCTGGTTGGCAGTTTTACCACGCCACCTCGCGCCGAGTCTTGCCCTCCCAGGACGTCACTTTTGACGAGTCCGTCCCCTACTACCGCCTCTTCCCCTACCGCACTGCCCCGCTCCCCCCCCCGCCTCTCTTCCTCGCGCCAGGTGCTGCTGTTGCAGACCCCCTCCCCCCTCAGGGTGCCGCTCCCTTAGGTGTGTCTCAGGTAGACCCGGTTGAGCCTGTTGAGGTAGCTGTCGACTCTCGTCCTGCTGGGGGTGCTGAGCCTTGGGGTGCTGAGCCTGGGAGTGTGGAGCCTGGGGGTGTGGAGCCTGGGGGTGTGGAGCCTGGGGGTGTGGAGCCTGGGGGTGTGGAGCTTGAGGGTGCTGAGCTTGGGGGTGTGGAGCCTCGTGGTGCTGAGCTGTGGAGTCCGGAGTCTTGGGGTTCTGAGTCTAGAGGTACTAGGCCTGGGAGTCCTTCACCTGGAGGAGCCCTCTCCTCGGAGCAGCTGCGTGCGTGGTACTTAGAGTACTGCAGCCTCCGGAGAGGTACCGCTCGAGCCGGACGTACTATTGGGACTAGTGCTAGTGCTTCTTCTCCCGTTCGGGAGCTCCCCTCTCGCGAGCGGATCCGTGAGTGGTACGAGCGGCGCTGCACTCTTCGGAGTGGCGTTCCTCGTGTTACGGACCCTGCTGTTGTTGGAGCTGCTGCTGGTGCTGAGGACCCGGGCGTTGGAGCTGCTGCTGGTGCTCAGGACCCGGGCGTTGGAGCTGCTGCTGGTGCTGAGGACCCGGGCGTTGGAGCCGCTGCTGGTGCTGAGGACCCAGGCGTTGGAGCTCCCGCTGGTGCTGCGGACCCGGGCGTTAGAGCTGCTACTAGTGCTGAAGACCCGGGCGTTGGAGCTGCCGCTGGTGCTGAAGACGTGGGCGCTAGAGCTGCTGCTGGTGCTGCGGACCCTGGTGTGGGTGTCCCTGCTGGCTCTGGTGTCGCTGCTCGGTCTCGGCCGTACTTTGTTCCGCTCCTTCAGCAGGTTCTTGGTCAGCTTCCTCCTCCTTTTCCTCCTCCCTCCTTAGCGTGTCCTGCGCCTGTCCAGCAGCAGTCGGCGTTACCGTCTGCCTCCTCTCTCCCTGGTCCTGCTCCTTACACTGGTCCGACTAGAGGTCTTACTGAGCGGCGTGAGCCTGCGTCTCGTCCTGCGTCGCCTCAGTCTCGTCATGAGTCGCCTGTCCGCACTGCTCTCTCTAGTAGTCGAGTCCAGCGTCACCGTCTTCCTGCTGTCCCAGGCAGTCACCGGATGGCGCTTCGTCCGTCCACTGCTCCACAGCATGTCCCACTGCCGTCTCCTCCTACTTCCTCTCTTCCTGCTCTTGCTGACCCTGGGTCAGACTCTCTTCGTGCTACCAGTCCTACTGTCACGCGTCTCCTGGCTACTGTTGTCACTGACCCTTCCTTTGAGTCTGCTGCTGCGTCTGCCTTAGTTGCTGAGCTTGTCGACTTTGCTGCTCGCTGTCGTCTAGACTACGCTGCTAGCCTAGTTGCTGAGTCTGAGTCTGTCTGTCCTCCGTCCGTCGGGGGTGAGTGTGCTCTTGGCGCTGAAGTCCTTGAGGACAGGCAGGAAGATTTTGAGTGCTTTGCTGCCGCTTTGCCCCATCTCGTGTCCATGCTTGTTACCCCTGAGGGAGACCCGGATGCACCAGACATCCCGACCCCACGCTCTTACGCAGAGGCGATGGCCGGTCCTTACTCCTCTCAGTGGCAGTCAGCCATGGACACAGAGATGGCTTCCTGGAAGTCCACAGGCACCTACGTCGATGAGGTTCTCCCACCTGGGGCGAACATCGTCAGTGGCATGTGGATTTTCAGGGTGAAGCGGCCGCCGGGCTCTCCGCCTGTCTTCAAGGCGCGTTACGTTGCACGAGGCTTCAGTCAGCGAGAGGGAGTTGACTTCTTCCAGACCTTCTCCTCGACCCCGAAGATGACCACTCTTCGGGTTCTGCTGCACGTCGCCGCTCAGCGTGACTACGAGCTCCACTCGCTTGACTTCAGCACTGCTTTCCTGCAGGGCAGCCTGCACGAGGAGATCTGGCTGCGCCGTCCACCTGGCTTCACTGGGTCGTTCCCTCCTGGTACCCAGTGGAGCCTCCGACGGCCAGTCTACGGTCTCCGCTAGGCGCCTCGTGAGTGGCACGACACACTGAGGACTACGCTCGCGGCTCTTGGGTTCGCGCCTTCTACTGCTGACCCATCGCTGTTTCTACGCACCGACACCTCACTGCCGCCGTTCTACGTCCTTGTGTACGTCGACGACTTGGTCTTTGCTACTGCTGACACTGTGGCACTCGCCCACGTGAAGTCGGAGCTGCAGAAGAGACACACGTGCACAGACCTGGGTGAACTGACAAGCTATCTTGGCTTGCGGATCACCCGGGACAGAGCACGCCGCACCATCACCTTGACTCAGTCACACATGGTGCAGCAGGTCCTTCAGCGCTTCCGCTTCACGTACTCCTCGCCTCAGCCCACTCCTCTGCCTACCGGTCACTCGCTCTCAGCTCTGCCTTCGAATGAGTCCGTAGAGCCGAGTGGCCCGTATCCAGAGCTTGTGGGTTGCCTCATGTACCTGATGACCTGCACTCGACCAGACCTTGCATACCCTGTCAGCATTCTTGCACGCTATGTCGCTCCCGGCCGTCACCGGAAGGAGCACATGGATGCAGCTAAGAGGGTGTTGCGCTACTTGTGCAGTACGTCGGGCATATGGCTAGTGCTTGGAGGGCGAGTCCCAGTTGTTCTCACTGGGCACTCAGACGCTTCTTGGGCAGGCGACCAAGCTACTCAGCGGTCGTCTCAGGGTTACTCCTTCAGTCTTGGCTCTGGTTCTGTTTCTTGGCGTTCTACTCGCTCTTCTTCTGTTCTCAGCTCCAGTTGTGAGGCTGAGATCTACGCCACAGCCATGGCGGCCCAAGAGCTACGCTGGCTCACCTACTTGCTGACCGACCTTGGAGAGCAGCCTCGTTCTCCTCGAGTGCTGTACGTCGACAACAAGGCAGCCATTGCCTTGTGTGAGGAGCACAGACTGGAGCACAGAACGAAGCACATTGCTCTGCGTTACTTCCTTGCTCGAGAGCTGCAGCAGCGTGGTTAGCTTCGCCTGCGTTACGTGGCCTCTGAGGCCAACACTGCTGATGTGTTCACCAAGGCGCTTCAGCCTTGTGACCATCAGCGCTTTTGCACTCTTCTAGGCCTTGTACCTACTGGACCTCACTTGCTTACTTCTTGAGTCTGTTTGTACTATGATCTCTATATATATACCTGCATGTTTACTCTTGTTAGGTTGTGATCATTGTACCTTTTGCTCTATTATAAACCTGCATGTGAACTGGTCTTGTGACCACTTGCTTGTGCTCGGAATTTGTGTGGTATCCTTGAGATCCACCCTGAGCTTGTTTTGCCTTGCTTTGCCTTGACTGGTCTTGTGACCCTTAATTCTCCCCCACTTTGCCTATGGGGGTGTGTCAAACATTATATATGTTGTGTTAGTTTAGGCTACAGTGGGTTAGCCTAAAGGGGGTACACAATTCTAGGGTTAGGTACTTATACTCATTTCACTGTTAGTTCATTCATTCCTGTTCAGTGATTCCAACCTGTCGCGCACTCGCCTTATCGGGCACTCGCGCAGTTTCGTAGTCGCTCACTCGCGCTGTAGCTCACTCACAGTGTCGCGCGCTCGCGCGGTCGTGGTCTCGCGCACTCGCGCTCTCGAGCACTTGCACTCTCACGCTCCGCGCAATCGCGCAGTCTCGCACTCGCGCAGTCACGGAGTCACGCACTCGTACACTTGCACACTCGCGCATGAAACAATCTAGTGTGTAAATTACAGTTTGCGCCGTGCGTTGTTGCTGGGTTGCGCAGTGGCGTCGTTGCGCTGTTGCGAAATTTTTTTTTCTGAACAAGTTATAATATATTTACAACCTTTAGAAAAATCTAGTTATAGTATTATTGTTCATTGAACAATCTAGGTTTTAATTTTCCTAATTAATCTATTAATATCGTGAGCATCGTGACATCGTGAGCATCGTGACCTCGTGAGCATCGTGACATCGTGAGCTGTCAGAACATTATAGGTTATTCATTTGTGTAGGCTGTAGTGGGGTAGCCCATAAGGGGTACAACCCAATTAGGGTTAGTACTTGTACCCAACTGTTTCATAGTTCATTCATTCTATTCTCACTTCTCGTCATGGTATCGAGCAGGTTCCCGAGTGGGAATACTGCCTAGGGCCCACCACGAACTTTTTTTTCCTTCCCTGCCCGGAGCGCGCTTAGCTCCTAACCCGAGTAGCGCCTCGAGCCGCCTTAGTGACCCCTATTGGCCGCCCTTACTGCCCCTCGAGCCGCCTTCTACGGCCTCGCTTAGGCCGCTACGGCCCCGCTACGGCCCCGCTACGGCCCCGTCGGCCCCGCTACGGCCCCGCTACGGCCCCGCTACGGCCCCGCTACGGCCCCGTCGGCCCCGTCAGCCCCGCTACGGCCCCGCTTAGGCCCCGTCGGCCCCCTTTTAGGCCCCGCTACGGCCCCGCTACGACCCCGCTACGGCCCCGTCGGCCCCGTCGGCCCCGCTTAGGCCCCGCTACGGCCCCGCTACGGCCCCGTCGGCCCCGCTACGGCCCCGCTACGGCCCCGCTTAGGCCTCGCTACGGCCCGCTACGGCCCCGCTTCGGCCCCGCTTAGGCCCCGCTACGGCCCCGCTACGGCCCCACTTCGGCCCCGTCGGCCCCTCTACGGCCCCACTTAGGCCCCACTTCGGCCCCGTCGCCACCGCGGCCCCGCCCACCCTTGCGGCCCGCCGCCACCTGCGACCTCGCCACCACCTGCAACCCTGCCTCCCAGCGCCCGTAACGCCGAGCAGCCGAACCGCCGGCCTCCTGAGCCGCCCGACCTCCCGAGCCGCCCAGCAGCCGAGCCGCCCGACAGCCGAGCCGCCCAGCACCGTGCACCCGAGCCGCCCAGCAGCCGAGCCGCCCAGCAGCCGAGCCGCCCGACAGCCGAGCCGCCCCGCACCAGCAGCCGAGCCGCCCAGCAGCCGAGCCACCCAGCAGCCGAGCCGCCCTGCAGCCGAGTCGCCCGACAGCCGAGCCGCCGAGCAGCCCGATCGCTCCACCTACCTGGTAAGAGCACAGTCTCTGCCACGGCACTGCCCTGCCTCCGTCTGTTATGGCTTCCCCTAGCGTTCTCACCTTTGACGCTGAGGGTCGGGCAGTGGACTTTGAGCTCTGGGTAGATGATTTGCAGCTTTTCCTGCAATGCGATAGGGCAGACGGCCTCTCCCTGTTTGACCTCACTTATGGTGCCTCCCCTGCCCCTGCTGCTGATGCTGATGCCACTGTTCGCTCACAGTGGGCCACACGTGACGCTGCTGCTCGCCTTGCTGTGCGCCGCCACTTACCGACCACTGAGCGTGCACACTTTAGCCAGTACAAGAGTGCTCAGACCTTGTACGACGCTGTAGTTGCACGCTACTCTTCCCTTGCCACTGCTGCACTGAGCCGCCTCATGCTATCGTACCTCTTCCCTGACCTTGCTACCTTGCCCACAGTTGCTGACCTCATTACGCACCTCCGCACTAGTGACACTCGCTACCGCGCTGCGCTTCCTGCTGAGTTGTGCGCCAAGAACCCCCCCCCCCCCCATGTACATCACCCTCTACTACATAGTCACCCGTCTCCCTGACTCTCTCCGTGTAGTCAGGGACCACTTCCTCTCTGTTTGCCCCACCACTCTCACCGTTGACCTCCTGGAGAAGGCCCTCCTAGCGATAGAGAAGAGCATAGTCGCTGTAGGAGCCTCTCGTGGTGACCCTCGCACCCCCGTCTTTGAGGGGTGTTCTCCCTCCCCCCTCTTGCCCTCTGTTGCCTCTACTGCTACGGCCGACCTCGTTGGTTTCGAGTCAGACGGCGCTGCGTCTGCCCCGAGCGGGAGACGCTGCACCGGCAAGGGCAAGGGGGGCAAGGGCACTGGAGGAGGTGGAGGGGGCGGTGGAGGTGGTGGTGGAGGCGGTGGAGGGAGTGGGGGTGGTGGTGGGAGTGGTGCTGGGGGTGGCGGCGGCGGCGGCAGCAGAGGAGGCGGCGGAGGCGGCGGAGGCGGCGGCGGCGGCGGAGGCGGCGGTGGTGGAGCGAGTCGCGACTCTGCGTCGAGGAGTGGCGCCGGTGGTGGTCAGCGCCAGCAGCAGCAGCGGAGTGGTGTGACCCTGTCCCCTCAGCAGCTTCGTGAGTGGTACACTGCACGCCAGCGCGGTGGGGGTTTTGGTCCCTGCTCTTACGTTCTCCGTACCAGCGACCGCACTGGTGAGCAGTGCGGGGGTCCGCACTCCACCCAGCGCTGCTTTGGTTGCGTGACGGACGCGTGGCGTCACCAGTTCCTTGAGGCGTCAGAGATCCCTCGCTGGGGAGATCTGGCTAAGGCCGGGGTTGCTATCTTTGATCTTGACTTTGATGCTTTTCTTGCTGCCATGTATGCTGTTGCTGATAGTGTTGAGGGTGCCTATTACCTGTGTGTACCGCCTGACCCAGGCATGGAGGCTGCTGCGCTAGGTGCTGGTGAGACTGCTGCTCTAGGTGCTAGTGCGTCTGCTGCCCCAGGTGCCAGTGCGTCTGCCGCCCCAGGTGCTGGTGAGTCTGCTCTCTCAGGTACTACGTCGGCTCAGGCCTTCCACACCTTCACCCTGGACTCGGGTGCGTCCCGCTCCTTCTTTCGAGACCGCACCACTCTTACGCCGCTTAGTCGGCCGGTTGCAGTCTCCCTGGCAGACCTCTCTGGGGGTCCTGTCCTTGCTAGCTTCTCCACTGTCCTTCTGTGCCCTGCAGCCCCCTCTGGCACCCTATCTGGTCTCTACCTCCCCTCGTTCTCTACAAACTTGGTGAGTGGAGCGGACCTACAGGATCGAGGGGTTGACCAGTTCACTCCTGCGAGTCAGCGAGTGACCCACTGCAGGTGTGCTCGGACAGGCCGACCCTTGGCCACGTTCACCCGTCGGCCAGGGTCGAGCCTGTACACCCTTACTGCTGAGTCTCCTCCTACTGCTGAGTCTGCCCAGGTAGCTGCGTCGAGTCAGGTGTTTGCTGCGGCGTCCAGGTCTGGTCCTGAGTGTGCCCCCTGCTCGTGTCGTCTGCTGTCCCACCAGACTCTCCTTTGGCACCACCGCCTTGGTCACCCCTCCTTGCCTCGTCTCCGAGGCATGGCCTCCCGTGTCCTTGTCTCTGGTCTTCCTCGGTCTCTCCCTCCCCTTCCTCCGGGGCCTGGCCCTACCTGCGTCCCCTGCGTCAAGGGGCGACAGCGCGCCGCCCCTCACTCCTCCAAGTTTCCTCCGACAGAGGCTCCGGTGCAGACTCTACACATGGACATGTGGGGCCCAGCCCGCGTCAGTGGGCAGGGGAGAGAGCGGTACTTTCTGCTGGTCATTGACGACTACTCGCGTTACACCACAGTCTTCCCCTTGCGCAGCAAGGGTGACGTCACTGAGGTGTTGATCGACTGGATCCGCGCAGCTCGTCTTAAGCTATGAGAGAGTTTCGGCTCAGACTTTCCTGTTTTGCGTCTGCACTCGGACAGAGGAGGGGAGTTTTCCTCTGCCCGTCTGGGAGCCTTCAGTCGGGCACAGGGCATCCGCCAGACCTTCACGGTTCCAGCCTCTCCACAGCAAAATGGGATTGCTGAGCGCCGCATTGGCATGGTCATGGACGTCACGCGTACGTCCATGATGCATGCGGGTGCCCCCCATTTTCTGTGGCCGTTTGCGGTTCAGTACCCCGCGCATCAGCTCAACCTTCAGCCCCGGGTCTCCTTGCCAGAGACCTCCCCCGCCTTGCGGTGGACAGGGAAGGTTGGCGATGCGTCTGCGTTTCGGGTCTGGGGATCTCGGGCGTTTGTCCGCGACTTGTTTGCGGACAAGCTGTCCTCCCGTGCTGTTCCTTGCGTCTTCCTTGGCTTCCCCCCTGACGCGCCTGGCTGGCAATTTTACCACCCCACCACGCGCCGTGTTTTGTCCTCCCAGGACGTCACCTTTGACGAGTCGGTGCCTTACTACCATCTCTTCCCCTACCACACTGCGCCCCTCCCCCCGCCGCCGCTCTTCCTTGCGCCAGGTGCTACTCAGGTAGACCCCCTCCCTCCTCAGGGTCCTGCCCCTTCAGGTGTGTCCAAGGTAGACGCAGTCGAGCCTGTCGAGGTAGTTGTAGACTCTGGTGCTGCTCGAGGTGCTAAGCCTGCGGGTGCCGCGTTTGCGGGTGCCGGGTCTGGGGGTGCTTAGTCTGGGGGTGCTGAGACTGGAGGTGCTGAGCCTGGGGGTGCTGAGTCTGGGGGTGCGGAGCCTGTGGGTGCTGGGTCTGCTCGTGTGGCCGCTGGCGGTACTTCGTCGAGGCGGGAGCCGCTCTCTCCACAAGAGCTGCGCGTGTGGTTCGCCCGCCGCTGGAGACGTGCTGCTGAGTCTGGGGGTGTTGGCGCTGGTGTTTCTACTGGTGCTGGTGCGTCTGGGGGTGCTGTTGAGGCAACTGGTGCTGACGGTCCTACTGGAGTGAATGCTGCTGGATCTGTAGCTGCAGGGGGTGTTGGCGCTGGTGTTTCTACTGGCGCTGGTGCGTCTGGGGGTGTTGCTGAGGCAGCTGGTGCTGACGGTCCTACTGGAGTTGGTGCTGCTGGAGATGGTGACAAAAGTTAGAAGAAGAAAGAGGAATGAACTAGCAGAAATGGGGATACAAATAGCAAACCCTAGAAGGGTTGTACTCGCTATAGAGCACCCCACTACAGGCTAGAACATAAGAATAATATTCTGACACACCCCCATAGCCAAAGTGGGGTGTAATCAGCAGAGCAGGCAAAACAGTACAAGCTCAGGGTGGATCACAATGTCACCACGCATTCTGAGCACAAGGTCAAGAAGAAATAGTTCAAAGTTAACAATTATGAGCAAAGCTAGCAGTGGTCACAACGGGCAAGTGAGGAGGAGGAGGGAGAGTGAGAGGAGAGGAAATAGAAGGCGGCGGCTGAAGCTGCAGACACACGGGCAACAGGAGTGGCGAGCACAGTGGCTACCGGGACAGCGCCCCGGACTACGGGAGTAACAGGCCCCGCGGCTCAAGTAGCGGCAGACGGGCAACGGACCCACAGGCGACCGGCTCAGCGACAAGCTCACTGGGCTACCGGGACAGCGCCCCGGACTACAGGTGCTGCGGACGACAAACTGGCAACCTCCGCTCAACCTCCCACACACAGTCCCACCCCCCTCATACACACCCACTGCTACACCGCTAGCTCCACTCCCACGCACCCCCCTTAAACCCTAAACCCAGTCTCCCACACAACCACCTCCCTCAGCGACAGCTGCAGCAGTGGGAGACGAAGGAGGAGGAGGAGAAAGGGGAGAAGGCACACCGGCCACCCCCATACCCGCCACCCCATAGCTCGCCCCTCAGGTCGCCACGACGGACGACGGGAAATGGCAGGGGGGGGGGGGGGGGAGGCGGTGTGGTGAAAGGGGCCCACAACGGGCCTGGTTGGAGGGCGGGGCCGCGACAAGGGGCGGGGCCGCGACGAGCGGGGCGGGGCCGTGACGAGCGGGGCGGGGCCGCGACGAGCGGGGCGGGGCCGCGACGTAGGGCGGGGCCGAGCCGGGCAGGCGCACGGGCGGCGACGGGCCGGGGCGGGGCCGCGACGAAGGGCGGGGCCGAGCCGGGCAGGCGCACGGGCGGCGACGGGCCAGGGCGGGGCCGCGACGTAGAGCGGGGCCGCGTCGAGGGGCGGGGCCGCGACGATCGGGGCGGGGCCGCGACGTAGGGGAGAAGCCCGCCGCGCGCCTCGGGGCGCACAGCGGGCAATGAACCGCCGCGCGCCTCGGGGCGCACGGCGGGCAGAAAACCGCCGCGCGCCTCGGGGCGCACGGCAGGAAGAAAACCGCCGCGCGCCTCGGGGCGCACGGCGGGAAGGAAAACCGCCGCGCGCCTCGGGGCGCACGGCGGGAAGGGAAAGGTAGCAGCGGAAGCGAGGTGGTAACCCACCCACAGGATCGATCCAAAGGGATCGACCTGCTCTGATAGCATGACAAAAGTTAGAAGAAGAAAGAGGAATGAACTAGCAGAAATGGGGATACAAATAGCAAACCCTAGAAGGGTTGTACTCGCTATAGAGCACCCCACTACAGGCTAGAACATAAGAAAAATATTCTGACAGATGGAGCTGCTAGGGGTGTTGGCGCTGGTGTTTCTACTGGTGCTGACGGTCCTACCGGAGTTGGTGCTGCTGGAGCTGGAGCTGCTAGGGGTGTTGGCGCTGGCGATGCTGCTGGCGCTGGTGCTTCTGAGGGTACTGGAGTTGGCGCTGTTGGAGCTGGAGGTTCTGCTGGCGCCGGTGCTGCCGCTGGGGGTACTGGTGCCGTACTTGCTGGTTCTAGAGGCGCTGCGCGGCCGAGGCCGTACTTCGTTCCGCTCCTCAAGCAGGTTCTTGGTCTCCCGCCCTCTACTGGTCCTGCTCCTCCCCTAGAGTGTCCACCGCCTGTCCAGTCGAAGTCACAGTTACCGCCCGCCTCCCCTCTACCTGCTCCTTCTCCCTACACTGGTCCTACTGGAGGTCTTGCTGAGCGTCGTGAGCCTGTGTCTCCTCCCGCGTCAACTGTTCATGCTGCTCGCACTAGTGGTCGTACTGCGCGTCCGCGTCCTCCTGCAATCCCCGGCACACACCAAATGGCACCGCGTCCTTCCACTGCTCCTCTGCGTGTCCCATTGCCGTCTCCTCCAGAGTCCTCTCTTCCTTCTCTTGCTGACCCGGAGTCTGACTCCCTTCGTGCTGCTAGTCCTTCGGTCACGCGCCTTCTTGCTACTGTCGTCACTGACCCTTCCTTTGAGTCTGCTGCTGCGTGTGCTCTCGTTGCTGAGCTTGTCGACTTTGCTGCTCGCTGTCGTCTAGACTACGCTGCCAGTCTTGTTGCTGAGTCTGAGTCTGTCTGTCCTCCGTCCGTCGAAGGTGAGTTTGCTCTTGGCACGGACGTTGCACCGCCCTCCTGGCTTCACTGGGTCGTTTCCTCCTGGTACCCAGTGGAGCCTCCCGCGGCCAATTTACGGTCTCCGCCAGGCGCCCTGTGAGTGGCACGACCCACAGAGGACTACACTTGCGGCTCTTGGGTTTGCTCCTTCTACAGCCGACCCGTCGGTGTTTCTACGCACCGACACCTCTTTGCCGCCGTTCTACATCCTCGTGTACGTCGACGACCTGGTCTTTGCCACTGCTGACACTGATGGACTCGCCCACGTGAAGTCCGAGCTGCAGAAGAGACACACGTGCACAGACTTGGGTGAACTGCGCAGCTACCTTGGCTTGCAGATCACCCGGGACAGAGCACAGCGCACCATTACCCTGACTCAGTCACACATGGTGCAGCAGGTCCTTCAGCGCTTCGGCTTCACGTACTCCTCGCCTCAGGCCACTCCTCTGTCTACTCGCCACTCGCTCTCAGCTCTGCCTTCGGATGAGTACGTAGAGTCGAGTGGCCCGTACCCAGAGCTTGTTGGCTGCCTCATGTACCTGATGACCTGCACACGACCAGACCTTGCATACCCTCTTAGCATCTTGGCACGCTATGTTGCTCCTGGGAGACACCGACCAGAGCACATGGCTGCAGCGAAGAGGGTGTTGCGCTACGTGTGCAGTATGTAGGGCAGGGGGCTAGTGCTTGGAGGGCGACGTCGAGTAGTCCTCACAGGTCACGCTGACGCTTCTTGGGCTGACGACCAGGCTACGCAACGGTCGTCGCAGGGTTACACCTTCAGCCTTGGCTCCGGCTCTGTTTCGTGGCGGTCTACCCGCTCGTCCTCTGTTCTCGGCTCCAGCTGTGAGGCTGAGATCTACGCAGGGGCCATGGCTGCACAGGAGCTATGCTGGCTCACCTACCTGCTGACTGACCTAGGAGAGCCGCCTCGTTCTCCTCCAGTTCTGTACGTAGACAACAAGGCCATGCTGGCCTTGTGTCGGGAGCACAGACTGGAGCACAGAACGAAGCACATTGCTCTCCGCTACTTCCTTTCTCGTAAGCTGCAGCAGCGTGGTCAGCTCCGCCTCACCTACGTGGCCTCTGAGGCCAACACTGCTGATATCTTCACCAAGGCCCTTCCGCCTTGTGATCATCAGCGCTTCCGTACTGTGCTAGGTCTTGTGCCTACCTGGCCTCACTTGCTCACTTCTTGATCTTGTTTGTACTGTCTACTTTCTATACCTGCCCTTGCTTGTTTTACCTTTATATATATGACCTTGCATGTGAACTGGCCTTGTGGCCTTACTCTTATGCTTGGATTGTGTGGTGACTTTGTGATCCACCCTGAGCTTGCTTTGCTTTGCTGTGCTTTGCTTGACTGGTCTTGTGACCACTTGTTCTCCCCCACTTTGCCAATGGGGGTGTGTCAGAACATTATAGCTTATACATTTGTGTAGGCTGTAGTGGGGTAGCCCATAAGGGGTACAACCCAATAAGGGTTAGTACATGTACCCAACTGTTTCATAGTTCATTCATTCCATTCTCACTTCTCGTCATGAGCATCGTGAGCATCGTGACATCTTGAGAATCGTGACAAGGTAAGCATCGTGACATCGTGAGCATCGTGACAACGTAATTATCGTGACATTGTGGGCATCGTGACATCGTGAGCATCGTGACATCGTGAGCAACGTGACTATCGTGACATCGTGAGCATCGTGACATCGTTACATTGTGAGCATTGTGAGCAAGATAAGAAAATGAATAAAATCAATAAACTTAAGTGTAAAAAGTGTCTGTAGTAATCACAACAACTTTCTATAAATTTTCACAATCTGAAACAATCCATCAGAATTATTTAAACCTGTAATTTGGAAACTAGATTGTTCAATAGTATTCTATAAGCATATTCACACATATCGTGACAAGGCACAAAGATCGTGTCTAGGAAACGATACCTTGCGGTTATAGCGTTGCGCCGTGCGCGCTGTCGCGCACTCGCGCTTTTGCGCACTCGCGCTGACGCGCACTCGCTCTGACGCGCACTCGCTCTATCGCGCACTCGCGCACTCGCGCAGTCGAGACGTCGCGCACTCGCGCACTCGCGCTCTCGCGCACTCGCGCAGTCTCGTAGTCGCGCACGAGCATTCTCGCTGTTGCGCGCTCGCGCACTCGTGCTCTCGCACACTCGCGCAGTCGCGCACTTGCGTAGTCCCGCACTCGCGCATTCGCGCACTCGCGCAGTCGCGCACTTGCGTGCTCGTGCACATGCGCTACCGCGCACTTGCGCACTCGCGCTGTCGCGAACTCGCGCTATCGCGCACTCGCACACTCGCGCAGTTTCGTAATCGCGCACTCGCGCTATAGCTCACTCACACTGTCGCGCGCGCTTGTGCACTCGTGCTCTCGCGCACTCACGCTCTCGAGCACTCGCGCTCTCGCGCTCCGCGCAGTCGCGGCAGTCACGCAAACGCGCACTCGCACGCTCGCGCATGAAACAATCTAGTTTGTAAATTACGGTTTGCGCCATGCGTTGTTGCTGCGTTGCGCTGTTGCGATATTTTTTTTTTTAAGAAATTAAAATATATTTACAACCATTAGTGTCAGATTTATATGACATAGCTGTTGTAGGCTATAGTGGGTTAGCACATATGGGGTACCACTTTCTAGGGTTTGTACTTGTACCCAACTTTCCCTTAGTCAATTCATTCTCGTTCATTTTCTCATGGTATCGAGCAGGTTCCCCTGTGGGAACTGTTCCTAGGGCCCACCACCTTTTTTTTCCTACCCGGAGCGCGCTCTACTCTGCCCGAGTCGCGCTCCCCTCTTTCGACCCTGTCGCGCCGCCTTAGCGGCCCCGTCGCGTCGCGCTTGCGGCCCCGTCGCGTCACCCTAAGAGTAAGGCCACAATGTGAAAGAGAGAACGAGAATGAAATGACTATGAAAGAAGTGCCTTGGTGAAGCCATCAGCAGTGTTGGCCTCAGAGGCCACGTACGCAAGTCGCAACTGTCCACGCTGCTGTAGCTCACGAGCAAGAAAGTAGCGGAGAGCAATGTGCTTCGTTCTGTGCTCCAGTCTCTGCTCTCGACACAAGGCCAGCATGGCCTTGTTGTCTACGTACAGGACTGGAGGAGAACGAGGCTGCTCTCCAAGGTCGGTCAACAGGTAGGTGAGCCAGCGTAACTCCTGTGCAGCCATAGCCCCGGCGTAGATCTCAGCCTCACAACTGGAGCCGAGAACAGAAGACGAGCGGGTAGCCCGCCACGAAACAGAGCCGGAACCAAGGCTGAAGGTGTAACCCTGTGACGACCGCTGCGTAGCCTGGTCGTCAGCCCAAGAAGCGTCCGCGTGCCCAGTGAGGACCACTGGACTGCGCCCTCCAAGCACTAGCCCCATGCCCGACGTACTGCACAAGTAGCGCAACACCCTCTTCGCTGCAGCCATGTGCTCTGGTCGGTGTCTCCCAGGAGCAACATAGCGTGCGAGAATGCTAAGAGGGTATGCAAGGTCAGGTCGTGTGCAGGTCATCAGGTACATGAGGCAGCCAACAAGCTCTGCATACGGGCCACTCGACTCTACGGACTCATCCGAAGGCAGAGCTGAGAGCGAGTGGCGAGTAGGCAGAGGAGTGGCCTGAGGCGAGGAGTACGTGAAGCCGAAGCGCTGAAGGACCTGCTGCACCATGTGTGACTGAGTCAGGGTAATGGTGCGGCGTGCTCTGTCCCGGGTGATCTGCAAGCCAAGATAGCTGCGCAGTTCACCCAGGTCAGTGCACGTGTGTCTCTTCTGCAGCTCGGACTTCACGTAGGCGAGTCCAGCAGTGTCAGCTGTGGCAAAGACCAAGTCGTCGACGTACACGAGGATGTAGAACGGCGGCAGAGAGGTGTCGGTGCGCAGAAACAGCGACGGGTCGGCAGTAGAAGGAGCAAACCCAAGTGCCGCGAGCGTAGTCCTCAGTGTGTTGTGCCACTCACGTGGCGCCTGGCGGAGACCGTAGACTGGACGCCGGAGACTCCACTGGGTACCAGGAGGGAAAGACCCAGTGAAGCCAGGTGGGCGACGCAGCCAGATCTCCTCGTGCAGGCTGCCCTGCAAGAAAGCTGTGCTGAAGTCGAGAGAGTGCAGCTCGTAGTCACGGTGAGCAGCAACGTGCAGCAGGACCCGAAGAGTGGTCATCTTCGGGGTGGGGGAGAAGGTCTGAAAGTAGTCAACCCCCTGCCGCTGACTGAAGCCACGAGCCACGTAACGCGCCTTGAAGACAGGCGGAGAACCCGGCGGCCGCTTCACCCTGAAAATCCACATGCCACTGACGATGTTCGCCCCAGGGGGGGGAACAGCGTCAACGTAGGTGCCTGTGGACTTCCAGGAAGCCATCTCTGCATCCATAGCTGCCTGCCACTGAGAGGAGTAGGGACCCTCTATCGCCTCCGCGTAAGAGCGCGGAGTCGGGATGTCTGGTGCATCCGGGTCTCCCTCAGGGGCTAGCAGTACAGACGCGAGACGAGGTGAAGCGGCGGCCAGACACTGGAACTCCTCCTGCCTGTCCTCAAGGACGTCCGTGCCAAGGGCACACTCACCCCCGACGGACGGAGGACAGGCGGACTCAGACTCAGTGACAAGACGGGCAGCGTAGTCTAGACGACAGCGCGCAGCAAAGTCGACAAGCTCAGTGACAAGGGCAGACGCAGCAGACGACTCGAAGGAAGGGTCAGTGACAGCTGTAGCAAGGAGACGCGTGACAGTAGGACTGGCAGCACGAAGGGAGTCCGACTCCGGGTCGGCAAGAGCAGGAAGAGAGGAAGCAGGAGGAGAAGGCAAAGGGGCACGCAGAGGAGCAGTGGACGGACGCAGTGACATCCGGTGCGTGCCAGGGACAGGAGGAGGGCGCTGACGCGACCCGCGACCACTAGCGCGCTCAGTACGAACAGGCGACACAGGACGAGACGCAGGCTCACGTCGCTCAGTAAGACCTCCAGTCGGACCAGTGTAGGGAGACGGAGCAGGCAAAGGGGAGGCAGGCTGTAGCTGTGGCTGTGACCGGACAGGCTGCGGACCCTCTAAGGGAGGAGGAGGAGGAGGCGGAAGACCAAGAACCTGCTGCAGGAGCGGAACGAAGTAAGGTCGGGGCCGCGCGGCGACACCAGAAACAGCAGGAACAGTACCAGCAGCCCCGGCAGGAGTACCCACTCCAGCAGCACCTCCAGCAGTACCACCAGAAGCTCCAGAACCTCCAGCAGCAGCACCAGGAGCACTGTCAGTCGGACCGCCAACGGCAGGCTCAGCGCCAACACCCTCAGTAGCACCAGCTCCAGGAGAACTCTCAGACCCAGCAGCTCCAGCACCCACAGTACGAGCACCGGCGGGAAGCGAGGCAGCAGTACCCTCTGCAGCCGAAGAACCACCAGCACCAGCAGCACACCTCCAGCGCCTGGCAAACCACTCACGCAGCTCCTGCGGGGAGAGTGGCTCCCGGCGAGACGAAGCACCCCCAGGCACAGGACCCCCAGACGCAGCACCCCCAGGCTCAGCACCCCTAGGCACAGCACCCCCAGGCTCAGCACCCCCAGGCGCAGCACCCCCAGGCTCAGCACCCCCAGGCTCAGCACCTCCAGGCTCAGCACCCCCAGGCTCAGCACCCCCAGACTCCGCACCCCCAGGCTCAGCTCCCGCAGCAGCACCAGAGTCACCAGTGACCTCGACAGGCTCGACCGCGTCTACCTGGGACACACCTGAAGGGGCAGGACCCTGAGGGGGGAGGGGGACTACCGAGGGGGGACCTGGTACCAGGAAGAGCGGGGGTGGGGGGAGGGACGGAGTGCGGTAGGGGAAGAGGCGGTAGTAGGGTACCGACTCGTCGAACGTGACGTCCTGGGAGGACATAACACGTCGAGAGGTGGGGTGGTAAAACTGCCACCCAGGGGCGTCGGGGGGGAACCCCAGGAAGACGCAGGGAGAAGCACGAGGGGACAGCTTGTCCGCAGACACGTCGCGAACAAACGCCCGAGATCCCCAGACCCGGAACGCCGACGCATCGCCAACCTTCCCCGTCCACAGAAGGGCTGGGGAGGTCTCCGGTCGAGAGACCCTGGGGTGGAGGTTGATCTGGTGCGCAGCGTACCTGACCGCAAACGGCCACAGAAAATGGGGAGCAGCCGCATGCATCATGGACGTACGAGCGACGTCCATGACCATGCCAATGCGGCGCTCAGCAATCCCATTCTTCTGTGGTGAGTCCGGAAGCGTGAAGGTCTGACGGATGCCTCGTGCACGACAGTAGGCACTCAGGAGGCCAGAGGAGAACTCTCCACCTCTGTCCGAGTGCAGACGCAAAACAGGGAAGTCAGAGCCAAAGCTCCTCCGAAGCTGGAGACGAGCTGCGCGGATCCAGTCGATCAACACCGCAGTGACCTCACCCTTGCTGCGCAAAGGGAAGACTGTGGTGTAACGCGAGTAGTCGTCAACCACCAGCAGGAAGTAGCGCTCCTGACCCTGTCCATGGACGCGGGCTGGGCCCCACACGTCCATGTGAAGCGTCTGCAACGGGGCCTCTGTCGGAGGAAACTGGGAGGAGTGAGGGGCAGCACGCTGGCGCCCCTCGACACAGGGGACACAGGTAGGGCCAGGGCCCGGAGGAAGGGGAGGGAGAGACCGGGGAAGACCAGACACAAGGACTCGCGAGGCCATGCCTCTGAGCCGAAGCAGAGAGGGGTGGCCAAGGCGGTGGTGCCAGAGGAGGGTCTCGTGAGACAGACGACGACACGAGCAGGGGGCAGACTCAGGACCAGACCTGGACGTTGCAGCAAACACCTGACCAGACGAAGGGACCCTACCAGACTCAGCACCTGGAGGAGAAGCAGTGGTCAGTGTGTACAGGCTCGACCCTGGCCGACGTGTAAACGTAGCCAGGTGGCGACCTGTATCCGCCTCCGTGCAGTGGGTCACCCGCTGACGAGCAGGGGTGAACTGGTGGACACCCGCATCCTGGAGGTCAGCACCACTCACCAAGTTCGTCGAGAACGAGGGGAGGTAGAGACCAGTCAGGGTGCCAGAGGGGGCCGCCGGACACGGGAGGACAGTGGAGAAGCGAGACAGGACAGGCCCCCCAGAGGGGTCAGCCAGGGACACCGCAACCGGCCGACTCAGCGGCGTGAGAGTGGTGCGGTCCCTAAAGAAGGAGCGAGACGCTCCAGAGTCAAGGGTGAAGGTGTGAGAGGCCGAAGCCGACACAGTACCTGAGAGGGCAGACTCACCAGCACCTGAGAGCACAGACGCACTGGCACCTAGAGCAGCAGCCTCACTAGTACCTGACGCGGCAGTACCAATGCCCGGGTCGGGCGGGAAACACCGGTAACAGTCATCCTCATCACTACCAGTCACAGCATACATAGCAGAGAGAATAGCATCAAAATCAAGATCATAAATAGCTACACCAGCCCTAGACAGCTCTCCCCAGCGGGGGATCTCAGCGGCCTCCGGAAACTGCTGACGCCAGGCGTCGGTCAGGCGGCCAAAGCAGCGGCGGGCTGTGTGGGTGCCTCCACACCTCTCCCCTGCACGGTCACCTGTGCGAAGAACGTAGGGGCAGGGACCAAGCGCACCACCACGCTGACGCTGCAAGTACCACTCACGGAGCTGCTGAGGGCCGGGGACGGTGCGAGAGCGCTGCTGCTGCTGTGGCTGCTGCTGCGGCTGCTGCTGTTGCTGCTGCTGCTGCTGGCGCTGACTACCCCCAGAGCTGCTCCGCTGGGACGAGCCACTCCGACCCCCGCCTCCACCGCCACCCCCGCCTCCACCGCCACCCCCGTCTCCACCGCCACCTCCCCCACCAGGACCGTCGCTCCCACCGCCCCCACCGCCTCCTCCGCTACCACCTCCGCCGCCACCTCCGCCTCCACCGCCGCCACCAGTACCTCCACTCCCGCCACCACCCCCACCGCCACCCCCACTTCCCCCGCCACCCCCACCGCCTCCTCCACCGCCCCCTCGAGCTCCACCCGCTCCCTTGCCCCCCTTGCTCTTGCCAGAGCGGCGTCTGCCGCTGGGGGCAGACGCCGCGCCGACCGACTCAAAACCAGTGAGGTCGGCCGCAGCGGCAGAGGCGACAGAGGGCAGCAGGGGGGAAGGACCACACCCCTCAAAGATGGGGGTGCGAGGGTCACCCCGAGAGGCCCCTACAGCGACAATACTCTTCTCAGCCGCTAGCAGGGACTCCTCAAGGAGGTCGACAGTGAGAGTGGTGGGACAGACAGAGAGAAACTGGTCCCTAACGACACGAAGGGACTCAGGGAGACGGGTGACGAGAAAGTAGAGAGTGATGTACATGGGAGGAGGGTTCGCAGCGCGGAACTCAGCAGGAAGGGCAGCGCGGTAGCGGGTGTCACTAGCACGGAGGTGGGTAACGAGGTCAGTGACAGTGGGAAAGGAAGCGAGGTCAGGGAAGAGAAACGGTAGCATGAGGCGGCTAAGGGTAGCAGAGGAAGGGGAGGAGTAGCGTGCAACTACAGCGTCGTACAAGGCCTGAGCGGTCTTGCACTGACTAAAGTGGGCACGCTCAGAGGAAGGGAGGTGGCGACGCACAGCAAGACGTGCAGCAGCATCGCGGGTCGCCCACTTGGAGCGAACGGCAGAGTCAGCATCAGCAGGTGGGGCAGGAACAGCGCCAGAGACAAAGTCAAAAAGAGAGACCTCATCTATCGCATCACACAGTAAGTACAGCTGCAGGTCTTCAATCCAGACGGCAAAGTCAATGGCCCTCCCCTCAGCGTCAAAAGTAAGAACATTGGGGGTGGCCATGGCAGCAGCTGGAAGTCTCACCGGGCTGGGAGAGTCGGGTAGGTCAGCAGCAGAAGAACACAGCTCAGGAACAGCAGCACGGCGGGTCGAGCGGCTCGGGCGGTTCGGGCGGCTCTGGCGGCGGCTCGGTCGCAGCTCAGCGGCGGCTCGGGCGGCGGCGGCTCGGCGGCGGCTCGGCTGCTGCTGGGCGGCTCGGCGGCGGCTCGGGCGGCGCAGGCGGCGGCGGCTCGGCGACGGCCCGGGCGGCGGCTCAGGCGGCGGCGGCTCGGCGGCGGCTCGGCTGCTGCTGGGCGGCTCGGCTGATGCTGGGCGGCTCGGCGGGGCCGCGGAGCAGAGGGCGGCGGTGCCGCGTAGGAGAGGGCGGCGGGGCCGCGTAGCAGAGGGCGGCGGGGCCGCGTAGCAGAGGGCGGCGGAGCCGCGTAGCAGAGGGCGGCGGGGCCGCTATCGAGGGGCGGCGGGGCCGCGTAGCAGAGGGCGGCAGGGCCGCGTAGCAGAAGGCGGCGGGGACGCGTAGCTGAGGGCGGCGGGGCCGCGACGTAGGGCGGCGGGCGGGCCTTCGAAGTAGGGCGGCGGGCGGGCCGGGACGTAGGGCGGCGGGGCCGCGACGTAGGGCGGCGGGCGGGCCGTCGAAGTAGGGCGGCGGGCGGGCCGGGACGTAGGGCAGCGGGGCCGCGACGTAGGGCGGCGGGCGGGCCGTCGAAGTAGGGCGGCGGGCCACGACGTAGGGCGGCGGGGCCGTCGAAGTAGGGCGGCGGGCAGGCCGCGACTTAGGGCGGCGAGGCCGCGTGATAGGGCGGCGGGGCCGCAAGGTAGGGCGGCTCGACAGGCCGCTAGGGAGGGCGACACGACGGGTCGCTAAAAAAAAGGACGCGCGCCTCGGGGCGCGCTTCGGTGGGCCCAAGAAACAGTCCCTAGTAGGGGACCTGCTCTGATTCCATGTGAAAGAGAGAACGAGAATGAAATGACTATGAAAGAAGTGAGTACAAATAGGAAACCCTAATTGGGTTGTACCCCCTATGGGATACCCCACTATAGCCTACACAATAGTATAAGCTATATAGTTCTGACACACAAGGCCAGTTCACATTCAAGGTCATATATATAAAGGTAAAACAAGCAAGGGAAGGTATAGAAAGAAGACAGTACAAACAAGATCAAGAAGTGAGCAAGTGAGGCCAGGTAGGCACAACACCTAGCACAGTACGGAAGCGCTGATGATCACAAGGCGGAAGGGCCTTGGTGAAGATATCAGCAGTGTTGGCCTCAGAGGCCACGTAGGTGAGGCGGAGCTGACCACGCTGCTGCAGCTTACGAGAAAGGAAGTAGCGGAGAGCAATGTGCTTCGTTCTGTGCTCCAGTCTGTGCTCCCGACACAAGGCCAGCATGGCCTTGTTGTCTACGTACAGAACTGGAGGAGAACGAGGCGGCTCTCCTAGGTCAGTCAGCAGGTAGGTGAGCCAGCGTAGCTCCTGTGCAGCAATGGCCCCTGCGTAGATCACAGCCTCATAGCTGGAGCCGAGAACAGAGGACGAGCGGGTAGACCGCCACGAAACAGAGCCGGAGCCAAGGCTGAAGGTGTAACCCTGCGACGACCGTTGCGTAGCCTGGTCGTCAGCCCAAGAAGCGTCAGCGTGACCTGTGAGGACTACTCGACGTCGCCCTCCAAGCACTAGCCCCCTGCCCGACGTACTGCACACGTAGCGCAACACCCTCTTCGCTGCAGCCATGTGCTCTGGTCGGTGTCTCCCAGGAGCAACATAGCGTGCCAAGATGCTAAGAGGGTATGCAAGGTCAGGTCGAGTGCAGGTCATCAGGTACATGAGGCAGCCAACAAGCTCTGGGTACGGGCCACTCGACTCTACGGACTCATCCGAAGGCAGAGCTGAGAGCGAGTGGCGAGTAGGCAGAGGAGTGGCCTGAGGCGAGGAGTACGTGAAGCCGAAGCGCTGAAGGACCTGCTGCACCATGTGTGACTGAGTCAGGGTAATGGTGCGGCGTGCTCTGTCCCGGGTGATCTGCAAGCCAAGGTAGCTGCGCAGTTCACCCAGGTCTGTGCACGTGTGTCTCTTCTGCAGCTCGGACTTCACGTGGGCGAGTCCAGCAGTGTCAGCAGTGGCAAAGACCAAGTCGTCGACGTACACGAGGATGTAGAACGGCGGCAAAGAGGTGTCGGTGCGCAGAAACAGCGACGGGTCGGCTGTAGAAGGAGCAAACCCAAGAGCCGCAAGTGTATTCCTCACTTTGTTGTGCCACTCACGGGGTGCTTTGTAGAGACCGTAGACTGGCCGCCGGAGGCTCCACTGGGTACCAGGGGGAAACGACCCAATGAAGCCAGGTGGGCGGCGCAGCCAGATCTCCTCGTGCAGGCTGCCCTGCAGGAAAGCTCGTAGTCGCGCTGAGCGGCTATGTGCAGTAGCACCCGAAGAGTGGTCATCTTCAGGGTGGGAGAGAAGGTCTGGAAGTAGTCAACTCCCTGCCGCTGACTGAAGCCCCGAGCCACGTAACGCGCCTTGAAGACAGGCGGAGAACCCGAAGGCCGCTTCACCCTGAAGATCCACATGCCACTGACGATGTTCGCCCCAGGTGGGGGAACCTCGTCAACGTAAGTGCCTGTGGACTTCCAGGAAGCCATCTCTGCGTCCATAGCTGCCTGCCACTGAGAGGAGTAGGGACCCTCTATCGCCTCCGCGTAAGAGCGCGGAGTCGGGATGTCAAGTGCATCCGGGTCTCCCTCAGGGGTAAGCAGTACAGACACGAGATGAGGAGAAGCACTAGCCAGACACTGGAACTCCTCCTGCCTATCCTCAAGGACGTCCGTGCCAAGAGCACACTCACCTCCGACGGACAGAGGACAGACAGACTCAGACTCAGTGACAAGGCTAGCAGCGTAGTCTAGACGACAGCGAGCAGCAAAGTCGACGAGCTCAGCAACTAGGGCAGACGCAGCAATAGACTCAAAGGAAGGGTCAATGACGACAGTAGCAAGGAGACGCATGACAGTAGGACTGGCAGCACGAAGAGAGTCCGACTCCGGGTCGGCAAGAGCAGGAAGAGAGGACTCAGGAGGAGAAGGTAAAGGGGCACGCGGAGGAGCAATGGACGGACGCAGAGACATCCGGTGCATGCCAGGGATAGGAGGAGGACGCTGACGCGAACCACGACCACTAGAGTGAGCAACGCGGACAGGCGACGCAGGGCGAGACGCAGGCTCACGACGCTCAGCAAGACCTCCAGTAGGACCAGTGTAGGGAGAAGGAGCAGGCAGTGGGGAGGCCGGCTGTAATTGTAACTGTGACGGGACAGGCTGTGGACACTCTAAGGGAGGAGGAGGACCAATAGAAGGCGGGAGACCAAGAACGTGCTGAAGGAGCGGAACGAAGTACGGCCGAGGCCGCGCGGCGACTCCAGACACAGCAGGGACACCACCAGCACCCCCAGCAGCAGCACCAGTGCCACCAGCACCTCCAACTCCACTAACTCCAGTAGCACTGCCGCCAGGATCGACAGCAGTAGCCTCAGTGCCAACACCCTCAGCAGCTCCAGCTCCAGACGCACCCGCCGGCCCAGCAGATCCAGTACCTCCAGCACGAGCACCTCCGGGACCCGCGGCACCAGCACCCTCAACAGCCGAAGAACCTCCAGCTCCAGCAGTACCCCTCCAGCGCCGGGCAAACCACTCGCGCAGCTCTTGTTGATAGAGTGGCTCCCGTCGAGACGAAGCATCCGGAGAACGGCCAGGCACAGCACCGCCAGACGCCACACGAGCCGGCCCTGCTCCCTCAGGCTCCGCACCCGCAGGCACAGCACCTCCAGGCGTAGCACCCCTAGGCTCAGTACCCCCAAGCGTAGCACCCCCAAGCTCAGCACCACCAGGCTCCGCACGCCCAGGCTCAGCACCCCTTGGCCCAGCTCCCCCAGGCTCAGCACCCCCAGGCTTAGCACCCCCAGGCGTAGCACCCATACGCTCAGCACCCCCAGAGTCAGCACCCCCAAGCTCAGCACCCTCAGCAGCACCAGAGTCACCAGTAACCTCCACAGGCTCGACTGCGTCTACCTGGGACACACCTGAAGGGGACGGACCGTGAGGGGGGAGGGGGTCTACCGGAGGGGGACCTGGTACAAGGAAGAGCGGTGGCGGGGGGAGGGACGGAGTGCGGTAGGGGAAGAGGCGGTAGTAGGGGACCGACTCGTCAAACGTGACGTCCTAGGAGGACAGAACACGGCGAGAGGTGGGGTGGTAGAACTGCCACCCTGGCGCGTCAGGGGGGAAACCCCGGAAGACGCAAGGAGCAGCACAAGGGGACAGCTTGTCCGCAGACAAGTCGCAGACAAACGCCCGAGATCCCCACACACGGAACGCAGACGCATCGCCAACCTTCCCCGTCCACAGCAAGGCTGGGGAGGTCTCCGGCCTAGAGATCCGGGGGTGAAGGTTGATCTGATGCGCCGCGTACCGAACCGCAAACGGCCACAGAAAATGGGGGGCAGCCGCATGCATCATGGACGTACGAGCGACGTCCATGACCATGCCAATGCGGCGCTCAGCAATCCCATTTTGCTGTGGAGAGTCCGGAAGCGTGAAGGTCTGGCGGATGCCTCGTGCACGACAGTAGGCTCGCAAAAGGCCAGAGGAGAACTCTCCGCCTCTGTGCGAGTGGAGACGCAGAACACAAAACTCCGAGCCGAAGCTCTGCCTGATCTGGAGACGAGTTGCGCGGATCCAGTCGATCAACACCTCAGTGACATCACCCTTGCTGCGCAAGGGGAAGACTGTGGTGTAATGCGAGTAGTCGTCAACAACGAGTAGGAAGTAGCGCTCGTGACCCTGTCCACGGACGCGGGCCGAGCCCCACACGTCCATGTGAAGCGTCTGCAGCGGGGCCTCTGTTGGAGGAAACAGGGAGGTGTGAGGGGCAGCCCGCTGCCGCCCCTCGATACAGGGGACGTAGGTAGGGCCAGGCCCCGGAGGAAGGGGGGGGAAGGACCGGGGAAGACCAGAGACAAGGACACGGGAGGCCATGCCTCGGAGACGAAGCAGGGAGGGGTGACCAAGGCGGTGGTGCCAAAGGAGAGTCTCGTGAGACAGGAGGCGACACGAGTAGGGGGCAGACTCAGGACCAGACCTGGACGCTGCAGCAAACACCTGACCCGACGCAGCTACCTGACCAGACGCAGAAACAGGAGGAGACTCAGTGGTCAGTGTGTACAGGCTCGACCCCGGCCGACGTGTAAACGTGGCCAGGTGTCAGCCTATCCGAGCGTCCGTGCAGTGGGTCACCCGCTGACTCGCAGGAGTGAACTGGTGAACCCCCGCATCCTGTAGGTCAGCACCACTCACCAAGTTTGTAGAGAACGAGGGGAGGTAAATACCAGACAGGGCGATGCGACGGGGCCGCAAGCGCGACGCGACGGAGCCGCTAAGGCGGCGCGACAGGGTTGAAAGAGGGGAGCGCGACTCGGGCAGAGTAGAGCGCGCTCCGGGCAGGAAAAAAAAGGTGGTGGGCCCTAGGAACAGTTCCCACAGGGGAACCTGCTCGATACCATGAGAAAATGAACGAGAATGAATTGACTTAGGGAAAGTTGGGTACAAGTACAAACCCTAGAAAGTGGTACCCCATATGTGCTACCCCACTATAGCCTTCAACAGCTATGTCATATAAATCTGACACTAATGTCAAATTATAATGTTTTGTAGCCTATATGGGGTACACAATTCTAGGGTTGCATACTTTTATCACTTTCATTCCTTAGTCATTCATTCTCGTTTCTTCTCATGGTATCGAGCAGGTTCCCTAACGGGAACGATTCCTAGGGCCCACCACTACGAAATTCTTTTTTTTTCCTGCCCGGAGCGCGCTCCGCTTAGGCCCGAGTCGCGCCTCGTGTGCTTTCTTTACCGTCGCGCCCTTGCTAGGCCCCTCATGGCCCCGTCGCGTCGCCCTTAGCGGCCCCTCGCGGCCTCGTCGCGCTGCCCTAGCGGTCGCGTCGCGCCGCCCTAACGGCCGCGTCGCGCCGCCCTAGCCACCCTCACGGCTCCCTAGCGCCTCTTGCGGCCCTGATCTGCTGCCCTTGCGGCCCCGATCTGCCGCCCTTCGCGGCCCGTCGCCGCTCTCCCCTTGCGGCCCCTCGCCGCCCTTTCACCAGCGGCCCCGTCGCCGCCCTTGCACGGCCCTGACGTCACCCTCCCTGCGGCTCTGTCGCCGCCCTCTTCAGCGGCCCGTCGCCGCCCTTTTCAGCGGCCCCGCCGTCTCCTTTCAACGGCCCCGCCACTACCCCTACAGCGGCCTCGTCGCCGCCCTTTCAGCGGCCCCGCCGCCTCCATTAAGCGACCCCGCCGCCTCCTCTTGGCGGCCCCGCCGCCTCCTCTTGGCGGCCCAGCCGCCTCCTCTCAGCGGCCCCGGACGCCGCCCTCTCAGCGGCCCTTCCGCCGCCTCCTTTGCGGCCCCGCCAAGCTGCCCAGCAGCAGAGCCGCCGAGCAGCCGAGCCGCCGAGCAGCCGAGCCGCCGAGCCGCCCAGCAGCCGAGCCGCCGAGCCGCCCAGCAGCCAAGCCGCCGAGCCGCTCAGCAGCCAAGCCGCCAAGCCGCCCAGCTGCCGAGCCTCCTACCGCCCAGCTGCCGAGCCGCCTACCGCCCAGCTGCCGAGCTGCCGAGTCGCCCTGCAGCCGAGCCGCCTGAGCCGCCCTGTCTGGTAAGAGCAGCGCCTCTGTCACTGCACTGCCCTCACCCTACTGTTCGCGCTGCTAGTCTACTGCTGTCATGGCTACCCCTAGTGTCCTCGCTTTTGACGTTGAGGGTCGGGCCATTGAATTTGACGTCTGGATAGATGACCTACAGCTTTTTTTACAGTGCGATAGGGCGGACGGTCTCTCTCTCTTTGACCTCACCTCTGGTGCCTCTCCTACCCCTGCTGCTGATGCTGACGCCACTGTCCGCTCACAGTGGGCCACGCGCGATGCTGCTACACGTCTTGTTGTGCGTCGCCACCTGCCTACCTCTGAGCGTGCGCACTTTAGCCAGTTCAAGAGTGCTCAGACCTTGTACGACACTGTAGTTGCACGCTACTCCTCCCCTGCCACTGCTGCACTGAGCCGCCTCATGCTACCGTACCTCTTCCCTGACCTTGCTGCCTTTCCCACGGTCGCTGACCGCATTACGCACCTCCACACTAGTGACACTCGCTACCGCGCTGCGCTTCCTGCTGAGTTCTGCGCCAAGAACCCACCCCCCCATGTACATCACTCTCTACTACATAGTCACCCACCTCCCTGACTCCCTTCGCGTAGTCAGGGACCACTTTCTCTTAGTCTGTCCCACCACTCTCACTGTTGACCTCCTCGAGAAGGCCCTCCTAGCAGCGGAGAAGAGCATAGTCGCTGTAGGAGCCTCTCGTGGTGACCCGCGCACCCCCATCTTTGAGGGGTGTTCCCCCTCCCCCCTTTTGCCCTCTGTTGCCTCTGCTGCTGCGGCCGACCTTGTTGGGCTTGAGCCGGTCGGTGCGGCGTCTACCCCTAGTGGGAGACACCGCTCTGGCAAGGGCAAGGGGAGCACAGGCGCTGAAGGAGCTAGCGGGGGCGGTGGAGGCGGCGGTGGAGGCGGTGGAGGCGGCGGAGGGAGTGGGGGTGGTGGTGGGGGTGGTGGCGGGGGTGGAGGTGTCGGTGGCGGCAGTGGAGGCGGACGCGGCGGCGGTGGCGGTGGGAGCGGAGGTGGCGGGGGCGGCGGCGGTGGAGGAGGCGGTGGCGGAGGAGGTGGAGCTGGTCGGGGTGGCGCTGTACACAGGGTCGGCTCCGGTGGTGGTCAGCGCCAGCAGCAGCAGCAGCAGCGCACTCGTGACATCCCCCCCCCCTCAGCAGCTCCGTGAGTGGTACGCTGCACGCCAGCGGGGTGGGGGTACTGGTCCGTGCACCTACGTCCTACGCACCGCCGACCGCGCGGGTGAGCAGTGTGGGGGTGCGCACCCCACCCAGCGCTGCTTTGGCCGCCTGACGGACGCTTGGCGTCACCAGTTTCCAGAGGCCACGCAGATCCCCCGCTGGGGTGAGCTGTCTAGGGCGAGAGTAGCTATCTTTGATCTTGACTTTGATGCTATTCTTGCTGCCATGTATGCTGTGACTATTAGTGATGAGGGTGACTGTTACCGCTGTTTCCCGCCCGACCCGGGCATTGAGACTACTGCTCAAGGTACTGGTGAGGCTGCTTCTCTAGGTGCTAGCGAGGCTGCTGCGCTAGGTGCTAGTGCATCGATTTCCTCAGGTGCTCGTGAGTCCGCGCTCTCAGGTACCGAGTCGGCTTCAGCCTCCCTCACCTTCACCCTCGACTCACGGGCGTCTCGCTCCTTCTTTTGAGACCGCACCGCACTCACGCCGCTTGGTCGGCTAGTTGCGGTCTCTCTGGCAGACCCCTCTGGGGGTCCTCTCCTTGCTCACTTCTCCACTGTCCTCCCGTGTTCGGCGGCCCCCTCTGGCACCCTATCTGGTCTTTACCTCCCCTCGTTCTCTACGAATTTGGTGAGTGGCGCTGACCTTCAGGATGGGGGAGTTCACCAGTTCACTCCTGCGAGTCAGCGGGTGACCCACTGCACGGACGCTCGGACGGGCCGACACTTGGCCACGTTTACATGTCGGCCGGGGTCGAGCCTCTACACACTTACCACTGCGTCTCCTCCTGTCCCTGCGTCTGGTCAGGTAGCTGCGTCCGGTCAGGTGTTTGCTGCAGCGTCCATGTCTGGTCCTGAGTCTGCCCCCTACTCGTGTCGCCTCCTGTCTCACGAGACTCTCCTTTGGCACCACCGCCTTGGTCACCCCTCCCTGCTTCGTCTCCGAGGCATGGCCTCCCGTGTCCTTGTCTCTGGTCTTCCCCGGTCCCTCCCTCCCCTTCCTCTGGGGCCTGGCCCTACCTGCGTCCCTTGTATCGAGGGGCGGCAGCGGGCTGCCCCTCACACCTCCCAGTTTCCTCCGACAGAGGCCCCGCTGCAGACGCTTCACATAAACGTGTGGGGCCTGGCCCGCGTCCGTGGTCAAGGTCACGAGCGCTACTTCCTGTTGGTGGTTGACGACAACTCGCGTTACACCACAGTCTTCCCCTTGCGCAGCAAGAGTGATGTCACTGAGGTGTTGATCGAGAGGATGTTGCTATGTTGCTCGTGGGAGACACCGACCAGAGCACATGGCTGCTGCGAAGAGGGTGTTGCGCTACGTGTGCAGTACGTTGGGCAGGGGGCTAGTGCTTGGAGGGCGACGTCGAGTAGTCCTCACAGGTCACGCTGACGCTTCTTGGGCTGACGACCAGGCTACGCAGCGGTCGTCACAGGGTTACACCTTCATCCTTGGCTCCGGTTCTGTTTCGTGGCGGTCTACATGCTCGTCCTCTGTTCTCCGCTCCAGCTGTGAGGCTGAGATCTACGCAGGGGCCATGGCTGCACAAGAGCTACGCTGGCTCACCTACCTGCTGACTGACCTAGGAGAGCCGCCTCGTTCTCCTCCGGTTCTGTACGTAAACAACAAAGCCATGCTGGCCTTGTGTTGGGAGCACAGACTGGAGCACAGAACGAAGCACATTGCTCTCCGCTACTTCTTGTCTCGTGAGCTGCAGCAGCGTGGTCAGCTCCGCCTCACCTACGTGGCCTCTGAGGCCAACACTGCTGATATCTTCACCAAGGCCCTTCCGCCTTGTGATCATCAGCGCTTCTGTACTGTGCTAGGTCTTGTGCCTACCTGGCCTCACTTGCTCACTTCTTGATCTTGTTTGTACTGTCTTCTTTCTATACCTCCCCTTTCTTGTTTTACCTTTATATATATGACCTTGCATGTGAACTGGCCTTGTGGCCTTACTCTTGTGCTTGGACTGTGTGGTGACTTTGTGATCTAGCCTGAGCATACTTTGCTTTGCTTTGCTTTGCTTGACTGGTCTTGTGACCACTTGTTCTCCCCCACTTTGCCTATGGGGGTGTGTCAGAACATTGTAACTTATACATTTGTGTAGGCTGTAGTGGGGTAGCCCATAAGGGGTACAGCCCAATTAGGGTTAGTACTTGTACCCAACTGTTTCATAGTTCATTCATTCCATTCTCACTTCTCGTCATGAGCATCGTGAGCATCGTGACTATCGAGAGCATCGTGACATCTTGAGAATCTTGACAAGGTAAGCATCGTGACATCGTGAGCATCGTGACAACGTAATTATCGTACCCTCAGCAGCTCCAGCTCCAGTCGTACCCGCAGACTTAGCAGCTCTAGTACTCCCCGTACGAGCACCTCCGGGACCCGCGACACCAGCACCCTGAGTAGCCGAAGAACCTCCAGCTCCAGCAGCATGCCTCCAGCGCCGGTCAAACCACTCACGCAGCTCCTGTGGAGAGAGTGGCTCCCGCCGAGACGAAGCACCCAGAGAACCTCCAGGCACAGTACCGCCAGACGCGACACGAGCACGCCCAGCTCCCTCAGGCTCCGCACCCCCAGGCTCAGCACCTCCAGGGGTAGCACCCCTAAGCTCAGCACCCCCAGTCGTAGCACCCCCAGGCTCAGCACCTCCAGGCGTAGCACCCCCAGGCTCAGCACCCCCAGTCGTAGCAACCCCAGGCTCAGCACCCCCAGGCGTAGCACCCCTAGGCTCAGCACCCCCAGTAGTAGCACCCTCAGGCTCAGCATCCCCAGGCGTAGCACCCACACGCTCAGCACCTCCAGAGTCAGCACCGCCAGGCTCAGCACCCTCAGCAGCACCAGAGTCACCAGCAACCTCGACAGGCTCGACTGCGTCTACCTGGGACACACCTGAAGGGGCAAGACCCTGAGGGGGGAGGGGGTCTACCGGGGGGGGACCTCGCACAAGGAAGAGCGGTGGCGGGAGGAGGGACGGAGTGCGGTAAGGGAAGAGGCGGTAGTAGGGGACCGACTCGTCAAACGTGATGTCCTGGGAGGACAGAACACGTCGAGAGGTGGGGTGGTAGAACTGCCACCTTGGCGCGTCAGGGGGGAAGCCAAGGAAGACGCAAGGAGTAGCACGAGGGGACAGCTTGTCCGCAGACAAGTCGCGGACAACGCCCGAGATCCCCAGACACGGAACGCAGACGCATCGCCAACCTTCCCGGTCCACAGCAAAGCTGGGGAGGTCTCCGGCATGGAGACCCTGGGCTGAAGGTTGATCTGATGCGCCGCGTACCGAACCGCAAACGGCCACAGAAAATGGGGGGCAGCCGCATGCATCATGGACGTACGGGCGACGTCCATGACCATGCCAATGCGGCGCTTAGCAATCCCATTTTGCTGTAGAGAGTCCGGAAGCGTGAAGGTCTGGCGGATGCCTCGTGCACGACAGTAGGCTCGCAGAAGGCCAGAGGAGAACTCTCCGCCTCTGTCAAAGTGCAGACGCAGAACAGAAAAGTCCAAGCCGAAGCTCTGCCTGAGCTGGAGACGAGCTGCGCGGATCCAGCCGATCAACACCTCACTGACATCACCCTTGCTGCGCAAGGGGAAGACTGTGGTGTAACGCGAGTAGTCGTCAACGACCAGCAGAAAGTACCGCTCTCTCCCCTGCCCACTCACGCGGGCTGGGCCCCACACGTCCATGTGTAGAGTCTGCAGCGGAGCCTCTGTCAAAGGAAACTCACAGGAGTGAGGGGCGGCGCGCTGTCGCCCCTCGACGCAGGGGACGCAGGTAGGGCCAGGCCCCGGAGGAAGGGGAGGGAGAGACCGAGGAAGACCAGAGACAAGGACACAGGAGGCCATGCCTCGGAGACGAGGCAAGGAGGGGTGACCAAGGCGGTGGTGCCAAAGGAGAGTCTGGTAGGACAGCAGACGACACGAGCAGGGGGCACACTCAGGACCAGACCTGGACGCCGCAGCAAACACCTGACTCGACGCAGCTACCTGGGCAGACTCAGCAGTAGGAGGAGACTCAGCAGTAAGGGTGTACAGGCTCGACCCTGGCCGACGGGTGAACGTGGCCAAGTATCGGCCTGTCCGAGCACACCTGCAGTGGGTCACTCGCTGACTCGCAAGAGTGAACTGGTCAACCCCTCGATCCTGTAGGTCCGCTCCACTCACCAAGTTCGTAGAGAACGAGGGGAGGTAGAGACCAGATAGGGTGCCAGAGGGGGCTGCAGGGCACGGAAGGACAGTGGAGAAGCTAGCAAGGACAGGACCCCCAGAGAGGTCTGCAAGGGAGACTGCAACCGGCCGACTAAGCGGCGTAAGAGTGGTGCGGTCTCGAAAGAAGGAGCGGGACGCACTTGAGTCCAGGGTGAAGGTGTGGAAGGCCTGAGCCGACGTAGTACCTAAGAGAGCAGACTCACCAGCACCTGGGGCGGCAGACGCACTGGCACCTGGGGCAGCAGACGCACTAGCACCTAGAGCAGCAGTCTCACCAGCACCTAGCGCAGCAGCCTCAATGCCCGGGTCAGGCGGTACACACAGGTAACAGGCACCCTCAACACTATCAGCAACAGCATACGTGGCAGCAAGAATAGCATCAAAGTCAAGATCAAAGATAGCAACCCCGGCCTTAGCCAGATCTCCCCAGCGAGGGATCTCTTACGCCTCAGGGAACTGGCGACGCCACGCGTCCGTCAGGCGACCAAAGCAGCGCTGGGTGGAGTGCGGACCCCCGCACTGCTCACCAGTGCGGTTGCCGGTACGGAGAACGTAAGAGCAGGGACCAAAACCCCCACCGCGCTGGCGTGCAGTGTACCACTCACGAAGCTGCTAAGGGGACAGGGTCACACCACTCCGCTGCTGCTGCTGGCGCTGACCACCACCGGCGCCACTCCTCGACGCAGAGTCGCGACTCGCTCCACCACCGCCGCCTCCGCCGCCGCCGCCGCCTTCGCCGCCTCCGCCGCCTCCTCTGCTGCCGCCGCCGCCGCCACCCCGAGCACCACTTCCACCACCACCCCCACTCCCTCCACCGCCTCCACCACCACCTCCACCGCCCCCTCCACCTCCTCCTGTGCCCTTGCCCCCCTTGCCCTTGCCAGAGCGGCGTCTCCCGCTCGGGGCAGACGCAGCGCCGACCGACTCGAAACCAACGAGGTCGGCCGCAGTAGCAGAGGCAACAGAGGGCAAGAGGGGGGAGGGAGAACACCCCTCAAAGACGGGGGTGCGAGGGTCACCACGAGAGGCTCCTACAGCGACTATGCTCTTCTCTATCGCTAGGAGGGCCTTCTCGAGGAGGTCAACAGTGAGAGTGGTGGGGCAAACAGAGAGGAAGTGGTCCCTGACTACACGGAGAGAGTCAGGGAGACGGGTGACTATGTAGTAGAGGGTGATGTACATGGGGGGGGGGGGTTCTTGGCGCAGAACTCAGCAGGAAGCGCAGCGCGGTAGTGAGTGTCACTAGTGCGGAGGTGCGTAATGAGGTCAGCAACAGTGGGAAAGGCAGCAAGGTCACGGAAGAGGTACGATAGCATGAGGCGGCTCAGTGCAGCAGTGGCAGGGGAAGAGTAGCGTGCAACTACAGCGTCGTACAAGGTCTGAGCACTCTTGTACTGGCTAAAGTGTGCACGCTCAGTGGTCGGTAAGTGGCGGCGCACAGCAAGGCGAGCAGTAGGGTCACGTGTGGCCCATTGTGAGCGAACAGTGGCATCAGCATCAGCAGCAGGGGCAGGGGAGGCACCAGAAGTGAGGTCAAACAGGGAGAGGCTGTCTGCCCTATCGCACTACAGGAAAAGCTGCAGATCATCTACCCAGACCTCAAAGTCCACTGCCCGACCCTCAGCGTCAAAGGTGAGAACGCTAGGGGAAGCCATAACAGACGGAGGCAGGGCAGTGCCGTGGCAGAGACTGTGCTCTTACCATGTAGGTGGAGCGATCGGGCTGCTCGGCGGCTCGGCTGTCGGGCGACTCGGCTGCAGGGCGGCTCGGCTGCTGGGCGGCTCGGCTGTTGGGCGGCTCGGCTGCTGGGCAGCTCGGCTGCTGGTGCGGGGCGGCTCGGCTGTCGGGCGGCTCGGCTGCTGGGCGGCTCGGCTGCTGGGCGGCTCGACTGCACGGTGCTGGGCGGCTCGGCTGTCGGGCGGCTCGGCTGCTGGGCGGCTCGGGAGGTCGGGCGGCTCAGGAGGCCGGCGGTTTGGCTGCTTGGCGTTGCGGGCGCTGGGAGGCGGGGTCGCAGGTGGTGGCGAGGTCGCACGTGGCGGCGGGCCGCAAGGGTGGGCGGGGCCGCGGTGGCGACGGGGCCGAAGTGGGGCCTAAGTGGGGCCGTAGAGGGGCCGACGGGGCCGAAGTGGGGCCGTAGCGGGGCCGCAGCGGGGCCTAAGCGGGGCTGAAGCGGGGCCGTAGCGGGGCCGTAGCGGGGCCGTAGCGGGGCCGTAGCGGGGCCGTAGCGGGGCCGACGGGGCCGACGGGGCCGTAGCGGGGCCGTAGCGGGGCCTAAGCGGGGCCGACGGGGCCGACGGGGCCGTAGCGGGGCCGTAGCGGGGCCGTAGCGGGGCCTAAGCGGGGCCGACGGGGCCGTAGCGGGGCCGTAGCGGGGCCGTAGCGGGGCCTAAGCGGGGCCGTAGCAGGGCCGACGGGGCCTAAGCGGGGCCGTAGCGGGGCCTAAGCGGGGCCGACGGGGCCGTAGCGGGGCCGTAGCGGGGCCGTAGCGGGGCCTAAGCGGGGCCGACGGGGCCTAAGCGGGGCCGTAGCGGCCTAAGCGAGGCCGTAGAAGGCGGCTCGAGGGGCAGTTAGGGCGGCCAATAGGGGCCACTAAGGCGGCTCGAGGCGCTACTTGGGTTAGGAGCTAAGCGCGCTCCGGGCAGGGAAGGAAAAAAAAGTTCGTGGTGGGCCCTAGGCAGTATTCCCACTCGGGAACCTGCTCGATACCATGACGAGAAGTGAGAATAGAATGAATGAACTATGAAACAGTTGGGTACAAGTACTAACCCTAATTGGGTTGTACCCCTTATGGGCCACTACAGCCTACACAAATGTATAAGCTATAATGTTCTGACAACACAATCTGAAAAGATCCATCAAAGTTATTCAAACCTTTAATTTAGAAACTAGATTGTTCAATTATATTCTATTAGCATATTCAAAGACATCGTGACAAGGCACAAAGATCGTGTCTAGGAAACGATACCTTGCGGTTATAGCGTTGCTGTGAGAGGACGTCCCCGTTATAATATTTTCTCACTATTATATTTTTCCGTTATCCTATTCTCCCTTTTCTCCTCTTTATTTTGGTCTTTATCTCATCTCAATCGGCCTACTATTCTATTTTCTAGAGCCTTCTATTTATTCCTCTTATTTCCTACTTTTCCCACCGACATACCTATTATATGGCACCGACAGCGCCGACAGTGGTGTATACGGTGTAATCTGGGCGTAATCCCAAGTGCCAATAGACTTGCGTGCTTATGCGCACTTGTGATTGTAGTATCGGGAAGGGTGTGTTCCCGAAGGTTCGTTTTATCTCGTTTATCCTTGTATCTTCTGAGTATAAAAATGCCTTGTATTCAGTTTTAGTGACAAGTTTCGATTGAGAATTCGATCCTGTGACAGTTGCGCCGTGCGCGCTGTCGCGCACTCGCGCTTTCGCGCACTCGCGCTGACGCGCACTCGCTCTGTCGCGCACTCGCGTTGTCGCGCACTCGCAAACTCGCGCTGTCGCGCACTCGCGCTGTCGAGCACTCGTACACTCGCACTGTCGCGCACTCGCGCTGTCGCGCACTCGCGCTGTCGGGCACTCGCGCTGTCGCACACTCGCGCTGTCGCGCACTCGCGTTGTCACGCACTCGCGCTTGTTAAACTCATATGCTATAGTCTGTGTAGGCTGTAGTGGGGTAGACAATATGGGGTACAACACTTCTAGGTTTTCCTACTTGTACCCACCTGCTTTCTAGTTCATTCATTCCTCATTTCTTCACATGGTATAGAGCAGGTTCCCTAGTGGGAACGCTTCCTTGGGCCCACCACTGAAAACCTTTTTTTTTTCTGACCGGAGCGACAGTCGCTCCTGCCCGAGGCGCGCCTTGTGGGCTGCCCTTCTGTCTACCTCTCTTAGAGGCCCCTGTCACGGCCCCTCGCGCCACCCTCAGCGGCCCCGTCGCCGCCCCTAGCTGTCAGAACATTATAGCTTATACATTAGTGTAGGCTGTAGTGGGGTAGCCCATAAGGGGTACAACCTAATTAGGGTTAGTACTTGTACCCAACTCTTTCATAGTTCAATTATTCTCGTTCAATTTCACATGGTATAGAGCAGGTTCCCCTGTGGGAACTGTTCCTAGGGCCCACCGATTTTTTTTCCTGCCCGGAGCGCGCTCTGCCTCTGCCCGAGTCGCGCTCCCCCCTTACGACCCCATTGTGAGAATAAACGAACAGGGATGAAAATGACTAAGGAAAGATGGGTACAAATACAACCCTAGAAACCCTGTACCCCATATGTGCTACCCCACTATAGCCTACAACAACTATGTCATATAAATCTGACACCCATCGCGCCGCCTTAGCGGCCGCGTCGCGTCGCGCCTTCCCTTCGCGGCCCCGTCGTACCGCCCCTTCGTGGCCCCATCGCGCCGCCCCTTTTGCGGCCCCGTCGTACCGCCCTCAGCGGCCCGTCGCGGCCCTCCCCCTGTGGCCTGTCGCCGCCCTTTCACCTGCGGCCCCGTCGCCGCCCTTACAGCGGCCCCGTTGCTGCCCTTGCAGCGGCCCCGTCGCCGCCCTCCCTTTACGGCCCGTCGCCGCCCTCCCCTTACGGCCCGTCGCCGCCCTTACAGCGGCCCTGTCGCCGCCCTTACAGCGGCACCGTCGCCGCCCATACAGCAGCCCCGTCGCCGCCCTCCCCTTACGGCACGTCGCCGCCCTTTCAGCAGCCCCGCCGCCTTCTTCAGCGGCCCCGTCGCCACCCCTGCGGCGGCCTCGACGCCGCCCCTTCAGCGGCCCTCCCGCCGCCTTCTCTGCGGCCCCGTCGCCTATCTCTTCAGCGGCCCCGCCGCCCTAGAGGCCCCGCCTTCCTTAGCGGCACAGCCGCCCAGCAGCCGAGCCGCCGAGCTGTTGAACAAGAATGAATGAACTAACAGTGAAATGAGTACAAGTATGAAAACCTAGGAATGTGTACCCCCTATAGGCTAACCCAATGTGGCCTAAACAACTACAACAACATATATAATGTTTGACACACCCCCATAGGCGAAGTGGGGGAGAACTAGGGGTCACAAGACCAGTCAAGTAAAGCAAAGCAAAGCAAAGCAAGCTGAGGGTGGATCACAACGTCACCACACAATCCGAGCACAAGTGCAAGGCCACAAGGCCAGTTCACATGCAGGAGTACATATATATATATATATATATATATATATATATATATAAGACTAAACAAGCAAGAGCAGTGATATATATATGTAACAGTACAAAGAGGGTCAAGAGGAGAGCAAGTGAGGCAAGACAGACACAAGACCTAGCTGGGTACAGCAGCGCTGATGATCACAAGGCGGAAGTGCCTTGGTGAAGACATCAGCAGTGTTGGCCTCAGAGGCCACGTACGCAAGTCGCAACTGACCACGCTGCTGTAGCTCACGAGCAAGGAAGTAGCGGAGAGCAATGTGCTTTGTTCTGTGCTCCAGTCTCTGCTCCCGACACAAGGCCAGCATGGCCTTGTTGTCGACGTACAGGACTGGAGGAGAACGAGGCGGCTCTCCAAGGTCGGTCAGCAGGTAGGTGAGCCAGCGAAGCTCCTGAGCAGCCATGGCCCCTGCGTAGATCTCAGCCTCACAACTGGAGCCGAGAACAGAAGACGAGCGAGTAGCCCGCCACGAAACAGAGCCGGAACCAAGGCTGAAGGTGTAACCCTGTGACGACCGCTGCGTAGCCTGGTCGTCAGCCCAAAAAGCGTCTGTGTGTCCAGTGAGGACCACGGGACTCTGCCCTCCAAGCACTAGTCCCATGCCCGACGTACTGCACAAGTAGCGCAACACCCTCTTCGCTGCAGCCATGTGCTCTGGTCGGTGTCTCCCAGGAGCAACATAGCGTGCAAGAATGCTAAGAGGGTATGCAAGGTCAGGTCGTGTGCAGGTCATCAGGTACATGAGACAGCCAACAAGCTCTAGGTACGGGCCACTCGACTCTACGGACTCATCCGAAGGCAGAGCTGAGAGTGAGTGGCGAGTAGACAGAGGAGTGGCCTGAGGCGAGGAGTACGTGAAGCCGAAGCGTTGAAGGACCTGCTGCACCATGTGTGACTAAGTCAGGGTAATGGTGCGACGTGCTTTGTCCCGGGTGATCTGCAAGCCAAGGTAGCTGCGCAGCTCACCCAGGTCTGTGCACGTGTGTCTCTTCTGCAGCTCGGACTTCACGTAGGCGAGTCCAGTAGTGTCAGCTGTGGCAAAGACCAAGTCGTCGACGTACACGAGGATGAAGAACGGCGGCAGAGAGGTGTCGGTGCGCAGAAACAACGACGGGTCGGCAGTAGAAGGAGCGAACCCAAGAGCCGCAAGCGTAGTCCTCAGTGTGTCGTGCCACTCACGTGGCGCCTGGCGGAGACCGTAGACTGGACGCCGGAGACTCCAGTGGGTACCAGGAGGGAAAGACCCAATGAAGCCAGGTGGGCGGCGCAGCCAGATCTCCTCGTGCAGGCTGCCCTGCAAGAAAGTTGTGCTGAAGTCGAGAGACTGCAGCTCGTAGTCACGGTGAGCAGCAACGTGCAGCAGTACCCGAAGAGTGGTCATCTTCGGGGTGGGGAAGAAGGTCTGAAAGTAGTCAACTCCCTGTCACTGACTGAAGCCACGAGCCACGTAACGCGCCTTGAAGACAGGCGGAGAACTCGGCGGCGGCTTCACCCTGAAGATCCACATGCCACTGACGATGTTCGCCCCAGGAGGGGGGACAGCGTCAACGTAGGTGCCTGTGGACTCCCAGGAAGCCATCTCTGCATCCATAGCTGCCTGCCACTGAGAGGAGTAGGGACCCTCTATCGCCTCCGCGTAAGAGCGCGGAGTCGGGATGTCAAGTGCATCCGGGTCTCCCTCAGGGGCAAGCAGTACGGACACGAGATGAGGTGAAGCAGCGGCCAAGCACTGGAACTCCTCCTGCCTGTCCTCAAGGACGTCCGTGCCAAGGGCACACGCACCCCCGACGGACGGAGGACAGACAGACTCAGACTCAGCGACAAGACTCGCAGCGTAGTCTAGGCGACAGCGAGCAGCAAAGTCGACGAGCTCAGCAACTAGGGCAGACGCAGCAGAAGACTCAAAGGAAGGGTCAGTGACGGCAGTAGCAAGGAGACGCGTGACAGTAGGACTGGCAGCACGAAGAGAGTCCGACGCAGGGTCGGCGAGAGCAGGAAGAGAGGACGCAGGAGGAGAAGGCAAAGGGGCACGCAGAGGAGCAGTAGACGGACGTAGAGACATCCGGTGCGTGCCAGGGGCGGGAGAAGGACGCTGGCGCGAACTACGAGCACTAGCGCTAGCAGGACGGACAGGCGACGCAGGACGAGACGCAGACTCACGACGCTCAGTAAGACCGCCAGTAGGACCAGTGTAAGGAGAAGGAGCAGGTAGTGGGGAGGCCGGCTGCAACTGTAACTGTGACGGGACAGGCTGTGAACACGCTAAGGGAGGAGGACCAGGAGGAGGCGAGAGACCAAGAACCTGCTGAAGGAGCGGAACGAAGTAAGGTTGAGGGCGCGCAGCGACTCCAAACACAGCAGGGACAGCACCTGTACCCCTAGCGGCAGTACAGAACCAGCAGCAGCTCCAACGCCCAGGTCCTCAGTACGAGCCTCAGCACCAACGCCCGAGTCCTCACCACCAGCAGTGGCTCCAACACCAGGGTCCACAGCACCTGCAGCAGCTCCAACGCCCGGGTCCTCAGCACCAGCAGGGACTCCGACACCAGGGTCCACAGCACCAGCCGCAGCTCCAACGCCAGGGTCCGCAGCACCAGCCGCAGCCCCAACGCCCGGTTCCTCAGCACCAGCAGCACCTCCAACCCTCGGGTCCGCAGCACCAGCAGCAGCTCCTACGCCAGGGTCCGCAGCACCAGCAGCAGCTCCAACGCCAGGGTCCGCAGCACCAGCAGCAGCTCCAACGCCCGGGTCCGTAGCACCAGGGGCAGCCGGGTCCGTGAGACGAGGCGCACCACTCCGAAGTGTGCAACGGCGCTCGTACCACTCACGGATCCGCTCACGAGAGGGGAGCTCCCGACTAGGAGGAGAAGTACCAGCCCCAGTCCCTGTAGTGCGCCTGGTCCCAGAGGTAACACTCCGGAGGCTGCAGTACTGTAAGTACCACTCACGCAACTGCTCCGAGGAGAGGTCTCGTCCAGGTGTAGCACCATCAGGCCCAGCACCGCCAGGCTCAGCACTCCCAGTCACCGCAACCCAAGGCTCAGCACCCCCAGGCTCAGTACCCCCAGTGTCCGCACCCCCAGGCTCAGCACCCCCAGTCTCCGCACCCCCAGGCTCAGCACCCCCAGAGTCAGCACCCCCAAGCTCAGCACCCCCAGTCTCCGCACCCCCAGGCTCAGCACCCCCAGCAGGACGAGAGTCGACAGCTACCTCAACAGGCTCGACCGGGTCTACCTGAGACACACCTGAGGGAGCGGCACCCTGAGGGGGGAGGGGGTCTACGACAGCAGCACCTGGCGCGAGGAAGAGAGGCGGGGGAGGGAGCGGGGAAGTGCGGTAGGGGAAGAGGCGGTAGTAGGGAACAGACTCGTCAAAAGTGACGTCCTGAGAGGGCAAGACCCGGCGCGAGGTGGCGTGGTAAAACTGCCAACCAGGCGCGTCCGGAACAAAGCCGAGGAAGACGCAGGGAACAGCACGAGAGGAGAGCTTGTCCGCAGACGAATCGCGGACAAAAGCTCGAGATCCCCAGACCCGGAAACGCGACGCATCGCCAACCTCCCCCGTCCACAGCAGCGTGGGCGAGGTCTCCGGCAAGGAGACACGGGGCCAGAGGTTGAGCTGATGCGCAGCGTACCGGACCGCAAACGGCCACAGAAAATGGGGGGCAGCCGCATGGATCAAGGAGGTACGAGCGACCTCCATGACCAGGCCAATGCGGCGCTCCGCAACCCCATTCTGCTGTGGAGAGGCCGGAAGCGTGAACGACTGCTCAATGCCGTGCTCAGCACAGTAGGCTGCCAAGAGGTCGGAGGAGAACTCACCACCTCTGTCAGAGTGCAAGCGCAGGACAGGAAAGTCCGAGCGGAAACGCTCGCTGAGCTGGAGACGAGCTCTGCGGATCCAAGGGATCAAAACATCAGGGACCTCACCCTTGGCGCGCAAGGGGAAGACCGTGGTGTAGCGCGAGTAGTCGTCAACAACGATCACGAAGTACCTCTCCTGACCCTGACCACGGACGCGGGCTGGGCCCCACACGTCCATGTGGAGCGTCTGCAAAGGAGCAGTCGTCGAGGGAAACGAGGAGGAGTGAGGAGCGGCGCGCTGCCGCCCCTCGACACAGGGAAGACAGGTAGGAGCAGGCGAGGGTGGGAGGGGAGGGAGGACCCGGGGAAGACCAGAGACAAGGTACCGGGAGTGCATGGCACGAAGGCGCTGCATAGACGGGTGGCCCAGTCGGTGGTGCCAGAGGACAGTCTCGTGCGCTAGAGAGCGACACGAGCAGGGGGCGGACAGCTCACCTGACGCTAACGCAGACGTAGACGCAGCGACCTGAGGGGGGGCAGTAGTCAGTGTGTACAGGTCCGACCCCGGCTGCCGGGTGAAGGTAGCCAAGTGGCGGCCTGTACGGGCACACGTGCAGTGTGTGACACGCTCGTAGGCAGGGGTGAACTGGTGAACACCCGCGTCCTGTAGTGCACAACCTGCCACCAAGTTCGTAGAGAACGAGGGGAGGTGGAGACCTGACAGTGTGCCCGACGGGACCGCAGGACAGGGAAGGACAGAGGAGGAGGTCGCAAGGACCGGATCCCCAGAGGGGTCAGCGAGGGAGACAGCAACTGGCCGAGCAAGGGGCTCAAGGGCAGTGCGGTCACGAAAGAAACAACGAGAGGCACCTGAATCCAGTGTGAAGGTGTGCAGTGCTGCAGTCGACACAGTACTAGGGGGGGCAGACGTACACGCACCTAGAGCAGCAGCCTCACCAGCACCTGGGGTAGCGGACACGCGAGTACCTGGAGCGGCAGACGCACTAGTCCTAATGCCCGGGTCGGGCGGGACACTCAGGTACTCAGCACCCTCTCCACTAGTAGACATCACATACATGGCAGTGAGAATAGCATCAAAGTCTAAAGCATAAATATCAATCCCCTTCTTCAGGAGATCAACCCAGCGGGGCAGCTCAGTGGCCTGAGGGAACTGAACACGCCAAGCGTCGTTCAGACGAGCGAAGCAACGCTGTGTGGCGTGCGGTCCCCCACACGTCTGGCCAGTGCGGTCACCAGTGCGAATGACGTACGTGCAGCTAAGGCCACCCCCCCCCCCCCCCCCCCGTGCTGAGAGTACCACTCACGGACCTCCTGGGGCGACGGAGTGTGCTGCTGGCCCTGGCCACCGCCAGTGCCTCCACGACCACCACCGCCGCTACCACCTCCTCGACCACCCCAACCCCGGCCGCCGCCTCGTCCACCGCCACCCCCACCACCTCCTCCGCCCCGGCCACCTCCCCCGCCGCTGCCGCCACCCCCCCCACTGCTGCCACCTCCCCCACCCGCGCCACCCCCCCCGCCACCACCACCTCCCCCACCACCGCCACCCCCGCTGTCACCACCACCGCCCTTGCCCCCCTTGCCCTTGCCGCTGCGGCGTCCACTCGAAGCAGACGCAGTCCCGACCTTCTCAGCACCAAGGAGGTCGACAGCAGCAGCAGAGGCGATAGAGGGAAGAAGGGGGGAGGGAGAACACCCCTCAAAGAACGGGGTACGGGGGTCACCGCGAGAGGCACCTACAGCGACTATGCTAGCCTCAGCTGCAAGGAGTTCCTTCTCGAGGAGGGCAATGGTGAGCTCGGTGGGGCAACGAGCTAGGAAGTGGTCCCTGACTGAGCGCAGAGTATCAGGGAGGCGCGTGACTAGGTGGTAGAGAGTGAGCCAGAGCGGGGGTGGGTTCTTGGCAAGGAACTCATCAGGCATAGCGGCGCGGAAGCGAGCCTCACTAGTGCGGAGGTGGGTAATGAGATCAGCGACAGTGTGGAAGGAAGCTAAGTCGGGGAACAAGTAGGGAAGAGAGAGACGGCCTAGAGCGGCAGAGGCCGGTGAGGAGTAGCGGGCAACGACAGCAGTGTACAGTGCCTGTGCAGTCTTGTGCTGCCCAAAGTGCTCGCGCTCATCTATCGGCAGAGAGTTGCGAATAGCGAAGCGAGTATGGGCGTCACGAGTCTGCCACTGTGAGCGGGCAGTGCTGTCAGCAGTAGCAGCAGGAGGAGTAGCGTGGCCTAAGGCATGATCGTACAGCGAGATGTCTTCCTTGGCAGTGAGCTGTAGAAATAGGTGTAGGTCATCAAGCCAGGTGTCGAACTTCACTGGGCGGCCCTTAGCATCGAAGGCTAGCACAGGAGGGCTAGCCATGGTAGTAGCAGTAGGAAAAGCAGTAGGAGCAGTAGGGTAGGTAGGGCGGCGCGGCTCGGTACAGGTAGGGCGGCGCGGCTCGGTATATGTAGGGCAGCGCGGCTCGGGTCGGGCGGCGCGGCTCGGTTCGGGCGGCTCGGGTCGGGCGGCGCGGCTCGGTTCAGGCGGTTCGGTTCGGGCGGCTCGGGTCGGTTAGGGCTGGCAGCTCGGGTCGGGCGGCTCGTTTCCGTTAGGGCTGGGCGGCTCGGGTCGGCTCGGTTCGGGCTGCTCGGTCTGGGTGGGGCCATTCGGGGCCGCTAAGGGCGAGCGCGGGGAGCGGGTGGGGCCGTGAGGGACGAGCGCGGGGCCGACGTGGGTGCTAAGGGCGAGCGCGGGGCCTATCGGGGCCGTGAGGGACGAGCGCGGGGCCGATCGGGGCCGTAAGGGACGAGCGCGGAGCCGACGTGGGCCTCTAAGGGCGAGCGCGGGGCCTATCGGGGCCGTGAGGGACGAGCGCGGGGCCGATCGGGGCCGGAAGGGACGAGCGCGGGGCCAACGCGGGCCTCTAGGGGTAAGCGCGGGGCCGATTCGGGGCCGTTAAGGACGAGCGCGGGGCCGACGCGGGCCTCTAGGGGTAAGCGCGGGTCCGATTCGGGGCCTCTAAAAGCGAGCGCGGGGCCGACCGAGGTCTCTAGGTGCGAGAGCGCGGGGCCGACGGGGCCACTAGGGGCGTGAAAGCCGAGGCGCCCTAGGGCGCAGGTAGGTAGGTAGGTAGGTAGTGGTGGGCCCTGAAAAAATTGGTCCTAGGAAGGACCTGCTCTATACCATGTTGAACAAGAATGAATGAACTAACAGTGAAATGAGTACAAGTATGAAAACCTAGGAATGTGTACCCCTATAGGCTAACCCACTGTGGCCTAAACAACTACAACAACATATATACTTTTTGACACAAGCAGCCGAGCCGCCCAGCAGCCGAGCCGCCGAGCCACCGAGCCGCCCCGCAGCCGAGCCGCCGAGCCGCCCAGCAGCCGAGCCGCCGAGCAGCCGAGCCGCCCGAGCCCAGCCGCCGAGTCGCCGAGCCGCCCAGCAGCCGAGCCGCCAAGCAGCCGAGCCGCCCGAGCCCAGCCACCGAATCGCCGAGCAGCCGAGCCGCCCAGTTGGCGAGCCGCCGGGCCGCCGAGCCGCCCGAGTCGCCCTGTCCGGTAAGAGCAGCGCCTCTGTCACTGCACTGCCCTTACCCTACTGTTTGCGCTACTAGTCTACTGCTGTCATGGCTACCCCTAGTGTCATCGATTTGGACGGTGAGGGTCGAGCCATTGACTTTGACGTCTGGGTAGATGACCTCCAGCTTTTCCTGCAGTGCGATAGGGCAGACGGTCTCTCCCTCTTTGACCTCACCTCTGGTGCCTCTCCTGCCCCTGCTGCTGATGCCGACACCACTGTTCGCTCACAGTGGGCCACACGCGATGCTGCTGCACGTCTTGCTGTGCGTCGCCACCTGCCTACCTCTGAGCGTGCGCACTTTAGTCAGTACAAGAGTGCTCAGACCTTGTACGACACTGTAGTTGCACACTACTCCTCCCCTGCCACTGCTGCACTGAGCCGCCTCATGCTACCGTACCTCTTCCCTGACCTTGCTGCCTTTCCCACAGTCGCTGACCTCATTACGCACCTCCGCACTAGTGACACTCGCTACCGCGCTGCGCTTCCTGCTGACTTCTGCGCCAAGAACCCCCCCCCCCCATGTACATCACCCTCTACTACATAGTCACCAGGCTCCCTGACTCCCTTCACGTAGTCAGCGACCACTTCCTCTCAGTTTGCCCCACCACTCTCACCGTTGACCTCCTCGAGAAGGCCCTCCTAGCGGCGGAGAAGAGCATAGTAGCTGTAGGAGCCTCTCGTGGTGACCCTCGCACCCCCATCTTTGAGGGGTGTTCCCCCTCCCCCCTTTTGCCCTCTTTTGCCTCTGCTGCTGCGGCCGACCTTGTTGGGCTTGAGTCGGTCGGTGCGGCGTCTACCCCTAGCGGGAGACGCCGCCCTGGCAAGGGCAAGGGGGGTAGGGGCGCAGGAGGAGCTAGCGGGGGCGGTGGAGGAGGCGGTGGAGGCGGTGGAGGGGGTGGGGGTGGCGGTGGGGGTGGTGGCGGGGGTGGAGGTGTCGGTGGCGGCAATGGAGGGGGAGGCGGCAGCGGCGGTGGCGGTGGGAGCGGAGGTGGCGGAGGTGGCAGCGGTGGAGGAGGCGGTGGCGGTGGAGGTGGAGCTGGTCGGGGTGGCGCTGCGCAGAGGGTCGGCTCCGGTGGTGGTCAGCGCCAGCAGCAGCACCAGCAGCAGCGCACTCGTGACATCCCCCCCCCTCAGCAGCTCCGTGAGTGGTACGGTGCATGCCAGCGGGGTGGGGGTACTGGTCCGTGCACCTACGTTCTACGCACCGGCGACCGCGCAGGTGAGCAGTGTGGGGGTGCGCACTCCACCCAGCGCTGCTTTGGCCGCCTGACGGACGCTTGGCGTCACCAGTTCCCGGAGGCCACTGAGATCCCCCGCTGGGGCGAGCTTTCTAGGGCGGGAGTAGCTGTCTTTGACCTTGACTTTGATGTTATTCTTGCTGCCATGTATGCTGTGACTATTAGTGATGAGGGTGACTGTTACCGGTGTTTTCCGCCCAACCCGGGCATTGAGACTGCTGCTCTAGGTACTGGTGAGGCTGCTGCTCTAGGTGCTAGCGAGGCTGCTGCTCTAGGTGCTCGTGGGTCTGCTCCCTCAGGTGCTGGTGAGTCTGCTCTCTCAGGTACTGCGTCGGCTTCGGCCTCCCACACCTTCACCCTTGACGCGGGGGCTTCTCGCTCCTTCTTTCGAGACCGCACCACACTCACGCCGCTTGGCCGGCCAGTTGCAGTCTCTCTGGCAGACCCCTGTGGGGGTCCTGTCGTTGCTCACTACTCCACTGTCCTACCGTGTCCGGCGGCCCCCTCTGGCACCCTGTCTGGTCTTTACCTCCCCTCGTTCTCTACGAACTTGGTGAGTGGTGCTGACCTACAGGATGCGGGGGTTCACCAGTTCACTCCTGCGAGTCAGCAGGTGACCCACTGGACGGACGCTCGGACAGGCCGGCACCTGGCCACGTTTACACGTCGGCCGGGGTCGAGCATGTACACACTAACCATTGCGTCTCCTCCAGTCACTGCGTCTGGTCAGGTAGTTGCATCGGGTCAGGTGTTTGCTGCAGCGTCCAGGTCTGGTCCGGAGTCTGCCCCCTGCTCATGTCGCCTCCTGTCTCACGAGACTCTCCTCTGGCACCACCACCTTGGTCACCCCTCCCTGCTTCGTCTCCGAGGCATGGCCTCCCGTGTCCTTGTCTCTGGTCTTCCCCGGTCCCTCCCTCCTCTTTCTTCCGGGGCCTGGCCCTACCTGCGTCCCCTGTGTCAAGGGGCGCCAGCGAGCTGCCCCTCACTCCTCCCTGTTTCCTTCGACAGAGGCCCCGCTGCAGACGCTTCACATGGACGTGTGGGGCCCGGCCCGCGTCCGTGGACAGGGTCACGAGCGCTACTTCCTGCTGGTGGTTGACGACTACTAGCGTTACACCACAATCTTCCCCTTGCGCAGCAAGGGTGATGTCACTGAGGTGTTGATTGACTGGATCCGCGCAGCTCGTCTCCAGCTCAGGCAGAGCTTCGGCTCGGACTTTCCTGTTCTGCGTCTGTACTCTGACAGAGGCGGAGAGTTCTCCTCTGGCCTTCTGCGAGCCTACTGTCGTGCATGAGGCATCCGCCAGACCTTCACGCTTCCGGACTCTCCACAGCAAAATGGGATTGCTGAGCGCCGCATTGGCATGGTCATGGATGTCGCTCGTACGTCCATGATGCATGCGGCTGCCCCCCATTTTCTGTGGCCGTTTGCGGTTCAGTACGCGGCGCATCAGATCAACCTTCACCCCACGGTCTCCATGCCGGAGACCTCCCCAGCTATGCTGTGGACGGAAAAGGCTGGCGACGCGTCTGCGTTCCGTGTCTGGGGATCTCGGGCGGTTTTTCGCGACTTGTCTGCAAACAAGCTATCCCCTCGTGCTGCTCCTTGCGTCTTCCTTGGCTTCCCCCTTGACGCGTCAGGGTGGCAGTTCTACCACCCCACCTCTCGCCGTGTTCTGTCCTCCCAGGACGTCACGCTTGACTAGTCGGTCCCCTACTACCGCCTCTTCCCCTACCGCACTCCGTCCCTCCCCCCGCCACTGCTCTTCCTTGTACCAGGTCCCCCCCCGGTAGACCCCCTCCCCCCTCAGGGTCCTGCCCCTTCAGGTGTGTCCCAGGTAGACGCAGTCGAGCCTATCGAGGTTAGTGGTGACTCTGGTGCTGCTGAAGGTGCTGAGCCTGGGGGTGCTGACTCTGGGGGTGCTGAGCGTGTGGGTGCTACGCCTGGGGGTGCTGAGCCTGCGGGTGCTACTACTGGGGGTGCTGAGCCTGAGGGTGCTACTACTGGGGATGCTGAGCCTGGGGGTGCTGGGCCTGGGGGTGCTACGCCTGGGGGTCCTGAGCCTGGGGGTGCTACGAGTGGGGGTGCTGAGCCTGGGGGTGCTACGCCTGGAGGTGCTGAGCCTGGGGGTGCGGAGCCTGAGGGAGTTGGGCTCACTCGCGTGGCGTTTGGCGGTGCTGAGCTTGGAGGTTCTCCGGGTGCTTCGTCTCGACGGGAGCCCCTCTCTCCACAGGAGCTGCTTGAGTGGTTTGCCCGGTGCTAGAGGCGTGCTGCTGGAGCTGGAGGTTCTTCGGCTGGTGAGGGTGCTGGTGCCGCGGGTCCTGGAGGTGCTCGTACTGGGAATAGTGGAGCTGCTGGGCCTGCGGGTACGACTGGAGCTGGAGCTGCTGAGGGTGCTGGCGCTGAGGCTACTGCTGTCGGTCCTGGAGGCGGTCCTGCTGGGGGTACTACTGGTGCTGCTGGAGGTACTGGAGATGGAGGTGCTCCTAGCGCTGGTGCTGCTGCTGGGGGTGCTGGTGCTGTCCCTGCTGTGTTTGGAGTCGCCGCGCGGCCTCGGCCGTACTTCGTTCCGCTCCTTCATCAGGTTCTTGGTCTCCCGCCTTCTATTGGTCCTCCTCCTCCCTTAGAGTGTCCACAGCCTGTCCCGTCAAAGTTACAGTTACAGCCGTCCTCCCCACTGCCTGCTCCTTCTCCCTACACTGGTCCTACTGGAGGTCTTGCTGAGCGTCGTGAGCCTGCGTCTTGCCCTGCGTCGCCTATCCGTGCTGCTCGCACTAGTGGTCGTGGTTCGCTTCAGCGTCCTCCTCCTGTCCCTGGCACCCACCTGATGTCTCTGCATCCGTCCACTGCTCCTCTACGTGCCCCTTTGCCTTCTCCTCCTGAGTCCTCTCTTCCTGCTCTTACCGACCCGGAGTCGGACTCTCTTCGTGCTGCCAGTCCTACGGTCACGCGTCTCCTTGCTACTGTCGTCACTGACCCTTCCTTTGAGTCCACTGTTGCGTCTGCCCTAGTTGCTGAGCTCGTCGACTTTGCTGCTCGCTGTCGTCTAGACTACACTGCTAGTCTTGTCGCTGAGTCTGAGTTTGTCTGTCCTCCATCCGTCGGGGGTGAGTGTGCCCTTGGCACGGACGTCCTTGAGGACAGGCAGGAGGAGTTCCAGTGTCTGGCTGCTGCTTCACCTCATCTCGTGTCCGTACTGCTTACCCCTGAGGGAGACCCGGATGCACTTGACATCCCGACTCCGCGCTCTTGTGCGGAGGCGATAGAGGGTCCCTACTCCTCTCAGTGGCAGGCAGCTATGGACGCAGAGATGGCTTCCTGGAAGTCCACAGGCACCTACGTCGACGAGGTTCCCCCACCTGGGGCAAACATCGTCAGTGGCATGTGGATTTTCAGGGTGAAGCGGCCGCCGGGTTCTCCACCTGTTTTCAAGGCGCGTTACGTGGCTCGAGTCTTCAGTCAGCGGCAGGGAGTTGACTACTTTCAGACCTTCTCTCCCACCCTGAAGATAACCACTCTTCGGGTGCTGCTGCACATAGCCGCTCAGCGCGACTACGAGCTTCACTCTCTTGACTTCAGCACTGCTTTCCTACAGGGCAGCCTGCACGAGGAGATCTGGTTGCGCCACCCTCCTGGCTTCACTGGGTCGTTTCCTCCTGGTACCCAGTGGAGCCTCCGGCGGCCAGTCTACGGTCTCCGCCAGGCGCTGCGTGAGTGGCACGACACACAGAGGACTACACTTGCGGCTCTTGGGTTTGCTCCTTCTACTGCTGACCCGTCCCTGTTTCTACGCACCGACACCTCTTTGCCGCCGTTCTACATCCTCGTGTACGTCGACGACTTGGTCTTTGCTACTGCTGACACTGCTGGACTCGCCCACGTGAAGTCCGAGCTGCAGAAGAGACACACGTGCACAGACCTGGGTGAACTGCGCAGCTACCTTGGCTTGCAGATCACCCGGGACAGAGCACGCCGCACCATTACCCTGACTCAGTCACACATGGTGCAGCAGGTCCTTCAGTGCTTCGACTTCACGTACTCCTCGCCTCAGGCCACTCCTTTGTCTACTCGCCACTCGCTCTTAGCTCTGCCTTCGGATGAGTCTGTAGAGCCGAGTGGCCCGTACCCAGAGCTTGTTGGCTGCCTCATGTACCTGATGACCTGCACACGACCTGACCTTGCATACCCTCTTAGCATCTTGGCACGCTATGTTGCTCCTGGGAGACACCGACCAGAGCACATGGCTGCAGCGAAGAGGGTGTTGCGCTACTTGTGCAGTACGTCGGGCATGGGGCTAGTGCTTGGAGGGCGACGTCGAGTGGTCCTCACAGGTCACGCAGACGCTTCTTGGGCTGACGACCAGGCTACGCAGCGGTCATCACAGGGTTACACCTTCAGCCTTGGTTCCGGCTCTGTTTCGTGGCGGTCCACCCGCTCGTCTTCTGTTCTCGGCTCCAACTGTGAGGCCGAGATCTACGCGGGGGCCATGGCTGCACAGGAGTTACGCTGGCTCACCTACCTGCTGACTGACCTAGGAGAGGCGCCTCGTTCTCCTCCAGTGCTTTACGTAGACAACAAGGCCATGCTAGCCTTGTGTCGGGAGCACAGACTGGAGCAGAGAACGAAGCACATTGCTCTTCGCTACTTCCTTGCTCGTGAGCTGCAGCAGCGTGGTCAGCTGCGCCTTGCTTACGTGGCCTCTGAGGCCAACACTGCTGATATCTTTACCAATGCACTTTTGCCTGGTGATCATCAGCGTTTCTGTACGATGCTAGGTCTTGTGCCTACTTGGCCTCACTTGCTCACTTCTTGACCTTGCTTGTACTGTGATCTTTCTATACCTGCACTTGCTTGTTTACCTTTATATATGATCTTGCATGTGAACTGGCCTTTTGGCCTTGCTCTTGTGCTCGGATTGTGTGGTGACGTTGTGATCCACCCTGAGCTTGCTTAACTTTGCTTGACTAGTCTTGTGACCTCTTGTTTTCCCCCACTTTGCCTATGGGGGTGTGTTAAACTCATATGCCATAGTCTGTGTAGGCTGTAGTGGGGTAGACAATATGGGGTACAACACTTCTAGGTTTTCCTACTTGTACCCACCTGCTTGCTTGTTCATTCATTCCTCATTTCCTCACAGTGCTGTCGCGCACTCGCGCTGTCGCGCACTCGCGCTGTCGCGCACTCGCGATGTCATGCACTCGCACACTCGAGCACTCGCACTCCGCGCAGTCGCGTAGTCTCGCACTCGCGCAGTCGCGAACTCGCGCTGTCGCGCACTAGCGAACTCGCGCTGTCGCGCACTCGCGCTCTCGCGCACTCGCGCAGTCTTGTAGTCGCGCACTCGCGCTGTCGCGCACTCACACTGTCGCGCGCTCGCGCACTCGTGCTCTCGCGCACTCGCGCTCTCGAGTACTCGCGCTCCGCGCAGTCGCGCACTCGCGTAGTCCCGCACTCGCGCAGTCGCGCACTTGCGTGCTCGTGCACATGCGCTGTCGCGCGCTTGCACACTCGCGCACTTGCGCTGTCGCGCACTCGCGCACGCGCGCTTTCGCGCACTTGCACAGTTTTATAGTTGGGCACTCGCGCTGTAGCTCACTCACACTGTCGCGCGCTCGCGCACTCATGCTCTCGCGCACTCGCGCTCCGCGCAGTCGCGCAATCGCGCAGTCTCTGTGAAAATTTAGAAGAGAGAAGAGGATTGCACTAGCAAGAATGGGGATACAAATAGCAAACCCTAGAAGGGTTGTACTCGCTATAGAGCATCCCACTACAGGCTAGAGCATAAGATAACATTCTGACGCACCCCCATAGCCAAAGTGGGGTGTAATCAGCAGAGTAAGCAAAACAGAACAAGCTCAGGGTGGATCACAATGTCACCACACATTCTGAGCACAAGTTCAAGAAGCAATAGTTTAAAGTTCACAATTATGAGCAAAGCTAGAGGTAGTCACAACGGGCAAGTGAGGAGGAGGAGAGAGAGTGAGAGGAGAGGAGATAGGAGGCGACGGAAGAAGCTGCAGACACACGGGCAACAGGAGGCAGACTGGCATAGCGGCTACCGGACGAAGTCCCCGGAATACACGAGTAACAGGCCCCGCGGCTAAAGTAGCGGCAGACGAGCAACGGACCCACGGGCGGCTGACACAGCTGGCTACGACTGGGCTACCGGACGAAGTCCCCGGAATACAGGTGCTGCTGGCGACACGACGGCAACCTCCATACAGCTTCCCCAAACTATCCCACTCCCCCTGGCACACACCCGCTGCTACACCGCTAGCTCCACTCCCACGCACCCCCCTTAAACCCTAAACCCCAGTCTCCCACACATCCACCCCCCTCAGCGACAGCTGCAGCAGTGGGAGACAAAGGAGGAGGAGGAGCAAAGGGAGGAATGCAGAAGTGCCACCCCCATACTCGCCACCCCCTACTCGCCACTCCCCAAACCCTAACACAGGCAGGGCAGGATGGCGGGTAGGGAGGTTACGGGGGAGGGGGGGGGGGGGGGGGGGGGAATCGACGCGCGGCCTCCCTGGGCGCCAAGACAGGCAGCAGAAGGGGCAGCGCTCGCCCCCCTCCCCCAGTTAAGTCCTCGAGGGTCGCCTCGACAGGCGACGGGAAAAGGGGCCGCAGGCGGGGCCGGGGCCGGGGCGCAGGTAGGGCGATGGGGCCGGGGCGCAGGTAGGGCGTCGGGGCCGGGGCCGCAGGCGGGCCCGGGGCCGGGGCGCAGGTAGGGCGACGGGGCCGAGGGGCGTGCCCTCGGTGCGCCGCGACGGGTCCCCGTCGCCCGTCGCGGTGCCTCTAGAGGGCGACGCGGCGAACGACGGGGCAGAAAACCGCTGCGCGCCTCGGGGCGCACGGCGGGAAGAAAAAGTGCCGCACGCCAGGGGGCGTGCGGCTCAGAGAGTAGTGAAAGGTAGTTGCAGCGGAAGCGATGAGGTGGTAACCCACCCACAGGATCGATCCAATGGGATCGACTTGCTCTGATAGCATGTGAAAATTTAGAAGAGAGAAGAGGATTGCACTAGCAAGAATGGGGATACAAATAGCAAACCCTAGAAGGGTTGTAATCGCTATAGAGCACCCCACTACAGGCTAGAGCATAAGATAACATTCTGACAGTCTCGCACTCGTGCAGTCACGCAGTCGCGCACTCGCACACTAGCGCATGAAACAATCTAGTTTGTAAATTACGGTTTGCGCCGTGCGTCATTGCTGCGTTGCGTAGTAGCGTCGGGGTGCGCTGTTGCGATTTATTTTTTATTTTCTGAAGAAATTAAAATATATTTACAACCTAATTATAGTATTATTGTTCATTGAACAATGTGAGCATCGTGACATTGTGAGCATCGCGAGCATCGTGACCATCGAGAGCATCGTGACGTGACAAGGTGAGCATCGTGACATCGTGAGCAACGTGACAACGTAAGCATCGTGACATCGTGGGCGTCGTGACATCGAGAGCATCGTGAGCATCGTGACATCATGAGAATCGTGACCTCGTGAGCATCGTGACATCGTGAGCATCGTGACATAGTGAGCATCGTAACATCGTGAGCATTGTGAGCATCGTGACTATCGAGAGCATCGTGACGTCGTGAGCATCGTGACAAGGTGAGCATCGTGTTATCGTGAGCATCGTGACAACGTAAGCATCGTGACATCAAGGGCTTCGTGACTTCGTGTGCATCGTGACATCGTGAGCATCGTGAGCATCGTGAATTCGTGAGCATCGTGACCTCGTGAGCATCGTGGGCATCGTGACATCGTGAGCATCGTGAGCAAGATAAGAAAATGAATAAAATCAATCAACTTAAACGTATAAAGTGTATGTAGTAATCAAACAACTTTCTATAAATTTACACAATCTGAAAAGATCCATCAGAATTTTTTAAACCTGTAATCTAGAAACTAGATTGTTCAATAATATTCTATAAGCATATTCAAACACATCGTGACAAGGCACAAAGATCGTGTCTAGGAAACGATACCTTGCGGTTATAGCGTTGCGCCGTGCGCGCTATCGCGCACTCGCGCTGTCGCGCACTCGCTCTATCGCGCACTCGCGTTGTCGCGCACTCGCAAACTCGCGCTGTCGCGCACTCGCGCTGTCGAGCACTCGTGCACTCGCGCTGGCGCGCACTCGCGCTGTCAAGCACTCGCGCTGTCGTGCACTCGCGCTGTCGCGCACTTGTGATGTCGCGCACTCGCGCTGTCGCGCACTCGCGCACTCGCGCTGTCACGCACTCACGCAGTCGCGCACTCACGGTGTCGTGCACTCGCGCTGTCGCGCACCCGCGCACTCGCGCACTCGAGCACTTGCGCAGTCCCGCACTCGCGTAGTCGCGAACTTGCGCTGTCGCGCACTAGCTGTTAAATTGAACGAGAATGAATTGACTAAGGGAAAGTTGGGTACAAGTACAAACCCTAGAAAGTCGTACCCCATATGTGCTACCCCACTATAGCCTACACAATAAGCACAAGCTATATGTTCTGACACACCCCCATAGGCAAAGTGGGGGAGAACAAGGGGTCACAAGACCAATCAAGCAAAGCAAAGCAAGCTCAGGGTGGATCACAAAGTCACCACACATTCCAAGCACAAGTTCAAGGCCACAAGGCCAGTTCACATGCAGGTTTACACATATATATATAAGGCTGGACAAGCAAGAGCAGGTGTATATATATATGTAACAATACAAACAAGGTCAAGTGGTGAGCAAGTGAGGCAAGGCAGGCACAAGACCCAGCTGAGTACAGAAGCGCTGATGATCACAGGGCGCAAGCGCCTTAGTGAAGATATCAGCAGTGTTGGCCTAAGAGGCCACGTACGCAAGACGCAGCTAACCACGCTGCTGTAGCTCACGACCAAGGAAGTAGCAAAGAGCAATGTGCTTCGTTTTGTGCTCCAGTCTCTGCTCCCGACACAAGGCCAGCATGGCCTTGTTGTCTACGTACAGCACTGGAGGAGAACGAGGCGGCTCTCTGAGGTCAGTCAGCAGGTAGGTGAGCCAGCGAAGCTCCTGTGCAGCCATGGCTCCTGCGTAGATCTCAGCCTCACAGCTGGAGCCGAGAACAGAAGAAAACGAGTAGCCCGCCACGAATCAGAGCCGGAACCAAGGCTGAAGGTGTAACCCTGTGACGACCGCTGCGTAGCCTGGTCGTCAGCCCAAGAAGCGTCTGCGTGCCTAGTGAGGACCACTGGACTCTACCCTCCAAGCACAAGCCCCATGCCCGACGTACTGCACAAGTAACGCAACACCCTCTTCGCTGCAGCCATGTGCTCTGGTCTGTGTCTCCCAGGAGCAACATAGCGTGCCAAGATGCTAAGAGGGTATGCAAGGTCAGGTCGTGTGCAGGTCATCAGGTACATGAGGCAGCCAACAAGCTCTGCAAACGGGCCACTCGACTCTACGGACTCATCCGAAGGCAGAGCTGAGAGCGAGTGGCGGGTAGGCGGAGGAGTGGCTTGAGGCGAGGAGTACGTGAAGCGGAAGCGCTGAAGGACCTGCTGCACCATGTGTGACTAAGTCAGGGTAATGGTGCGGCGTGCTCTGTCCCGGGTGATCTGCGAGCCAAGGTAGCTGCGCAGTTCACCCAGGTTTGTGCACGTGTGTCTCTTCTGCAGTTTGGACTTCACGTGGGCGAGTCCAGCAGTGTCAGCTGTGGCAAAGACCAAGTCGTCGACGTACACGAGGATGTAGAACGGCGGCAAAGAAGTGTCGGTGCGCAGAAACAGCGACGGGTCGGCAGTAGAGAGAGCAAACCCAAGAGCCGCAAGTGTAGTCCTCAGTGTGTCGTGCCACTCACGCGGTGCCTGGCGGAGACCTTAGACTGGCCGCCAAAGGCTCCACTGGGTGCCAGGAGGAAAAGACCCAGTGAAGCCAGGTGGGCGACGCAGCCAGATCTCCTCGTGCAAGCTGCCCTGCAAGAAAGCAGTGCTGAAGTCAAGAGAGTGTAGCTCGTAGTCACGGTGAGCAACTATGTGCAGCAGTACCCAAAGAGTGGTCATCTTCGGGGTGGGAGAGAAGGTCTGAAAGTAGTCAACTCCCTGCTGCTGACTGAAGCCACGAGCCACGTAACGCGCCTTGAAGACAGGCGGAGAACCGGCGGCCGCTTCACCCTGAAAATCCACATGCCACTGACGATGTTCGCCCCAGGCGGGGGAACCTCGTCAACGTAGGTGCCTGTGGACTTCCAGGAAGCCATCTCTATGTCCATAGCTGCCTGCCACTGAGAGGAGTAGGGATCCTCTATCGCCTCCGCGTAAGAGCGCGTTGTCGGGATGTCAAGTGCATCCGGGTCTCCCTCAGGGGTAAGCAGTACGGACACGAGATGAGGTGAAGCAGCAGCCAAACACTAGAACTCCTCCTGCCTGTCCTCAGGACGTCCGTGCCAAGGGTACACTCACCCCACAGGAGCTGCGTGAGTGGTTTGCCAGGCGCTGGAGGCGTGCTGCTGGTGCTGGTGGTTCTTCGGCTGCAGAGGGTACTGCTGCCGCGCGTCCCGGCGGTGCTCGTACTGTGGGTGCTGGAGCTGCTGGGTCTGAGGGTTCTCCTGGAGCTGGTGCTGCTGAGGGTGTTGGCGCTGTGCCTGCCGCTGGCGGTCCGAGTGACAGTGCTCCTGGTGCTGCTGCTGGAGGTTCTGGTGCTGCTGGAGGTGCTACTGTAGTGGGTGCTCCTGCTGGGGGTACTGGTGCTGTTCCTGCTGTTTCTGGCGTCGCCGCGCGGCCCCGACCGTACTTCGTTCCGCTCCTGCAGCAGGTTCTTGGTCTTACACCTCCTCCTCCCTTAGAGGGTCCGCAGCCTGTCCAGTCACAGTCACAGCTACAGCCTGCCTCCCCTTTGCCTGCTCCTTCTCCCTACGATGGTCCAACTGGAGGTCTTACTGAGCGTCGTGAGCCTGCGTCTCGTCCTGCGTCGCCTGTTCGTACTGAGCGCGCTAGTGGTCCCGGGTCGCGTCAGCGTCCTCCTCCTGTCCCTGGCACGCACCGGATGTCACTGCGTCCGTCCACTGCTCCTCTTGGTGCCCCTTTGCCTTCTCCTCCTGCTTCCTCGCTTCCTGCTCTTGCTGACCCGGAGTCGGACTCTCTTCGTGCTGCCAGTCCTACTGTCACGCGTCTCCTTGCTACTGCTGTCACTGACCCTTCCTTCGAGTCGTCTGCTGCGTCTGCCCTTGTCACTGAGCTTGTCGACTTTGCTGCACGCTGTCGTCTAGACTACGCTGCCAGTCTTGTCGCTGAGTCTGAGTCTGCCTGTCCTCCGTCCGTCGGGGGTGAGTGTGCCCTTGGCACGGACGTTCTTGAGGACAGGCAGAAGGAGTTCCAGTGTCTGGCTGCCGCTTCACCTCATCTCGCGTCTGTACTTCTAGCCCCTGAGGGAGACCCGGATGCACCAGACATCCCGACTCCGCGCTCTTACGCGGAGGCGATAGAGGGTCCCTACTCCTCTCAGTGGCAGGCAGCTATGGATGCAGAGATGGCTTCCTGGAAGTCCACAGGCACCTACGTCGACGCTGTTCCCCCTCCTGGGGCGAACATCGTCAGTGGCATGTGGATTTTCAGGGTGAAGCGGCCGCCGGGTTCACCGCCTGTCTTCAAGGCGCGTTACGTGGCTCGTGGCTTCAGTCAGCGGCAGGGGGTTGACTACTTTCAGACCTTCTCCCCCACCCCGAAGATGACTACTCTTCGGGTTCTGCTGCACGTTGCTGCTCACCGTGACTACGAGCTGCACTCTCTCGACTTCAGCACAGCTTTCTTGCAGGGCAGTCTGCACGAGGAGATCTGGCTGCGTCGCCCACCTGGCTTCACTGGGTCTTTCCCTCCTGGTACCCAGTGGAGTCTCCGGCGTCCAGTCTACGGTCTCCGCCAGGCGCCACGTGAGTGGCACGACACACTGAGGACTACGCTCGCGGCACTTGGGTTTGCTCCGTCTACTGCCAACCCGTCGCTGTTTCTGCGCACCGACACCTCTCTGCCGCTGTTCTACATCCTCGTGTACGTTGACGACTTGGTCTTTGCCACAGCTGACACTGCTGGACTCGCCTACGTGAAGTCCGAGCTGCAGAAGAGACACACGTGCACTGACCTGGGTGAACTGCGTAGCTACCTTGGCTTGCAGATCACCCGGGACAGAGTGCGCCGCACCATTACCCTGACTCAGTCACACATGGTGCAGCAGGTCCTTCAGCGCTTCGGCTTCACGTACTCCTCGCCTCAGGCCACTCCTCTGCCTACTCGCCACTCACTCTCAGCTCTGCCTTCGGATGAGTCCGTAGAGTCGAGTGGCCCGTTTGCAGAGCTTGTTGGCTGCCTCATGTACCTGATGACCTGCACACGTCCTGACCTTGCATACCCTCTTAGCATTCTCGCACGCTATGTTGCTCCTGGGAGACACCGACCAGAGCACATGGCTGCAGCGAAGAGGGTGTTGCGCTACTTGTTCAGCACGTCGGGCATGGGGCTAGTGCTTGGAGGGCGCAGTCCAGTGGTCCTCACTGGGCACGCAGACGCTTCTTGGGCTGACGACCAGGCTACGCAGCGGTCGTCACAGGGTTACACCTTCAGCCTTGGTTCCGGCTATGTTTCGTGGCGGGCTACCCGCTCGTCTTCTGTTCTCGGCTCTAGTTGTGAGGCTGAGATCTACGCTGGGGCTATGGCTGCGCAGGAGCTACGTTGGCTCACCTACCTGCTGACCGACCTTGGAGAGCAGCCTCGTTCTCCTCCAGTCCTGTACGTAAACAACAAGGCCATGCTGGCCTTGTGTCGAGAGCAGCGACTGGAGCACAGAACAAAGCACATTGCTCTCCGCTACTTTCTTGCTCGTGAGCTACAGCAGCGTGGACAGTTGCGACTTGCGTACGTGGCCTCTGAGGCCAACACTGCTGATGTCTTCACCAAGGCCCTTGTGCCTTGTGATCATCAGCGTTGTTGCACGCAGTTGGGTCTTGTGCCTGTCTTGCCTCACTTGCTCTCCTCTTGACCTTGCTTCTACCTTCGCCTATATATACTCTTGTTCTTGCTTGTTTGCCTCTTGTATATCTCTATATATGATCTTGCATGTGAACTGGCCTTCTGGCCTTTGAACTTGTGCTCGGAATGCGTGGTGACTTTGTGATCCACCCTGAGCTTTGCTTTGCTTTGCTTGACTGGTCTTGTGACCCCTTGTTCTCCCCCACTTTGCCTATGGGGGTGTGTCAGAACATATAGCTTACTTGTTTCTGTAGGCTATAGTGGGGTATCCCATAAGGGGTACAACCCAATCAGGGTTTCCTATTTGTACTCACTTCGTTCATAGTCATTCCATCCTCGTTCACTTCTTCTCAGGACCAGTGTAGGGAGAAGGAGCAGGCAGTGCAGAGGCCGGCTGTAACTATAACTGTGACGGGACAAGCTGTGGACACTCTAAGGGAGGAGGAGGACCAGTAGAAGGCGGAAGACCAAGAACCTGCTGAAGGAGCGGAACGAAGTACAGACAAGGCCGCGCGGCGACTCCAGACACAGTAGGGACAGCACCTGTACCCCCAGTGGTAGCACCAGCGCTTGCAGCACCTCCAGCAGCTCCAGTAGCTCCAGGACCTCCAGCATCACCAGTAGCACCCCCAGTAGGACCGCCTCCAGGACCGACAGCAGTAGCCTCAGCGCCAACACCCTCAGCAGCTTCAGCTCCAGTCGTACCCGCAGGCCCAGCAGCTCTAGTACTCCCAGTACGAGCACCTCCGGCACACGCGATACCAGCATCCTCAGTAGCCGAAGAACCTCCAGCTCCAGCAACACGCCTCCAGCGCCGGCAAACCACTCCCGCAGCTCCTGTGGAGAGAGTGGCTCCCGCCGAGAAGAAGCACCCGGAGAACCTCCAGGCACAGTACCGCCAGACGCGACACGAGCAGGCCCAGCTCCCTCAGGCTCCGCACCCCCAGGCTCAGCACCTCCAGGCGTAGCACCCCCAGGCTCAGCACCCCCAGTCGTAGCACCCCCAAGCTCAGCACCCCCAGGCGTAGCACCCCCAGGCTCAGCACCCCCAGGCTCAGTACCCCCAGTAGTAGCACCCTCAGGCTCAGCACCCCCAGGCGTAGCTCCCACACGCTCAGCACCCCCAGAGTCAGCACCCCCAGGCTCAGCACCCTTAGCAGCACCAGAGTCACTAGCAACCTTGACAGGCTCGACTGCGTCTACCTGGGACACACGTGAAGGGGCAGGACCCTGAGGGGGGAGGGGGTCTACCGGGGGGGGACCTGGCACAAGGAAGAGCGGTGGCGGGGGGAGGGACGGAGTGCGGTAGGGGAAGAGGCGGTAGTAGGGGACTGGCTCGTCAAACGTGACGTCCTGGGAGGACAGAACACGGCAAGAGGTGGGGTGGTAGAACTGCCACCCTGACGCGTCAGGGGGGAAGCCAAGGAAGACGCAAGGAGCAGCACGAGGGGACAGCTTGTCCGCAGACAAGTCGCGGACAAACGCCCGAGATCCCCAGACACGGAACGCAGACGCATCGCCAACCTTCCCGATCCATAGCAAAGTTGGGGAGGTCTCTGGCATGGAGACCCTGGGCTGAAGGTTGATCTGATGCGCCGTGTACCGAACCGCAAACGGCCATAGAAAATGGGGGGCAGCCGCATGCATCATGGACGTACGGGCGACGTCCATGACCATGCCAATGCGGCGCTCAGCAATCCCATTTTGCTGTGGAGAGTCCGGAAGCGTGAAGGGCTGGCGGATGCCTCGTGCACGACAGTAGGCTCGCAGAAGGCCAAAGGAGAACTCTTCGCCTCGGTCAGAGTGCAGACGCAGAACAGGAAAGTCCGAGCCGAAGCTCTGCCTGAGCTGGAGACGAGCTGCGCGGATCCAGTCGATCAACACCTCAGTGACATCACCCTTGCTGCGCAAGGGGAAGACTGTGGTGTAACGCGAGTAGTCGTCAACCACCAGCAGGAAATAGCCCTCGTGACCCTGTCCACGGACGCGGGCTGGGCCCCACACGTCCATGTGAAGCGTCTGCAGCGGGGCCTCTGTCGGAGGAAACTGGGAGGAGTGAGGGGCAACACGCTGCCGCCTCTCGACGCAGGGGACGCAGGCAGGGGCAGGCCCTGTCAAACATTGTATGTTGTGCTTGTTTAGGCTACAGTGGGTTAGCCTATAGTGGGTACACATTTCTAGGGTTAGGTTTGACCTTTTTGTACCCAACCCTCATTCTAGTCATTCATTCTCGTTTCTCATTCTGACATGGTATTACGAGCCTAGGTTCCGCCTAGGACCGAAACGATAGGGCCCACCGTTTCCGCTCGCCGCGCCCTCGTGCGCCGCCTTTTCCTGCGCCTCGAGCACCTCGTTCTTAAGGCCCCCTAAGGCCCTCTCGCGTCGCCCCTTAAGGCCCCTCACAGCCCCTCGCGTCGCCCTCTTAAGGCCCCTTACGGCCCCGCGCTAACCTCTCAAGGCCCCGTGTGGCCCCGCGCTAGCCTCTCACGGCCCCCGATCGGCCCCGCGCTAGCCCCCTAAGGCCCCCGTCGGCCCCGCGCTAGCCCCGCGCTAGCCCCCTAAGGCCCCCGTCGGCCCCGCGCTAGCCTCTCACGGCCCCCGAACGGCCCCGCGCTAGCCCCGAATGGCCCCGTGCGGCCCCCGCGCTAGCCTCTCACGGCCTCCCTCGACCCCGCGCTAGCCCCCCCCCTAAGGCCCCCGTCGGCCCCGCGCTAGCCTCGAACAGCCCCGCACTAGCCCCGAACGGCCCCCAACCGGCCTCCCCCTCGCCCTGGACGGCCCTGCGCTCTCCCTTAGCAGCCCCACCCGGCCCCGCGCTCGCCCCTCTAGGACCGAGCCGAACCGCGCGACCCGACTGAGCCGCGCGACCCGACCGAGCCGCGCCGCCCTAGCCGAGCCGTGCCGCTCTAGCCGTGCCGCGCCGCCCTAGCCGAGCCGCGCCGCCCTACTGCTACTACCACTGCTGCTACTGCTACTCCTGCTACTACTACTGCTGCCACTGCTACTGCTTCAGCTATGGCTAGCCCTACAGTTCTCTCGTTTGATGCTGAGGGCCGCCCGATTAAGTTTGAGACCTGGCTCGATGATCTGCACCTGTTCCTCCAGCTCACTGCCAGAGAGGATATCTTGCTGTACGATCACGCACTAGGCACAGTCCCTGCTCCTGCTACTACTGCTACCGCTACTGCTCGCTCGCAGTGGCAGACTCGCGATGCCCACGCCCGCTTTGCCATTCGCAACTCCCTGCCAGTCGATGAGCGCGAGCACTTTGGCCAGCATCAGACTGCGCAGGCCCTGTACACTGCTGTAGTTGCGCGCTACTCCTCCCCGGCCTCAGCTGCACTAGGCCGTCTCTCCCTTCCCTACCTGTTCCCCGACCTGTCCGCTTTCCAGACAGTCGCTGACCTCATCACTCACCTCCGTACTAGTGATGCCCGCTTCCGTGCAGCCATGCCCGCTGAGTTTCTTGCCTCCAACCCTCCCCCGCTCTGGCTCACTCTCTACCACCTAGTCACCCGCCTCCCTGACACTCTGCGTACAGTCAGGGACCACTTCTTAGCTCGCTGCCCCACTGAGCTCACCATTGCCGCCCTAGAGAAGGAACTACTTGCAGCTGAGAAGAGTATTGTAGCTGTAGGTGCCTCTCGTGGCGACCCCCGCACCCCTTTCTTCGAGGGGTGTTCCCCCTCCCCCCTCCTCCCCTCTGTCGCCTCTGCTGCTGCTGTCGACCTTCATGGTGCTGAGCAGATCGGCTCTGCGTCCGCTCCCAGAGGGCGCCGCAGCGGCAAGGGCAGGGGAGGCAAGGGCGGTGGGGGTGACGGCGGGGGCGGCGGTGGTGGGGGTGGTGGCAGCGGTGGGGGCGGTGGCGGGGCTGGAGGGGCTAGTGGCAGCGGTGGGGGTGGTGGAGGCAGCGGCGGCGGCGGTGGCCGGGGTGGGGGCGGTGGTGGTGGCGGCAGTGGACATGGCGGCGGCAGGGGCGGTGGTGGTCGTGGTGGAGGCGGCGGTGGTGGTCGTGGAGGCTCTGGCACTGGCCAGAGTGCGCAGCACCCTCAGTCCTCCCAGGAGCTTCGTGAGTGGTACTTACAGCACGGAGGTGGGGGGGGTAGCCTTAGCTGCACGTACGTCATCCGCACTGGTCGCCGCAAGGGACAGACGTGCGGGAGGGCGCACATTGCGCAGCGCTGCTTCTCTCGCCTAGATGACGCTTGGCGTGCTCAGTTTCCTGACGCTCCTGAGCTCCCTCAGTGGGCTGATCTCCTCAAGAAGGATATCGATATCTATGCTCTTGATTTTGATGTTATTCTCAAAGCAATGTATGCATTGACTATTAGTGGAGAGGAGGACCAGTGCCTGAGTGTTCCGCCTGACCCAGGCATCCGCACGAGTGAGGCTGCCGCCCTAGGTGCTTGCGTGTCTGCTGCCCCAGGTGCTGGTGAGGCTACTGCTCTAGGTGCTTGTGTGTCCTCCGCCCCAGGTACTACTGAGTCCACTGAGGCACTGCACACCTTCACTCTAGACTCAGGCGCTTCGCGCTGTTTCTTTCGTGACCGCACTGCTCTTGAGCCCCTTGCTCGACCAGTCGCTGTCTCGCTCGCTGACCCCTCTGGGGGTCCGGTCATTGCGACCTCCTCCACCCTCCTTCCTTGTCCTGCTGTCCCGTCGGGCACACTGTCAGGTCTCCACCTCCCCTCGTTCTCTACGAACTTGGTGGCGGGTTGTGCGCTTCAGGATGGGGGTGTTCACCAGTTCACCCCTGCCTACGAGCGCGTGACACACTGCACGTGTGCTCGGACGGGCCGTCACCTAGCTACCTTCACTCGGCAGCCAGGGTCGGACCTGTACACACTGACCACTGAGTCCCCTCAGGTAGCGGCGTCTGCGTCTGCGTCTGCGTCAGGTCAGCTGTCTGCCCCCTGCTCGTGTCGCTCTCTAGCGCACAAGACTGTCCTCTGGCACCACCGACTTGGTCACCCGTCAGTGCAACGCCTTCGGGGCATGCACGCCCGGTACCTTGTCTCTGGTCTTCCTCGGGTACTCCCTCCCCTCCCACCCTCCCTTGCTCCTCCTTGTCTTCCCTGTGTCGAGGGGCGGCAGCGCGCTGCCCCTCACTCCTCCTCGTTCCCCCCGACGACTCCTCCTTTGCAGACGCTCCACATGGACGTGTGGGGCCCAGCCCGCGTCCATGGTCAGGGCCAGAAGAGGTACTTCTTGATCGTCGTTGACGACTACTCGCGCTACACCACGGTCTTCCCCTTGCGCACCAAGGGTGAAGTCCCTGATGTCCTGATCCCTTGAATCAGCAGAGCACGTCTTCAGCTGCGAGAGCGTTTTCGCTCGGAGTTTCCTGTCCTACGCTTGCACTCTGACAGAGGTGGCGAGTTCTCCTCCGACCTCTTGGCAGCCTACTGTGCTGAGCACGGCATTCGCCAGTCGTTCACGCTTCCGGCCTCTCCACAGCAGAATGGGGTTGCTGAGCGCCGCATTGGCTTGGTCATGGAGGTCGGTCGTACCTCCTTAGTCCACGCGGCTGCCCCCCACTTTTTGTGGCCGTTTGCAGTCCGGTACGCTGCGCATCAGCTCAACCTCTGGCCCCGTGTCTCCGCTCCGGAGACCTCGCCCACACTGCTGTGGACGGGGGAGGTTGGCGATGCGTCACGCTTCCGTGTCTGGGGATCTCGAGCTTTTGTTCGTGACACGTCTGCGGACAAGCTCTCCTCCCGCACTGCTCCCTGTGTCTTTCTTGGCTTTGTACCGGATGCGTCTGGCTGGCAGTTTTACCACCCCGCCTTGCACCGCGTCTTCCCCTCTCAGGACGTCACTTTTGACGAGTCCGTGCCCTTCTACCGCCTCTTCCCCTACCCCACTGCCCAGCTCCCTCCCCCGCCTCTCTTCCTTGCGCCAGGTGTTGCAGTGGTAGACCACCTCCCCCCTCAGGGTGCCGCTCCCTTAGGTGTCTCTCAGGTAGACCCGGTTGAGCCTGCCGAGGTAGCTGTCGACTCGCGTCCTGCTAGAGGTGCTGAGCCTGAGCGTGCGGAGCCTGAGCGTGCGGAGCCTGAGCGGGCGGAGCCTGGGGGTGCTGAGTCTGGGGGTGCTGAGACTGGGGGTACTGAGCCTGGGGGTGCTGAGTCTGGGGGTACTGAGACTGGGGGTGCTGAGCCTGGGGGTGCTGGGTCTAAGGGTACTGAGCCTGGCGTTGCTGAGTCTGGGGGTGCTGAGCCTGGTGGTGTTGCAGTTGACTGTGAGGCGCCTGGAGGACCTCCCTCTTCACAGCAGCTACGTGAGTGGTACTCACGGTACTGCAGCCTCCGGCGGGGTGCGTCTCGAGCTCGTGGTGCTACTGGATTTGGTACTTGTGTTTCCCCACCACGGCGGGAGCCGCCCTCTTCCCCACAGCTTCGAGAGTGGTACGCTCGGCACATCTGTCTCCGGAGTGGAGCTGCTGGTGCTCAGGTCCCCGGAGTTGACGCTGCTGCGGGTGCTGCGGACCCTGGTGCTGGAGGTGCTGCTGCTGCTGGCGGTGCTGCTGGAGGTGCTGCTCGTACTGAGGACCCGGGCGTTGGAGCTGGTGCGGGTGCTGCGGACCCTGGTGCTGGAGGTGCTGCTACTGCTGGAGGTGCTGCTGGTGCTTTTGGAGGTGCTGCTGCTGCCGCTGGTGTCTCTGCTGGTTCGAGAGTTGCTGCACGGCCACGGCCGTACTTCGTTCCGCTCCTTCAGCAGGTTCTTGGTCAGCGTCCTCCTCCTTGTCCTCCTCTCGCCTTAGAGTGTTCGCCGTCTGTCCAGTCACAGCCACAGTTACCGCCTGCCTCCCCACTCCCTGTGCCTACTCCTTACACTGGTCCGACTGGAGGTCTTGCTGAGAGACGTGAGCCTGCGTCACGTCCTGTGTCACCTGCGTCTTGTCGAGCGTCGCCTGTTCATGCTGCTACCACTGGTAGTCGTGTCCAGAGTCAGCGTCCTCCTGCTGTCCCAGGCACTCACCAGATGGCGCTTCGTCAGTCCACTGCTCCGCAGCGTGTCGCTCTCCCGTCGCCTCCTGCGTCCTCTCTTCCTGCTCTTGCTGACCCGGAGTCAGACACCCTTCGCGCTGCCAGTCCTACTGTCACACGTCTCCTGGCTACGGTTGTCACTGACCCTTCCTTTGAGTCCGCTGCTGCGTCTGCCTTAGTCACTGAGCTTGTCGACTTTGCAGCTGCGTGTCGTCTAGACTACGCTGCGAGTCTTGTTGCTGAGTCTGAGTCTGTCTATCCTCCGTCCGTCGGGGGTGAGTGTGCTCTTGACACGGACGTTCTTGAGGACAGGCACGAGGAGTTTGGTTGCCTTGCCGCTGCTTTGCCCCATCTCGTGTCCATGCTTGTTGCCCCTAAGGGAGACCCGGATGCACCAGACATCCCGACCCCACGCTCTTACGCAGAGGCGATGGCCGGTCCCTACTCCTCTCAGTGGCAGTCAGCCATGGACACAGAGATGGCTTCCTGGAAGTCCACTGGCACCTACGTCGACGAGGTTCCCCCACCTGGGGCGAACATCGTCAGTGGCATGTGGATTTTCAGGGTGAAGCGGCCGCCGGGCTCTCCGCCTGTCTTCAAGGCGCGTTACGTTGCACGAGGCTTCAGTCAGCGAGAGGGAGTTGACTTCTTCCAGACCTTCTCCCCGACCCCAAAGATGACCACTCTTCGGGTTCTGCTACACGTCGCCGCTCAGCGTGACTACGAGCTCCACTCTCTTGACTTCAGCACAGCTTTCTTGCAGGGCAGCCTGCACGAGGAGATCTGGCTGCGCCGCCCACCTGGCTTCACTGGGTCGTTCCCTCCTGGTACCCAGTGGAGCCTCCGGCGGCCAGTCTACGGTCTCCGCCAGGCGCCACGTGAGTGGCACGACACACTGAGGACTACACTTGCGGCTCTTGGGTTCGCTCCTTCTACTGCTGACCCGTCGCTGTTTCTACGCACCGACCCCTCACTGCCGCCGTTCTACATCCTCGTGTACGTCGATGACTTGGTCTTTGCCACTTCTGACACAGTTGGTCTTGCTCACGTGAAGTCCGAGCTGCAGAAGAGACACACGTGCACAGACCTGGGTGAACTGACAAGCTATCTTGGCTTGCGGATCACCCGGGACAGAGCACGCCGCACCATCACCTTGACTCAGTCACACATGGTGCAGCAGGTCCTTCAGCGCTTCGGCTTCACGTACTCCTCGCCTCAGTCCACTCCTCTGCCTACGGGACACTCGCTCTCAGCTCTGCCTTCGGATGAGTCTGTAGAGCCGAGTGGTCCGTATCCAGAGCTTGTGGGCTGCCTCATGTACCTGATGACCTGCACTCGACCTGACCTTGCATACCCTCTCAGCATCTTAGCACGCTATGTCGCTCCCGGCCGTCACCGGAAGGAGCACATGGATGCAGCTAAGAGGGTGTTGCGCTACTTGTGCAGTACGTCGGGCATGGGGCTAGTGCTTGGAGGGCGAGACCGGCCTGTTCTCACTGGGCACTCAGACGCTTCTTGGGCAGACGACCAGGCTACTCAGCGGTCGTCCCACGGTTACACCTTCAGCCTTGGCTCTGGCTCTGTCTCTTGGCGTTCTACTCGCTCTTCTTCTGTTCTCAGCTCCAGCTGTGAGGCTGAGATCTACGCCACGACCATGGCTGCCCAGGAGCTTCGCTGGCTCACCTACCTGCTGACTGACCTTGGAGAGCAGCCTCGTTCTCCTCCAGTGCTGTACGTCGCCAACAAGGCCACCATTGCCTTGTGTGGGGAGCACAGACTGGAGCACAGGACGAAGCACATTGCTCTGCGCTACTTTCTTGCTCGAGAGCTGCAGCAGCGAGGTCAGCTTTGTCTGCGTTACGTGGCCACTCGGGCCAACACTGCTGACGTGTTCACCAAGGCGCTTCAGCCTTGTGACCATCAGCGCTTCTGTACTGTTCTAGGCCTCGTGCCCACTGTCCCACATTTGCTCACTTCTTGACTTTGCTTGTACAGTGATCTCTATATATATATACCTGCATGCTTACTCTTGCTAGGTTGTGATCACTGTATCTCTTGTTCTTTTATAAATCTGCATGTGAACTGGTCTTGTGACCGCTTGCTTGTGCTCAGAACTTGTGTGGTATCCTTGAGATCCACCCTGAGCTTTGCTTTGCTTTGACTGGTCTTGTGACCCCTTGTTCTCCCCCACTTTGCCTATGGGGGTGTGTCAAACATTGTATGTTGTGCTTGTTTAGGCTACAGTGGGTTAGCCTATAGTGGGTACACATTTCTAGGGTTAGGTTTGACCTATTTGTACCCAACCCTCATTCTAGTCATTCATTCTCGTTTCTCATTCTGACAGGCCCCGGAAGAAAGGGAGGGAGGGACGGGGGAAGACCAGAGACAAGGACACGGGAGGCCATGCCTCGGAGACGAAGCAGGGAGGGGTGACCAAGGCGATGGTGCCAGAGGAGAGTCTCGTGAGACAGGAGGCGACACGAGCAGGGGGCAGACTCAGGACCAGACCTGGACGCTGCAGCAAACACCTGACCCGACGCAGCTACCTGACCAGACGTAGTGACAGGAGGAGACTCAGTGGTCAGTGTGTACAGGCTCGACCCCGGCCGACGTGTAAACGTGGCCAGGTGTCAGCCTGTCCGAGCGTCCGTGCAATGAGTCACCCGCTGACTCGTAGGAGTGAACTGGTGAACCCCCGCATCCTGTAGGTCAACACCACTCACCAAGTTTGTAGAGAACGAGGGGAGGTAAAGGCCAGACAGGGTGCCAGAGGGGGCCGCCGGACACGGAAGGATAGCGGAGAAGTGAGCAAGGACAGTACCCCCAGAGGGGTCTGCCAAAGAGACTGCAACTAGCCGACCAAGCGGCGTGAGTGTGGTGCGATCTCGAAAGGAGCGAGAAGCCCCCGCGTCAAGGGTGAAGGTGTGGAAGGCCGAAGCCGACGCGGTACCTAAGAGAGCAGACTCACCAGCACCTGAGTAAGCAGACGCACTGGCACCTAGAGCAACAGCCTCACCAGTACCTAGAGCAGCAGTCTCAATGCCCGGGTCGGGCGGAAAACACCGGTAACAGTCACCCTCATCACTAATAGTCACAGCATACATGGCAGCAAGAATAGCATCAAAGTCAAGGTCAAAGATAGCTACTCCCGCCCTAGACAGCTCGCCCCAGCGAGGGATCTCAGTGGTATCAGGGAACTGGTGACGCCAAGCGTCCGTGAGGCGGCCAAAGCAGTAGGACGTAGGTGCACGGACCAATACCCCCACCCCTCTGGCGTGCAGCGTACCACTCACGGAGCTGCTGAGGGGGGGGGATGTCACGAGTACGCTGCTGCTGCTGGCGCTGACCACCACCGGAGCCGACCCTCTGCGCAGCGCCACCCCGACCAGCTCCGCCTCCTCCGCCGCCCCCTCCTCCTCCGCTGCCACCCCCGCTGCCTCCGCCCCCACCGCCACCGCCGCCTCCGCCTCCGCCTCCACTGCCGCCACCGACACCTCCACCCCCTCCACCACTCCCACCACCACCCCCACCCCCTCCACTGCCGCCACCGCCACCTCCGCCACCCCCGCCACCCCCGCCACCCCCTCCAGCTCCCTTGCCCCCCTTGCCCTTGCCGGTGCGGCATCTCCCGCTCGGGGCAGACGCAGCGACGACCGACTCGAGACCAACGAGGTCCGCCGCAGCAGCAGAGGCAACAGAGGGCAAAAGGGGGGAGGGGGAACACCCCTAAAAGACGGGGGTGCGAGGGTCACCACGAGAGGCTCCTACAACGTCTATGCTCTTCTCTGCCGCTAGGAGGGCCTTCTCGAGGAGGTCAACGGTGAGAGTGGTGGGGCAAACTGAGAGGAAGTGGTCCCTGACTACGCGGAGAGAGTCAGGGAGCCAGGTGACTATGTAGTAGAGGGTGATGTACATGGGGGGGGGGGGGGGGGGTCTTGGCGCAAAACTCTGCAGGAAGCGCAGCGCGGTAGCGAGTGTCACTAGTGCGGAGGTGCGTAATGAGGTCAGTGACTGTGGGAAAGGCAGCAAGGTCAGGGAAGAGGTACGGTAGCATGAGGCAGCTCAGTGCAGCAGTGGCAGGGGAGGAGTAGCGTGCAACTACAGCATCGTACAAGGTCTGAGCACTCTTGAACTGGCTAAAGTGGGCACGCTCAGAGGTAGGCAGGTGGCGACGCACAGCAAGACGTGCAGCAGCATCGCGTGTGGCCCACTGTGAGCGAACAGTGGCGTCAGCATCAGCAGCAGGGGCAGGAGAGGCACCAGAAGTGAGGTCAAAGAGGGAGAGACCGTCTGCCCTATCGCACTGTAGGAAAAGCTGGAGGTCATCTACCCAGACGTCAAAGTCAATGGCCTGACCCTCAGCGTCAAAAGCGAGGACACTAGGGGTAGCCCTGACAGCAGTAGACTAGCAGCGCGAACAGTAGGGTAAGGGCAGTGCAGTGACAAAGGCGCTGCTCTTACCGGACAGGGCGGCTCGGGCGGCTCGGCGGTTCGGCGGCTCAGCGGCTCGGCGGCTCGGCAGCAACTGCGGCTCGGCGACTCGGCGGCGCTGGCGGCTAGGCGGCTCGGCAGTACGGCGGCTCGGCAGCTCAGCGACCCGGCGGCTCGGGCGGCTCAGGTGGCGCGGTGGCTCGGGCGGGTCAGGTGGCTCGGGCGGCTCGGCAGAAGGTCGGCGGCGCCAGCGGCTCGGTGGTGACGGCAGGGCCGCGTGGGGACGGCGGCGGGGCCGGTAGAGGCAGCGCCGGGGCCGCAGGGTAGGCGACGGGGCCAGCAGAGGCGGCGCCGGGGCCGGGAAGGGCGGTGCCGGGGCCGCAGGGGTAGGCGACGGGGCCAGCAGAGGCGGCGCCGGGGCCGGGAAGGGCGGCGGCGGGGCCGCAGGGGTATGCGACAGGGCCGCAGGGTAGGCGCCGGGACTGCAGGGTAGGCGACGGGGCCAGCACGGTCGGCAACGGGGCTGCGGGGTAGGTGCCGGGGCCGCAGTGTAGGCGCCGGGGCCGCAGGGTAGGCGCCGGGGCTGCAGAGTAGGCGTCGGGGCCAGTAGGGTAGGTGACGGGGCCCCAGGGTAGGCGACGGGGCCGCGAGGGTAGGCGCCGGGGCCGCGAGGGTAGGCGACGGGGCCGCGAGGGCGGCATGGAGGGGTCGCTAGGGCGGCTCGAAGAGGCCGCGAGGGCGGCGCGAAAGGGCCGCAAGGGCGGCGCGACGCGACGGGGCCGCGAGGGCGGCGGAACGGGGCCGCGTGGGCGGCGTGACGAGGCCGCGAGGGCGGCGCGACGTGATGGGGCCGCGAGGGCGGCGCGACGGGGTCGCAAGGGCGATCCGACGGGGCCGCTAGGGAAGCGCGACTCGACGGAGCCGCTAAGGCGGCGCGACGGAGTCGTAAGGGCGGCGCGACGGGGTCGTGAGAGGGGAGCGCGACTCGGGCAGAGGCTGAGCGCGCTCCGGGCAGGAGAAAAAAAAAATCGGTGGGCCCTAGGAACAGTTCCCACAGGGGAACCTGCTCTATACCATGTTAAATTGAACGAGAATGAATTGACTAAGGGAAATTTGGGTACAAGTACAAACCCTAGAAAGTCGTACCCCATATGTGCTAGCGAACTCGCGTTGTCGCGCACTCGCGCACTCGCGAAGTCGCGCATTCGCGCACTCGCGCAGTCTTGTAGTCGCGCACTCGCGCTGTGACGCACTGACGGTGTCGCGCGCTCGCGCACTCGTGCTCTCGCGCACTCGCGCTCTCGCGCTCCGCGCAGTCGTGCACTCGCGCAGTCTCGCACTCGCGCAGTCACGCAGTCGCGAACTCGCACACTCGCGCATGAAACAATCCAGTTTGTAAATTACGATTTGCGCCGTGCGTTGTTGCTGCGTTGCGCATTAGCGTCGTTGCGCTGTTGGGATTTATTTTCGGAGGAATTTAAAATATATTTACAACATTTAGAACAATCTAGTTATACTATTATTGTTCATTGAACAATCTAGCTTCTACTTTTTCCTAATCAATCTACTAATATCTTGAGCATCGTGACATCGTGAGCATCGTGACATCGTGAGCATCGTGACAAGGTGAGCATCGTGACATCGTGAGCATCGTGACAACATAAGCATCGTGACATCGTGGGCATCGTGACATTGTGAGCATCGTGATATCGTGAGCATTGTGAGCATCGTGACATCGTGAGCATCGTGACCTCGTGAGCATCGTGACATCGTGACATCGTGAGCATCGTGACATCTTGAGCATCGTGACATCGTGAGCATCGTGAGCATCGTGACTATCGAGAGCATCGTGACATCGTGAGCATCGTGACAAGGTGAGCATCATGACATCGTGAGCATCGTGACAACGTAAGCATCGTGACATCGTGAGATCATGAGCATCGTGACATCGTGAGCATCATGAGCATCGTGACATCCTGAGCATCGTGACATCGTGAGCATCGTGACATCGTGAGCATTGTGACATTGTGACATCGTGAGCATCGTGAGCAAGATAAGAAAATGAATAAAATCAATAAACTTAAACGTAGAAAGTGCATGTAGTAATCAAACAACTTTCTATAAATTTACACAATCTGAAAAATCCATCGGAATTATTTAAACCTGTAATTTAAGCACTAGATTGTTCAATAACATTCTATAAGCATATTCAAGCTCATTGTGACAAGGCTCAAATATCGTGTCTAGGAAACGATACCTTGCGGTTATAGCGTTGCGCCGTGCGTGCTGTTGCGCGCTCGCGCTGTCGCGCACTCGCGCTGTCGCGCACTCGCGCTGTCGCGCACTCGCGCTGTCGCACACTCGCGCTGTCGCGCACTCGCGATGTCGCGCACTCGCGCTGTCGCGCACTCGAGCACGCGCGCTCCGCGCAGTCGCGCAGTCCCGCACTCGCGCAGTCGCGAATGTCAAATGTTCTGTCTGCTACAGTTTGTTTAGGCTGTAGTGGGGTAGTTACTATGGGGTACAGTAAGTTTAGGGTTTCCTACTTGTACCCAACTCTTTCCTAGTGCAATCACTCTTGTTGATTCTGACATGGTATCACGAGCCTAGGTTGCCACCTAGGACCGCTTACTACTATGGGCCCACTATTCCGCTAGGAGCGCCCTCGTGTGCCCTACCTTACGTGTGCCCTCGTGCGTCTGTCTCTGCTTATGCCCTCGTGCGCCCTTTTTCTGCTAGTGCGCCCTCACGCGCCCCGCCCTTCGTTCTGCCTACACGCCGTCCTGCAGCCCTCGCGCTGCCTCTTGCTGCCCTAGGTCAGTGCGCCGCCCCTGCAAGCTAGTACGGCCCTCGAGCCGCCCCTGCAGGTCCGTTAGGCCCCCGAGCCACCTCTGCAGGCCCGTCAGGTCCCCTAGCCGCCTCTGCAGGCCCGTCAGGCCCGAGAGCCGCCCCTGCAGGCCCGTCAGGTTGGCGTGCTGCCCCTGCAGGACCACGCCGCCCGCACGAAGCTTCTGCCCGACCGCGCGCCTCCCCTGCAGGCCCGCGCCACCCGCACGCAGCCTCTGCAGGCCCGTCAGGCCAGGGCGCGACCCCGTCAGGTCGTAGTCGCGGCCCCGTCAGGCCGCAGTCGCGGCCCCGTCAGGCCGCAGTCGCGGCCCCGCCCTGCCGTGACGCGGCCCCGCCAGCCCTGCAGCTGACGCGGCCGCGTCCTCCTACTGACGCGGCGTCGCCCCTGCCCGCCGCGTCGCCCTGCCCGCCACGTCGCCCCTGCCCGCGGCATTGCCACTGCCCGCTGCGTCGCCCTGACCGCCGCGTCGCCCCTTCCCGCCGCATCGCCCTGCCCGCAGCGTCGCCCCTGCCCGCCGCATCGCCTTGCCCTAACCCGCGCCGGGCCCCTGGAGCAGCGGCCCCTGGATCGGCCAACACTGCAGCAGCTGTCCCTGGCCCCTGGAGCGGCCGCCCCTGCAGCAGCCGCCCCTGGCCATTGGAGCAGCCGCCACTGCAGGAGCCGCCCCCGGCCCCTTGAGCAGCCGCCCCTGGAGCACCCGCCCCTGTAGCAGCGACCGTCGCAGCCCTGTCCCTGCCCTGCACCAGCCGCCGTTGCGGCCCGGTCCCGCCCTGCAGCAACTGCTGCGGAGCTTCCTGCCGCGGTCGCGACCCCGCCCTGCCGCTGTAACGGCCCCGCAATCGCCTCCGTCGTGCGCCTACCCTTCCCACCACTGGTGAGCACTGCCCTGCCCATGTTACTGCTGCTGCTACTGCTACTGCTGCTCCTGCTGCTCTTGCTTCTACTACTGCTCCTGGCGTGGCCAGATGCAGCTCCAGGGCCGTCTGCGTGTGTCCCTCACGCCCCAGCAGCTTCGTGAGTGGTACGCCAGTTGGGGTTGTCGAGGTGGCAGTAGTGGGCGTCGTCCTGGAGTGGGTAGTTCGGGAGCTTCTTGTAGTGACCCTGTGCAGCAGCAGCGTCGTCCGCGCGAGACTCTTTCGCCCCAGCAGCTTCGTGAGTGGTACGCTCAGAGTACAGGGTCGCTGAGTTCTGCTCGCTGCCCGTACGTTATTAGCACGGGTGTCAGGACTGGTCAGCCTTGCGGGACGCGTGGTCACACAGAGTCCCGCTGCTTCGCCCGTCTGAGCGACGCTTGGCGTATAGAGTTTGGCGACGCCGCTGAAATCCCCGACTGGGTGGAGCTGCTTAGGCAGAGGGTAGATATCTTTACTCTTGACTAGGATGCTATTCTCACTGCAATGTATGCATTGTCTACTAGTGCTGAGGGAGCCCGTCACCTGTGTGTGCCGCCTGACCCCGGTATCCAGTCTGCTGCTCCAGGTGCCGGTGAGGCTGCCGCTCTAGGTGCTAGTGCGTCTGCTGCCCCTGGTCGTGGTGAGGCTGCAGCCCTAGGTGCAGGTGTGTCTGCTGCTTCAGGTGCTTGTGAGTCTGCGCCTTCAAGTACTGCGTCTTCTAAGGCACTGCACACCTTCACGCTGGACTCAGGTGCTTCCCGCTGTTTCTTTCGCGACCGCACTGCCCTCGAGCAGCTCCCTAGGCCGGTTGCTATCTCCCTGGCTAACCCCTCCGAGGGTCCGGTCCTTGCGACCTCCACCACTGCCCTCCCTTGTCCTGCTGTCCCGTCCGGCACTCTGTCTAGCCTTTACCTCCCCTCGTTCTCTACGAACTTGGTGGCGGGTTCCGCGCTCCAGGACGCGGATGTTCACCAGTTTGTTGAGATAGGAGCACAAGTGGTAGTTAAGTTTAGGTAGGGCCTAAGCTTAGTAGCCTAGGCCAAGGGGAAGTCGAGAAAGTTGTGCCAAGGAGAAAATCGAGAATGGGAATGATGTTCACTATAGCACTAGGGTACATATAGCAAACAGAGCATGCAAAGAAGGTGCACCACCAACACTATATAATAACTACACTAAACTACAGCTACAGGCAGTTACATTTATATTCTAACACAGTTCACCCCTGCCTACGAGCGTGTGACACACTGCACGTGTGCCCAGACGGGTCGTCACCTATCTACCTTCACTCGGCAGCCAGGGTCGGACTTGTACACACTGACTACTGAGTCCCCTCAAGTAGCGGCGTCTGCGTCTGCGTCAGGTCACTTGTCTGCCCCTTGCTCGTGTCGCACCCTATCGCACCGTACGGTCCTCTGGCACCACCGCCTTGGGCACCCTTCGATGCAGCGCCTTCGTGGCATGCACTCTCGTTTCCTTGTCTCTGGTCTCCCCAGGTCACTGCCTCCCCTGCCACCATCCCTTGCCCCTCCTTGCCTTCCCTGTGTTGAGGGGCGGCATCGTGCCACTCCTCACTCCTCTGAGTTCCCCCCGACGGAGGCTCCTCTGCAGACCCTTCACATGGACGTGTGGGGCCCAGCCTGCATCCGTGGACAGGGCGGAGAGCGCTACTTCCTACTGGTAGTTGACGACTACACGCGTTACACCACGGTCTTCCCCTTGCGCACCAAGGGAGAGGTCCCTGCTGTCTTGATCCCTTGTATCCGCGCTACTCGTCTCCAGCTGGAGAGGCGCTTTTGCACGGACCTTCTCGTCTTGCGACTGCACTCTGACAAAGGTGGTGAGTTTTCCTCTGGCCTCTTGGAGGCCTTCTGTCAGGGGGAGGGCATTGAGCAGACGTTCACGCTTCCGGCCTCTCCTCAGCAGAATGGGGTTGCTTAGCGCCGCATTGGCTTGGTCATGGAGGTCGCTCGTACCTCCTTGATCCATGCGGCTGCCCCCCATTTTCTGTGGCCGTTTGCGGTCCGGTACGCCGCGCATCAGCTCAACCTCTGGCCCCATGTCTCCGTTCCGGAGACCTCGCCGACACTGCGTTGGACGGGAGCGGTTGGCGATGCGTCTGTGTTCCGTGTCTGGGGATCTCGTGCATTTGTCCGCGATACGTCCGCGGACAAGCTCTCCTCCCATGCCGTTCCTTGTGTCTTCTTGGGCTTTGTCCCTGACGCGCCTGGCTGGCAATTTTACCACCCCACCTCGCGCCGTATCTTCCCCTCTTAAGACGTCACGTTTGACGAGCCGGTCCCCTTTTACCGTCTCTTCCCCTACCACACTGCCCCGCTCCCCCCTCCGCCGCTCTTCCTCATGCCAGGTGCTGCTTCGGTAGACCCCCTGCCTCCCCAGGGTCCTGCTCTTCCAGGTGTTTCCCAGGTAGACCCAGTCGAGCCTGTCGAGGTAGCTGTCGACTCTGGTCCTGCGCGAGGTACTAAGCGTGCTGAGCTTGAGCGTGCTGAGCCTGAGCGTGCTGAGCCTGGTGGTTCTGGGTCTGGGGGTACTGCGACTGGGGGTGCTGAGCCTGGGGGTGCGAAGACTGGGGGTGCTGAGCGTGGGGGTGCGGAGACTGCGGGTGCTGAGCTTGGGTGTGCTGAGACTGGGGGTGTTGTCCCTGGGGATGCTGCGTCTGGAGGTCCTGAGCCTGGGGGTGCTGCGCCTGGGGGCGTTCTCTCTTCCCAGCAGTTGCGTGAGTGGTATTCTCGGTACTGTCGCCGCCGCCGTGGTGCTGTGGGAGCTGGAGGTGCTACTTGAGCTGGAGCTGAGGGCGCTGAGCCTACTGGAGTTGGTGTTGCTGCTGACCCTCGAGTTGGCGCTGGAGGTGCTGGAGCCACTGGTTCTGGAGGTGCTCGTACTGGCGGTACTGGAGCTGCTGGAACTGGGGGTGCTACTGAAGCTGCTGGAGCTGGTCCTGCTGGAGATGCTGCTGGTGCTGCTGGAGGAACTGGAGCTGCTGGAGCTGCTGGTGGTGCTGCTGGTACTGGGGCTGGTGCTGCTGGAGGTACTGGTGCTGCTGGAGGTGCTGCTAGTGCTGGTCCTGCTGGAGGTGCTGCTGGTGCTGCTGGAGGTACTGGAGCTGCTGGTGGTGCTGAGCGATTGGAGCTGCTGCTGGAGGTTTTGGTGCTGTCTCTGCTGGTTCTGGGGGCACTTCATTGCCACAGCCGTACTTCGTTCCCCTCCTTCAGCAGGTTCTTGGTCAGCCGCCTCCTCCTTGTCCTACTCCCTCCTTAGAGTGTCCTCCGCCTGTCCACTCGCTGTCACAGCTAACGCCTGCCTCGCCACTCCCTGGTCCTTCTCCCTACACTGGTCCGACAGGCGGTCTTACGGAGCGTCGTGAGCCTGAGTCTCGCCCTGTGCCGCCTGAGTCTCGGTCTGCGTCACCTGTTCGTGCTGCTCGCATTGGTCATCGTGTCCCGCGTCAGCATCCTCCTGCTGTCCCAGGCACTCACCAGATGGCGCTTCGTCCTTCCACTGCTCCACTGATTCTGACAGCGAACTCGCGCTGTCGCGCACTCGGGCTGTCATGCAGTCGCGCACTCGCGCAGTCACGCTCTCGCGCAATCGCGCAGTCTCGCACTCGCGCAGTTACGCAGTCGCGCACTCGCACACTCGCGCATGAAACAATCTAGTTTGTAAATTACGGTTTGCGCCGTGCGTCGTTGCTGCGTTGCGCAGTAGCGTCGTTGCGCTGTTGCGATTTATTTTCTATTTTCTGAAGAAATATTAATATATTTACAGCCTTTAGAACAATCTTGTCAGATTTATATGACATAGCTGTTGTAGGCTATAGTGGGGTAGCACATATGGGGTACGACTTTCTAGGGTTTGTACTTGTACTCAACTTTCCCTTAGTCAATTCATTCTCGTTCATTTTCACATGGTATCGAGCAGGTTCCCCTGTGGGAACTGTTCCTAGGGCCCACCACCTTTTTTTTCCTTCCCGGAGCGCGCTCTACTCTGCCCGAGTCGCGCTCCCCTCTTTCGACCCTGTCGCGCCGCCTTAGCAGCCCGGTCCCGTCGCGCTTGCGGCCCCGTCGCGTCGCCCTCGCGGCCCCGTCACGTCGCGCCGCCCTAGCGGCCGCGTCGCGCCGCCCTCGCGGCCCCGATCCGCCGCCCTCGCGGCTCCGTCGCGTCGCGCCGCCCTCGCGGCCCTTTCGTGCCGCCCTCGCGGCCTCTTCAAGCCGCCCTCGCGACCCCCCCTCCTAGCCGCCCTAGCGGCCCCGTCGCCTACCCCTGCGGCCCCGGCGCCGCCCTTCCCGGCCCCGGCGCCGCATCTGCTGGCCCCGTCGCCTACCCTACGGCCCCGGCGCTACCCTTCCCGGCCCCGGCGCCGCCCTTCCCGGCCCCGGCGCCGCCCTTCCCGGCCCCGGCGCTACCCTTCCCGGCCACGGCGCCGCCCTTCCCGGCCTCAGCGCCGCCCTTTCCGGCCCTGGCGCCGCCTTTGCTGGCCCCGTCGCCTACCCTGCAGCCCCGGCGCTACCCTTCCCGGCCCGTGCGCTACCCTTCCCGGCCCCGGCGCCGCCCTTCCCGACCCCGGCGCCGCCCTTCCCGGCCCCAGAGCCGCCTCTGCTGGCCCCGTCGCCTACCCTGCGGCCTCGACGCTACCCTTCCCAGCCCCGGCGCCGCCTCTACCGGCCCCACCGCCGTCTCCACGCGGCCCCGCCGTCACCACCGAGCCGCCGGCGCCGCCGAGCTACTGCCGAGCCGCCCGAGCCACCCGAGCCGCCCGAGCCGCCGCGCCACCTGAGCCACCCGAGCCGGTGGGTCGCCGAGCTGCCGAGCCGCCGTACCGCCGAGCCGTCTGAGCCGCCAGAGCCGCCGAGTCGCCGAGCCGCAGTTGCTGCCGAGCCGCCGTACCGCTGAGTCGCCCGAGCCGCAAGAGCCGCCGAGTCACCGAGCTGCATTTCCTGCCGAGCCGCCGAGCCGCCGAGCCGCCCGAGCCGCCCTGTCCGGTAAGAGCAGCGCCTCTATCACTGCACTGCCCTTACCCTACTGTTCGCGCTGCTAGTCTACTGCTGTCATGGCTACCCCTTGTGTCCTCGCTTTTGACGCTGAGGGTCAGGCCATTGACTTTGACGTCTGGGTAGATGACCTCCAGCTTTTCCTACAGTGCGATAGGGCAGACGGTCTCTCCCTCTTTGACCTCACTTCTGGTGCCTCTCCTGCCCCTGCTGCTGATGCTGACGCCACTGTTCGCTCACAGTGGGCCACACGCGATGCTGCTGCACGTCTTGCTGTGCGTCGCCACCTGCCTACCTCTGAGCGTGCGCACTTTAGCCAGTACAAGAGTGCTCAGACCTTGTACAACGCTGTAGTTGCACGCTAATCCTCCCCTGCCACTGCTGCACTGAGCCGCCTCATGCTACCGTACCTCTTCCTTGACCTTGCTGCCTTTCCCACAGTCACTGACCTCATTACGCACCTCCGCACTAGTGACACTCGCTACCGCGCTGCGCTTCCTGCTGAAATCTGCGCCAAGAACCCCCCCCCCCATGTACATCACCCTCTACTACATAGTCACCCGGCTCCCGGACTCTCTCCGCGTAGTCAGGGACCACTTCCTCTCTGTTTGCCCCACCACTCTCACCGTTGACCTCCTCGAGAAGGCCCTCCTAGCGGCAGAGAAGAGCATAGTCGTTGTAGGAGCCTCTCGTGGTGACCCTCGCACCCCCGTCTTTGAGGGGTGTTCCCCCTCCCCCCTTTTGCCCTTTGTTGCCTCTGCTGCTGCGGCCGATCTCGTTGGTCTCGAGTCGGTCGGCGCTGCGTCTGCCCCGAGCGGGAGACGCCGCACCGGCAAGGGCAAGGGGGGCAAGGGCGCTGGAGGGGCTGGCGGGGGTGGCGGAGGTGGCGGTGGCGGCAGTGGAGGGGGTGGGGGTGGTGGTGGGAGTGGTGGAGGGGGTGGAGGTGTCGGTGGCGGCAGTGGAGGCGGAGGCGGCGGTGGCGGTGAGGGCGGAGGTGGCGGAGGTGGCGGCGGAGGAGGAGGCGGCGGCGGAGGAGGCGGAGCTGGTCGGGGTGGCGCTGCGGACAGGGTCGGCTCCGTTGGTGGTCAGCGCCAGCAGCAGCACCAGCAGCAGCGCACTCGTGACATCCCCCCCCCCTTAGCAGCTCCGTGAGTGGTACGCTGCACGCCAGCGGGGTGGGGGTACTGGTCCGTGCACCTACGTTCTACGCACCGGCGACCGCGCGGGTGAGTAGTGCGGGGGTGCGCACTCCACCCAGCGCTGCTTTGGCCGCCTGACGGACGCTTGGCGTCACCAGTTCCCTGAGGCCACTGAGATCCCCCGCTGGGGCGAGCTGTCTAGGGCGGGAGTAGCTATCTTTGACCTTGACTTTGATGCTATTCTTGCTGCCATGTATGCTGTGACTATTAGTGATGAGGTTGACTGTTACAGGTCTTTCCCGCCCGACCCGGGCATTGAGACTGCTGCTCTAGGTACTGGTGAGGTTGCTGCTCTAGGTGCTAGCGAGGCTGTTGCTCTAGGTGCCAGTGCGTCTGCTTCGTCAGATGCTGGTGAGTCTGCTTTCTCAGGTACCGCGTCGGCTTCGGCCTCCCACACCTTCACCCTTGACTCGGGGGCTTCTCGCTCGTTCTTTCGAGACCGCACCACACTCACGCCGCTTGGTCGGCCAGTTGCAGTCTCTCTGGCAGACCCCTCTTGGGGTCCTGTCCTTGCTCACTTCTCCACTGTCCTCCCGTGTCCGGCGGCCCCCTCTGGCACCCTGTCTGGCCTTTACCTCCCCTCGTTTTCTACGAACTTGGTGAGTGGTGCTGACCTACAGGATGCGGGGGTTCACCAGTTCACTCCTGCGAGTCAGCGGGTGACCCATTGCACGGACGCTCGGACAGGCCGACACCTGGCCACGTTTACACGTCGGCCGGGGTCGAGCCTGTACACACTGACCACTGAGTCTCCTCCTGTCACTGCGTCTGGTCAGGTAGCTGCGTCGGGTCAGGTGTTTGCTGCAGCGTCCAGGTCTGGTCTTGAGTGTGCCCCCTGCTCGTGTCGCCTCCTGTCTCACGAGACTCTCCTCTGGCACCACCGCCTTGGTCACCCCTCCCTGCTTTGTCTCCAAGGCATGGCCTCCCGTGTCCTTGTCTCTGGTCTTCCCCGGTCCCTCCCTCCCCTTCCCCCTTGGCCTGCCCCTGCCTGCGTCCCCTGCGTCGAGGGGCGGCAGCGTGCTGCCCCTCACTCCTCCCAGTTTCCTCCGACAGAGGCCCCACTGCAGACGCTTCACATGGACGTGTGGGGCCCAACCCGCGTCTGTGGACAGGGTCACGAGCGCTAGTTCGTGCTGGTGGTTGACGACTACTCGTGTTACACCACAGTCTTCCCCTTGCGCAGCAAGGGTGATGTCACTAAGGTGTTGATCGACTGGATCCGCGCAGCTCGTCTCCAGCTCAGGCAGAGCTTCGGCTCGGACTTTCCTGTTCTGCGTCTGCACTCTGACAGAGGCGGAGAGTTCTCCTCTGTCCTTCTGCGAGCCTACTGTCGTGCACGAGGCATCCGCCAGACCTTCACGCTTTCGGACTCTCCACAGCAAAATGGGATTGCTGAGCGCCGCATTGGCATGGTCATGGACGTCGCCCGTACGCCCATGATGCATGCGGCTGCCCCCCATTTTCTGTGGCCGTTTGCAGTTCGGTACGCGGCGCATCAGATCAACCTTCAGCCAAGGGTCTCCATGCCGGAGACCTCCCCAGCTTTGCTGTGGACCGGGAAGGTTGGCGATGCGTCTGCGTTCTGTGTCTAGGGATCTAGGGCGTGTCAAACATTATATATGTTGTGTTAGTTTAGGCTACAGTGGGTTAGCCTATAGGGGGTACACAATTCTAGGGTTAGGTACTTGTACTCATTTCACTGCTAGTTCATTCATTCCTGTTCAGTGATTCCAACATGGTATAGAGCAGGTCCTTCCTAGGACCGAAATTTTCTAAGGGCCCACCACTACGTAACTACCTACCTACCTACCTACCTGTGCCCTAGGGCGCCTCGGCGTGTCACGCCCCTAGAGGCCCCTCTTGACGGCCCCGCGCTAGCCCCGTTCAGGCCCCGTCGGCCCCACGCCCGCTCTCCTTAGCGGCCCCGTTCAGGCCCCGTCAGCCCCTTTAAGGCCCCGTTCAGGCCCCGCGCTAGCCCCGTTCAGGCCCCGTCGGCCCCACGCCCGCTCTCCCTAGCGGCCCCGTTCAGGCCCCGTCGGCCCCTTTAAGGCCCCGTTCAGGCCCCCCGCTAGCCCCGTTCAGGCCCTATCGGCCCCGTTTCAGGCCCCGTCGGCCCCGCGCTAGCCCCTCTCAGGCCCCGTCGGCCCGCGCTAGCCCCGTTTCAGGCCCCGTCGGCCCCGTTTCAGGCCCCGTCGGCCCCGCGCTAGCCCCTCTCAGGCCTTGTCGGCCCGCGCTAGCCCCGTTTCAGGCCCCGTTGGCCCCGTTTCAGGCCCCGTCGGCCCCGCGCTAGCCCCTCTCAGGCCCCGTAGGCCCGCGCTAGCCCCGTTTCAGGCCCGGTCGGCCCCGCGCTAGCCCCTCTCAGGCCTCGTCGGCCCCGCGCTAGCCCCATTCAGGCCCCGATCGGGCCCGCGCTAGCCCCGTTTCAGGCCCCGTCGGCCCCGTTTCAGGACCCGTCGGCCCCGCGCTAGCCCCGTTCAGGCCCAGTCGGCCCCTTACTAGCCCCGTCAAGGCCCCGTTTGGCCCCGCGCTAGCCCCGCTCAGGCCCCGATCGGCCCCGCGCTCGCCCCTCTAGGGCCCCAACCGGCCCCGTGCCGACCTCGCCGACCCGTGCCCACCACCTAGAGGCCCCAGGCGGCCCGTTCCCGCCGCAGCACACGAGGGAGAGCGGGCGGCTCGTCTCCGCCGTGACCCGAGCCGCGCGCCCCGAGCCAGGCCACGCGCCCCGAGCCGAGCCGCGCGCACTGAACCGAGCCGCGCCACCCAGCCGAGCCGCGACCCGACCTGAACCGAGCCGCGCCGCCCTGCCCTACCTGGTTCGTCCTACCTGCTTCTCCTACTGCTACTGCTGCTATTTCTACTGTTCCTATGGCTAGCCCACAGGTTCTCGTGTTCGATGCTGAGGGCCGCCCTGTGAAGTTTGACACCTGGCTCGACGACCTGCACCTCTACCTACAGCTCACAGCCAAGGATGACATCTCACTGTACGATCACGCCCTACGCCATGTCACTGCCCGTGCTGCTACTGCTGACAGCACTGCTCGCTCACAGTGGCAGACTCGTGATGCCCACGCTCGCTTCGCCATTCGCAACTCCCTGCCGATAGACGAACGCGAGCACTTTGGTCAGCACAAGACTGCACAGGCACTGTACACAGCTGTAGTTGCTCGCTACTCCTCACCTGCCTCTGCCGCACTAGGCCGTCTCTCCCTCCCCTACCTGTTTCCCGACCTGGCCTCCTTTCACACAGTCGCTGACCTCATCCCCCACCTGGGGCGAACATCGTCAGTGGCATGTGGATTTTCAGGGTGAAGCGGCCGCCAGGCTCTCCGCCTGTCTTCAAGGCGCGTTACGTTGCACGAGGCTTCAGTCAGCGAGAGGGAGTTGACTTCTTCCAGACCTTCTCCCCGACCCCGAAGATGACCACTCTTTGGGTTCTGCTGCACGTCGCCGCTCAGCGTGACTACGAGCTCCACTCGCTTGACTTCAGCACTGCTTTCCTGCAGGGCTGCCTGCACGAGGAGATCTGGCTGCGCCGTCCACCTGGCTTCACTGGGTCGTTCCCTCCTGATACCCAGTGGAGCCTCCGACGACCAGTCTACAGTCTCCGCTAGGCGCCTCGTGAGTGGCACGACACGGTGAGGACTACGCTTGCAGCTCTTGGGTTCGCGCCTTCTACTGCTGACCCGTCGCTGTTTCTACGCACTGACACCTCACTGCCGCCGTTCTACGTCCTTGTGTACGTCGACGACTTGGTCTTTGCTACTGCTGACACTGTGGCACTCGCCCACGTGAAGTCGGAGCTGCAGAAGAGACACACGTGCACAGACCTGGGTGAACTGACAAGCTATCTTGGCTTGCGGATCACCCGGGACAGAGCACGCCGCACCATCACCTTGACTCAGTCACACATGGTGCAGCAGGTCCTTCAGCGCTTCGGCTTCACGTACTCCTCGCCTCAGCCCACTCCTCTGCCTACCGGTCGCTCGCTCTCAGCTCTGCCTTCGGATGAGTCCGTAGAGTCGAGTGGCCCGTATCCAGAGCTTGTGGGTTGCCTCATGTACCTGATGACCTGCACTCGACTAGACCTTGCATACCCTCTCAGCATTCTTGCACGCTATGTTGCTCCCGGACGTCACCGGAAGGAGCACATGGATGCAGCTAAGAGGGTGTTGCGCTACTTGTGCAGTACGTCGGGCATGGGGCTAGTGCTTGGAGGGCGAGTCCCAGTTGTTCTCACTAGGCACTCAGACGCTTCTTGGGCAGACGACCAGGCTACTCAGCGGTCGTCTCAGGGTTACTCCTTCAGTCTTGGCTCTGGTTCTGTTTCTTGGCGTTCTACTCGCTCTTCTTCTGTTCTCAGCTCCAGTTGTGAGGCTGAGATCTACGCCACAGCCATGGCGGCCCAAGAGCTACGCTGGCTCACCTACTTGCTGACCGACCTTGGAGAGCAGCCTCGTTCTCCTCCAGTGCTGTACGTCGACAACAAGGCAGCCATTGCCTTGTGTGAGGAGCACAGACTGGAGCACAGAACGAAGCACATTGCTCTGCGTTACTTCCTTGCTCGAGAGCTGCAGCAGCGTTGTCAGCTTCGCTTGCGTTACGTGGCCTCTGAGGCCAACACTGCTGATGTGTTCACCAAGGCGCTTCAGCCTTGTGACCATCAGCGCTTTTGCACTCTTCTAGGCCTTGTGCCTACTGGACCTCACTTGCTTACTTCTTGAGTCTGTTTGTACTGTGATCTCTAAATCTATACCTGCATGTTTACTCTTGTTAGGTTGTGATCATTGTACCTTTTGCTCTATTATAAACCTGCATGTGAACTGGTCTTGTGACCACTTGCTTGTGCTCGGAATTCGTGTGGTATCCTTGAGATCCACCCTGAGCTTGTTTTGCCTTGCTTTGCCTTGACTGGTCTTGTGACCCCTAGTTCTCCCCCACTTTGCCTATGGGGGTGTGTCAAACATTGTATATGTTGTGTTAGTTTAGGCTACAGTGGGTTATCCTATAGGGGGTACACAATTCTAGGGTTAGGTACTTGTACTCATTCACTGCTAATTCATTCATTCCTGTTCAGTGATTCCAACAGGGCGTTTGTTCGCTACTTGTCTGCAGACAAGCTGTCCCCTCGTGCTACTCCTTGCGTCTTCCTTGGCTTCCCCCTTGACGTGCCTGGGTGGCAGTTCTACCACCCCACCTCTCGTCGTGTTCTGTCCTCCCAGGACGTCACGTTTGACGAGTCGGTCCCCTACTACCGCCTCTTCCCCTACCGCACTCCGTCCCTCCCCCCGCCACCGCTCTTCCTTGTGCCAGGTCCCCCCCCGGTAGACCCCCTCCCCCCTCAGGGTCTTGCCCCTTCAGGTGTGTCCCAGGTAGACGCAGTCGAGCCTGTCAAAATTACTGGTGACTCTGGTGCTGCTGAGGGTGCTGAGCTTGAGGGTGCTGACTCTGGGGGTGCTGAGCGTGTGGGTGCTACGCCTGGGGGTGCTGAGCCTGAGGGTACTACTACTGGGGGTGCTGAGCCTGGGGGTGCTGAGCCTGGGGTACGACGCCTGGGGGTGCTGAGCCTGGGGGTGCTACGACTGGGGGTGCTGAGCGTGGGGGTGCTACGCCTGGAGGTGCTGAGCCTAAGGGTGCGGAGCTTGAGGGAGCTGGGCCTGCTCGTGTCGCGTCTGGCGGTACTGTGCCTGGCGGTTCTCCGGGTGCTTCGTCTTGGCGGGAGCCACTCTCTCCACAGGAGCTGCGCGAGTGGTTTGCCCGGCGCTGGAGGCGTGCTGCAGGAGCTGGAGGTTCTTCGGCTACTGAGGGTGCTGGTGTCGCGGGTCTCGGAGATGCTCGTCCTGGGAGTACTAGAGCTGCTGGGCCTGCGGGTCTGACTGGAGCTGGAGCTGCTGAGGGTGTTGGCGCTGAGGCTACTGCTGTCGGTCCTGGAGGCGGTCCTGCTGGGGGTTCTACTGGTGCTGCTGGAGGTCCTAGAGCTACTAGAGCTACTGGGGGTGCTGGAGCTGGAGGTACTGCTGGCACTGGTGCTACCACTGGGGGTACTGGTGCTGTCCCTACTGTGTCTGGAGTCGCCGCACGGCCTCGGCCGTACTTCGTTCCGCTCCTTCAGCAGGTTCTTGGTCTTCCGCCTTCTACTGGTCCTCCTCCTCCCTTAGAGTGTCCACAGCCTGTCCCGTCACAGTTCCAGTTATAGCCGGCCTCCCCACTGCCTGCTCCTTCTCCCTACACTGGTCCTACTGGAGGTCTCGCTGAGCGTCGTGAGCCTGCGTCTCGCCCTGTGTCGCCTGTCCGTCCTGCTCGCACTAGTGGTCGTGGTTCGCGTCAGCGTCCTCCTCCGGTCCCTGGCACGCACCGGATGTCTCTACGTCCGTCCACTGCTCCTCTGCGTGCCCCTTTGCCTTCTCCTCCTGAGTCCTCTCTTTCTGCTCTTGCCGACCCGAAGTCGGACTCTCTTCGTGCTGCCAGTCCTACTGTCACGCGTCTCCTTGCTACTCTCATCACTGACATTTCCTTTGAGTCCACTGCTGCGTCTGCCCTAGTTGCTGAGCTCGTCGACTTTGCTGCTCGCTGTCGTCTAGACTACGCTGCTAGTCTTGTCGCTGAGTCTGAGTCTGTCTGTCCTCCGTCCGTCGGGAGTGAGTGGGCCCTTGGCACGGACGTCCTTGAGGACAGGCAGGAGGAGTTCCAGTGTTTGGCTGCTGCTTCACCTCATCTCGTGTCCGTACTGCTTACCCCTGAGGGAGACCCGGATGCACTTGACATCCCGACTCCGCGCTCTTACGCGGAGGCAATAGAGGGTCCCTACTCCTCTCAGTGGCAGGCAGCTATGGACACAGAGATGGCTTCCTGGAAGTCCACAGGCACCTACGTTGACGAGGTTCCCCCGCCTGGGGCGAACATCGTCAGTGGCATGTGGATTTTTAGGGTGAAGCGGCCGCCGGGTTCTCCGCCTGTCTTCAAGGCAGGCCCCTGTTGACTACTCGGATTCATCAGAGTCAGTCCTGGAAGTGCTCGGATTCAGTCACGGCTCGAAGAAAAAATCGCCTGTAAAAATCCGAGTTTGGCTAACAAATACCTTGGATTTTCGGTCAAGAACGAGCATTTACCCTGATAGCCTGAGCCCTGGTCACTATGCACGCTTGTGCGCCGCTACAAGGCGGAGCTGGAGCTTTGAAATCTCTCAAAATATATGGATCTAAAATGTTAGAACCTAGTGTTGTTAAAGTAGATGGCCTAATCTAGTGGACTGGCAAGGAAATGGTACCAAGTGCATCTCTACAAACATAAGTAATGCGCTGGTCAGTTTGGTCGGTATGCGCGTCTGTAGTGCAGGTACCATGCACGATTGGGAATGCCTATATTTTTCGAATTACAAATATCCAAAAGGTTAGAACTTGGTAGGGGGGTGGGAAATAGTATAATTCCTTTTATATGTAATTTTTAATTCTGCTTAAAATCAAAGCTTTTTAAGATCAGCGTTTTTTTTATAAACGCTGAAGTGTCAGCGTTTTTTTCTTAGGTAACGCTGACTCTCAACGTTTTTTTCCGTACTAAGGCTGATGGATCAGCCTGGTCCAGAACGAATCTAGGGGCCTGCACGCGACACAATGATGTCGAGACAAAACATCGATTCCAGCGCATCACAATTGGCAATTACAATCGCGAAAGCGCATACAGGTCAATTCATTTTCCATGGGTTCGGTCGCCCTACGTGCGGTGAGAACTTGGTCGACAGGATTGAGTTAGGCGCGCGATCGGCTGCGTCGCGCTATTTTGCCCTATTTTAGATGTTTGGAGCTATCTATACCGCACCTTAGAGCATTCTGTTTTGCCACGCTGCTCGGGTCGGGAGGCGTTTCTTTCAGATCGACTTTTTTGCCTTAGGAATCCTGGACTGCGAGAAGCTGTAGAGGCGGGTGTAGCTGCCTGTCGCGCTTGTCACGACGCGCAGTGGCTAGTCTCAAGTAAAGCATCTAAAGCATTCCGATTCGAGCTTTGCCACGTGGCCGTCACGATGCGGTGCCACTACGAGGTGCTGAGCGTGGATCGCTCCGCATCGGCGGACGATATCAAATCCGCGTATCGCAAGCTCGCGTTACAGTGGCACCCCGATAAGAATCAGAACAATGTCGAGCACGCTACAGCGATGTTCAAGCAGATCCAAAGCGCGTACGAAGTGCTAAGCGATAAGCACGAGCGAGCGTGGTACGACAGCCATCGCGACTCGATCCTTCGCGGCGACACGCACCACGATGGCGAAAACCACGACGAAGACGAAGACGAAGATCTGTGGGGTTACTTTTCCGCCTCCGCCTACTCTGGTTACGGCGATACAGGCGAAGGGTTTTACGCAGTGTATGCGAAGATTTTCGACGAGATCTTCGAGAAGGAGCTCGCAGCGGCTCGGCGCGCGGCGCAGAAAGGGGAGGAGGTGGACATGTCGGCGCCGCCGTTCGGCAAGAGGGACAGCTCAGCTGCTGATGTGTCGGCGTTCTTCAAGTACTGGCAGTCGTTCGTGAGCTTGCGCGACTTTTCGTGGAAGGATCAGTACAATCGGGCCGAAGCTCCCAATCGACGGGTGAGATATGCTGACGTTTATGGATTTTTCGGGGATCAGGGTTCAGGGTTCCGGGTGCAAGAGTGGAGCATTATGAGGGCGGTTGGAATGATGTGCGAGAAAGGACTTTAGGTTCAGGGTGCAGGATGGGGATGAGGGAATCGGGCTCACGCGATTGAATCCTCGTATACCCTGCCTGTGCCGCCCTTCCCTCGCGCCCCGTTCTTTTTATGTATGCCGCGTGTGCCACATGTGCCACGTATGCCGCACACGTGCAGGTGCGGCGGCTTATGGAGGAAGAAAACGCGAAGCTTCGGCGGAAGGCGAAGCGCGAGTTCAACGAGGCGGTTCGCCAGCTGGCGGCGTTCGTGAAGAAGCGCGACCCGCGCGTGAAGGAGCAGCAGGCGGAGGCGCGGCGCGTGGCGGCGGAGCGCGAGGCGGAGGCGAAGCGGCGGAGGGAGGAGGAGCGGAGAGAGAAGGCGCGGCGCGCGCAGGAGTATGAAGACCCGGAGTGGGCGCGGGGAGACGGGGAAGGGGAGGATGAGGAGGAGGACGAGGATGAGGAGGGGAATGGAGTGGAGGGGCGTGGAGAGGGGACGGGGAGGCGGAAGGGGCGGAAGGCGGGGAGGGTGGAGGAGGAGGACGACGATTGGTTTGAGGAGACTAAGAAAGGGGGGCGGAAGGGGAAAGGGAAAGGAAAGGGAGGAGGGGGGGCAGGGGCAGGGGCAGATGGATCCGTAACCGTGGCAAACGGGCAGGGCGACGGGCTGGGCTCGGAGAGAGGCGGAGGCAAGAAGAAAAAGAAGAAGGGCAGGCAGGGGGACGCACACACGGGGGGATGCAGCGCGCAAAAGGGGGTGCGGGGGCATGGGGCTGGGGAAGGGGAGGCGGAACTAGGTGAGGCAGGGATGAATGGGGAGGGTGCGGTGGGGATGGGTGAGGCGGGGTTGGACGAGGCGTACTGCGTGGTGTGCAGCAAGGCGTTCAGGAGCGCGCAGCAGCTGGGGAACCACGAGCGCAGCAAGAAGCACCTGGCGCGCCTTGCGCAGCTCAGGGCGGAACTGCTGGCGGACGAGCTGGCGGGGGAGGAGGGGGAGGGGGAGGGGGAGGATGAGGGGGAGGAAGGGGGGGAAGTGGAAGAGGAGGAGGGAGAGGAGGTGGAGGAGATGGAGATGGCTGAGGGGAAGGTTGGAGATGGGGATGGGGATGGGGAAGCGGTTGGTAGGACAGAGAGTGAAGAGGACGAGAGGGAGGAGGGAGAGGTGGAGGAGGAAGAAGGGGAGGGGGTTGATGGGTTGAGAGGGGTGGAGAAGGAGGAGGTAGGAAAGGAGGAAGAAGAGGAGGAGAATGAGGATGATGAGGAAGAAGAGAGGGAAGAGGAGGAGGAGGAGGAGGAGGAGGAGGAGGAGGAGGAGGAGGAGGAGGAGGAGGAGGAGGAGGAGGAGGAGGAGGAGGAGGAGGAGGAGGAGGAGGAGGAGGAGGAGGAAGAGGAGGAGGAGGCAGGTGAGATGGATGAGGAGGAGGAGATGGCAATGCTGGCTGCGATGCTGGCCCGACAGAAGATGGCTGAAAAGAAAAAGAGGAACGAGAAGGCGAAGAAGAAAGCAGAGCAGGAGGAGGAAAGTGAAGAGGAAGAGGAGCAAGAGGAGGAGGCAGCGGCATTGGCAGCAGAGGGTGAGAGCGGGGACACGTCCGCAGCGACTGATGCAGAGGCAAGAGAGATGCAGCAGAGTGACGGCGATGCTCCCATGCCTGCTGCTGCACCCTCTGCTGCCCCTGCTGCTGCACCCTCTGCTGCCCCTGCTGCTGCATGTGGCTTGCATGAGGCGGCGGATGGGGTGGCAGCAGAGAGAGACGGGCAGGGGGTAGCAGCAGGTGACAATAGTGAAGGTGACAGCAAGGAGGGTGGTGGGAAGGAGGGGAGGGAGAGTGAGGGAGCAGCGGGGGGAGGCGGGGAGGGGGAGGATGAGGAGGAGGGGGTTACAAAGGGGAAGGGGAAGAAGGGGAGGCGGAGGGCAGCAAAGGGTGCGGGGGGAAAGGGCGGAGTTTCAGGGGGGAATGGGGGAGTGGGGGAGGCAAGCGGGCCGAAAGCCACCCTTGGTGGTGGGGAAGGGGGCGGCAGTGGTGGCATGGTGGACGGCTGGGGAGAGAAAGGGGGGAGGGGCGGGAGGGGCGGCAAGAAGGACAGAAAAAAGGGGAAGAACGCAGAGGTGGGTTGGAGGCATGATGTTTCGTGGGGCTGTCTGTAGGGCCGGCAGCAGGTGGCCATGCATGCAGGGCGTTGAGTGAGAGGCTGGCGAAGAGATCACAGAGGTGATGCATGATGCTTTGGTTGCCAGCCTTTGTCTGACCTTTGTCTGGCCTGCTGCCTGCTGTTGTCACTCACTCACACGTCCCTCTTGTGGCTGTGCCTGCTGCCGCTGTCTGTCGTACTCTGTGATCCCCTTCCTCACCTTAACCCCTTGCCCCTTGTGTCCCTTGCCCCTGTACCTCCTGCTTCTGTGTCTGAATGCAGCCGGCACTGGCCTGTGGAGTGTGTGGTCTCGAGTTCGATTCCAGGTGAGCTCACTTAATTCCAGCTTGCACCACTGTGGGATTCATCAGGCTCTGCACCATCTCATGTGCCACCTGCCTGCCTCTTCCTCCTCGTCTCATGCCTCGTGCCCTCACCACCACCACACCACTTCGCCTCACACTCACGATCTGCCCATGCCTCCAACCCTTCCCTCTTACCAGGAACCAACTGTTCAAGCACATAGCAACCAAGGGGCATGCACAGCTCAAGACGTGACTGCTGCCATGGGGCCATGCGGATGGGGGCTGACATGGTTGTATGGATACCTTCTCGTCGATGTACAGTACCATGCTTACAAGCTGCTCAGCACATGTGGTTTAAAGCCGTTGGCTCAAATTGCACAAGTTTTAAAAAGAAGATGAGGGGGGTTTACAGGTTTGGGTTTTGGCGACTGTTTCTGATTTCGTCAAAGTCGTTTTCTTCGCCAAACCCACCGAGCCCCTCGTTTTTTCCCTGGTGGGTGTGATTGACTTCGAAAGTCCCAAATTGTACCTGCGCAGCTTTTCAAAGCATGCACATGTCAGAATGAGGAATGGATGTTGCATTGATGTTGGTTGGGGTACATATGACAAACCCTAACTTCTGTACCCCCTAAGACAAACCTCACTACAGGTTACAACATTTGACACACCCCCATAGCCTAAGTGAGGGGTGTCTAGCAAAAACAAAAAAGAGTACGGTCACAAGACCAGTCCAAAAGAAAACAAAGCTCAGGGTGGATCACAACGTCACCACACACTCTGAGCACAACCAACAGTGGCCACAAGGCCAGTCCAAGAGATCACAAGTATATATAGTAAGTGTACAGACGAAGCAGGCAATAAACTCAAGTCTACGCATGACTAGAACCTGTGTCAACAAGGCCTAACTGCACACAACACCTCTGGTGGTCACAAGGCGGAAGCGCCTTGGTGAAGATGTCTGCAGTGTTGGCCTCGGACTCTACAAACTCGAAGCGAGCCTGTCCACGCCTCTGCAACTCTCGCAGAAGAAAGTACCTGACGTGAATGTGCTTCACTCTGCTCTCCAGTCGCGGCTCACGACAGAGGAGGATCGACGCCTTGCTGTCAGTAAACAAGGTCGGTGCAGAGCTCGGCCGCTCACCAAGGTCGGCGAGCAAGAAGGTCAACCACCGTAACTCCTGTGCCGCCATGGCACCAGCGTAAATCTCAGCCTCAGCTATAGAGGTCGAGACAGAAGAGGAGCGCGTGGAACGCCAGGAAACAGCTCCAGAACCCAGACTGAAACAGTACCCCTGAGTAGACCTGTGAGTCTCAGCGTCGTCAGCGTAAGAGGAGTCACAGCGACCAGTGAGTACGACAGACTGCTGCCCTCCAAGAACTAGCCCCACGCCTGATGTAGTCGCTAGGTACTTCGCCACCCTCACAGCTGCCGTCCAGTGAACAGGACGGTGTCTCCCTGGCGCAACAAAGCGCGCAAGGATGCTGAGAGGGAAGGCGAGGTCCGGGCGAGTACAAGTCATCAGGTACATGAGGCAACCCACAAGCTCTGCGTAGGGACCACTAGGCTCAAACGGCTCGTCAGGAAAGGGACCAGTGAGTCTGTGGTCAACAGCTAGAGGTGTGCGCTGTACGGTGGAGTGCTGAAGCCCGAACCGCTGAAGGACCTGCTGCACCATGTGTGACTGTGAGAGTGTAATGGTGCGAGCGGCTCTGTCCCTGGTGATCTGCAGGCCAAGGTAGTGGCGCAGCTCACCAAGATCAGTGCACGTGCGTCTCTTCTGCAGTTCGGACTTCACGTCTGCCAAAGCAACCCTGTCCGAAGTGGCGAAAACGAGGTCGTCGACGTAGACCAGAACAAAGAACGGTGTGGAGCCACGACGAACGAACAGCGACGGGTCGGCAGAAGACGGCTGGAACCCAAGGTCAGAGAGGGTAGAACGCAGAGTGTCGTGCCACTCACGAGGGGCCTGGCGAAGACCGTAAACAGGTCGCCTCAGCCTCCACTGGGTCCCAGGAGGGAAGGTGCCAGTGAAGGCCGAGGGACGACGCAACCAGACCTCCTCGTGTAGGCTGCCCTGAAGGAAAGCAGTGGAGAAGTCGAGAGAGTGTAACTCGTAGTCTCTCTGTGCTGCTACGTGTAGTAACACCCGAAGAGTGGTCATCTTCGGGGTAGGTGCGAAGGTCTGAAAGAAGTCAACTCCCTCGCGCTAACTGAAACCTCTAGCCACGTAGCGCGCCTTGAAGACCGGGGGAGATCCCGGTGGCCGCTTCACCCTGTAGATCCACATGCCGTCGACTACGTTCGCCCCAGGGGGGGGAACCTCATCGACGTAGGTGCCTGTGGATCTGTAGGAGGCCATCTCTGCGTCCATGGCAGCTCTCCACTGAGAGGCCCAAGGCCCTGACACTGCCTCAGCGTAAGTGCGAGGAGTCGGAATGTCAAGGGCGTCGGGGTCACCCTCAGGGGCGAGGAGCATGGCACAGAGATGAGGGGAAGCGGCCGCCAGGAACTCTAGCTCAAACTGCCTGTCCTCTAGGGCGTCACAGCCAAGGGCAGACACACCCCCGACGGCCAGAGGACTGGTAGGAGGAGCAGCCACAAGCGTGGTGGCGTAGTCAAGGCGGCGGGTAGAGGCAAAGTCAGTAACTGCGGCAGTAAGAGCGGACACAGAGGACACAGAGGCACGAGGGTGAGTAACAAGAGAGGCGAGAACACGAGAGAGAACAGGACGGTACGTGCGGTAGTAGTCAGTGACAGGAGTAGGGAGCGACACAGTGAGGGCCGACTCAGGAGGAGACGGAAGCACAGACTGAGACGGACGAGGTGGACTAGAAAGAAGGAAGGCAGTACGAAGGTCAGTGAAGGGAACAGGAGACGAGGGACGAGCACGAGGGGAGCGACGAGTAGCCCAAGAACGAGACGGAGGAGGAGAGGACAAAGGCGGAGAACTGGGGAAAACAGCGGGGGAGGAGTCAGGAGGAGGAAACGTGGGACCGTAGACAGGAGGAGAGGCGGAGGAGGGAGGAGAAGGGGAGGGGAGACCAAGGATCCGAAGACCCGAGACAGGAGGAGGAAGTGGCTGCTGCTGCTGCGGCTGCGACTGCTGCTGCTGCAGACGCGGCTGCTGCTGGGACTGCTGCTCCTGCGGGTCCAGCTGCTGCTGCTGGTGCTGCTGCTCCTGCGGCTCCAGCTGCTGCTGCTGCTCCTCCAGCCGCTGTAACTCCCTCTCCTCTCTCTCCAACGCCAGCTGCTCGTCACGGGCACGGCGAACACGAGCCTGGTGCCTAGTCGGGTAGGGGTGGGGGGGTGGAGTAGTGTCCGAAGCAGCGGCAGCTCCAGAGTCCACCTCAGAAGAACTAGGCGCACCACCCCCAGAGGCAGCACTAACACCAGCTCCAGAACCAGGCTCACCTGAACCCGAAGGAGGCGCACCCTCACCCCCAGACGCAGCACCCCCAGTGTCCGCGCGGCCAGCACCAGCTCCCGGACGACAAGAGTCCTCTGCACCCACCGGGTCAGCTCCAACTCCAGAACCAGAAACTCCAGCTCCAACCCCAGCTCCAACTCCAGCACCCCCAGAGCCAGAAACTCCAGTGCCAACTCCAGCTCCAACTCCAGCTCCAACTCCAGCACCCCCAGAACCAGAAACCGGTACAGGAACAGGCGCCGCACCAACCTCTCGAGAGCTAGCACCAGCGGCACGCTGCGAGGAGGACTGTGGGGAGGGAGGCTGTACCGGAGGGGCTACCGAAGGAGGGGTAGCCTGGGACACACCTGACGGGGCTGGACCAGGGGGGGGAGGCTGTACCGGAGGAGCAGGAGGGGGAACGGCAGTCAGGAAGAGGGGGGGAGGAGGAACCGAGAGACCTCGACTGGGGTACCTGACGTAGTATGGAGTGGACTCCTCGAAACGGACGTCACGGGAGTCAAAGAACCGGTGAGAGGGAGGGTGGTAAAAGGTGAAGTCAGAGGAGTCCTCAGGGAAACCAAGGAAGACACAGGGGACGGCACGAGGCGAGAGCTTGTCCGCGGAGGTGTCGCGGACAAGAGCCAAGCACCCCCAGACACGAAACCGCGACGCAACACCAGGGGACCCTGTCCAAAGACTGGTCGGTGAAACCTCTGGTCGAGAGACACGTGGCCAGAGGTTCAGCTGGTGCGCGGCGTACCTGACCGCGTAGGGCCACAGAAAATGGGGGGCACAGGCGTGAGTCAGGGAGGTGCGGGCGATCTCCATGACCAGGCCTATGCGGCGCTCAGCAACCCCATTCTGCTGTGGGGACTCTGGAAGCGTCCAGGACTGACGAATGCCCTGCTCGCGACAGAATCCAGCGAGAATGCCGGAGCGAAACTCACCCCCACGGTCGGAGTGGAGACAGCTGACACGACGACCACGAGTGTCCTCAGTGGTGAGCAACCACCTGATCAGCGTAGAAGTCACCTCAGACTTCTTCGCCAGAGGGAACACTGTGGTGTAGCGGGAGAAGTCGTCAACTACCACCAGAAAGTAACGCTCACACTCAGGGCCTAGACAAGGGGCTGGGCCCCAGACGTCCAAGTGAAGCGTCTCAAAAGGCTCGGTGGCTGGACGAAGGGAGGAGGAGTGAGGGGTGGCGCGCAGCCTACCCTCGACGCAGGGACGACACGGCGGCGCAGGCGAAGGCGGCAGCGACGGCAAGACACGTGGGAGGCCTAGGACAAGACGCTGACTAGACATAGCGCGCAGACGTGGAAGGGACGGGTGCCCCATCCGGTGGTGCCACAGAACGGTGGGGTGGGCAAGCGACCGGCAGGAGCACGACGCAGCGACTGGAACAGACGTAGGAACCTGACACGACACAGACACCTGGGGGGACGTAGCAACCTGGTGAGACGCGGGGACCCGAACGGGGGGGGGAACCGGGGGCAGTGGCAGTAGGGGGGGCTGCTGGTGCGGCCGCTGGTGCTGCTGCTGCTGCTGCTGCTGCTGCTGCGGCTGCTGCTGCTGCTGCGGCTGCTGCTGCGGCTGCTGCTGCGGCGCACGCGGGCCAGTGTGAAGAGTGTAGAGACCCGAGCCCGGCTCAGCAGTAAAGGTAGCAAGAGGCTGGTAAGAGTCTCCGTCAACACACACCGTAGTCTCTCCATAAGGCTCAAACCACACACCCACGTGCTGACTCACGAGGGGTCGCACGCCCACCAAGTTCCGGGAGAACGAGGGGACGTGAAACCCAGTGAGAGACCCGGAGGGAGCAGCAGGACACGGTAAAGTGGTAGTGTGACGTGCAGTGACTGGTCCCGTAGTGGGATCAGCCAACGCTACAGAAACAGGCGCAGGAAGTGGTGTAAGTGTCGTGCTGTCCCGAAAGAAGCAGTGGGAGGCTCCAGAGTCCAGTGTGAACGACAGCGAAGCGTCCTCTGAGGTAGTCGCTGGTCTAGAGTCTACACAAGTACCTACACTAGCAACAGGCAACTGAGCAAGACTAGCACCTAAGCTAACAACACCAGAGTAAACAGAGTCAGAAACACTAGAGTCAACAACAGCATACATAGCATGAGGAGCACTAATCAGATCAACTAACTGCTCAGCAGACATGCCCCACAGAGCGAAGCCGTGGCGCTGAACCAGAGGAAGCCAGTCAGGAGCAGGATCGCCAACCCCGTAGGTCAACCGGACCGTGTCAGTGAGCTGAGCAAAGCACTGACCAGGGGGGTGAAAGCGGCCACAAGGGTGGCCCCGACAAGGACCTGTCTGAACCTGGTAGGGGCAGGGAGGGTAAGCAGCACCGCGCTGGGGCTGACGCAGCCCCGACCCCGGAGCCAGCTGCTGACGCTGCTGCTGGTGAGGCTGCTGGGAGGAAAGGGGCTGCTGCTGCTGCTGAAGGTGCTGCTGACGCTGAGCCTGGTACCACGCCGCTGCTCCACCTAGCGGGGCCGGCAGTACAGGAGGCGACTGACGAGCTCGAGGGTCGCCGCCACCAGCAGGTGCAGTGGAGTCACGAGCCGCTGCACGAGGGGTCTCTCCAGACGCTGCACTCCCACCACCGCCAGTCGCAACAGCACCCCCACTACCTCCGCTACCTCCGCCTCCACCTCCACCGGAACCACCTTTCTTGCCCCCCCTGCCGCGGGACCGCGACGCAGTCGTAACAGCACCCGCAGTCGCGTCAGTAGCGGCAGTGGCAAGAGAGGCAGTGAAGGTGGGTAACTGCGGGACTGTGCACCCGTGGAAGAGTGGGGGGGACACAGTACCAGAGGCGGCAGCTACCGAACGAAGGTTGCTCTCGACGTCCTTGAGTGCAGACTCAAGGACCTCGATAGTCAGCTCACTAGGGTGCTTCAGCAGAAGCGCGTCACGAACGGAGGCAAGGCGGTCAGGGAGGCTAGTGGCGATGAAATAGACAGTAATCGCCATGGGGGGAGGAAGCAGTGCAAGCTGTGCCTCAGTGCAAGCAGCGCGGTAACTAGCGTCGAGCGAGCGGAGGTGAGCGATCAAGTCAGCAGAGCGCTCAAACGAGGCAAGATCAGGAAACAGGAACGGGAGGAAAAGACGGCCAAGAGAGACAGTAGCGGGAGTAGAGTAGCGGGCCTTAATCGCAGTGAGGTACGCAGCAGCGGTGCGAACCTGAGTAAAGTGGACCTCCTCGGACTCAGGGAGGAGGCTGCTGAGTGCGATGCAGGCCGCAGCGTCACGCGACGTCCAAGCCGTCCGGTCAGCGCGCTGACGGGCAAAGCGAGCCGTAGCAGCGTCGTCAGGAGCAGGGCCTAAAGCGGTAGGCTCGGGGGGCTCGGGGAGGTCACCAGTAGCGTGTGACCAGAGGGTCTCGCCCCCCTGGACCTGACTCTCTAACAGACGACGAGCGCGAAGAAGCCAGACGGAAAAGTCAAGGGGTCTACCGTCAGCGTCGAAACGAAGAACTCGCGGAGTCGCCATAGTGAGAACCAACGCGAACGAACAGGCGAGTAACAACCGGGGGGGAAGAGGACTCAGTCGCAGCGGAAGAGCGGGCTAGGGCGACGGGCCAAAACGTAGGGTAGGGCAACGGGCCAGGGCCTAGGGTAGGGCGACGGGCCAGAGCCTAGGGAGGGCGACGGGCCAGGGCCTAGGGAGGGCGACGGGCTAGGGCCTAGGGAGGGCGACGCGACGGGGGAAAGGGCGGGAGCGACGCGACGGGGCAGGGCGACGCGACGGGACAGGGCGACGCGACGGGGCAGGGCGGGGTGACGCGACGTGACGGGACAGGGCGACGCGACGGGACAGGGCGACGGTACGGGACAGGGCGACGCGACGGGACAGGGCGACGGGACAGGGCAGGGCGACGCGACGGGACAGGGGGGAACAGGCGGGCGCGACGCGACGGGGGGAACGGGCGCGACGCGACGGGGGGAACGGGCGCGACGCGACGGGGGGAACGGGCGCGACGCGACGGGGGGAACGGGCGCGACGCGACGGGGGAGATGATACTAGGCTCGGTACTAGGCGCGGTAACAACTAAACTGGTACGAACGAGAGGTAGGATCAGGCTCGGGAGGTACGAACGGAGAACGGAGGAACGGGATCCCACAGGATCCTAACCTAGCTGATACCATGTCAGAATGAGGAATGGATGTTGCATTGATGTTGGTTGGGGTACATATGACAAACCCTAACTTCTGTACCCCCTAAGACAAACCTCACTACAGGCTACAACATTTGACAGCACAGGGCACTTCGTCAAGTTTTAAAAACTTGACCCGCGCAGTCCGCAATTTGGGCCGCGGGCTTTAAGGTGCCTCGAGCAGTAGCATGCAAGGGTGCAGGCCCCACGTTATCAGGGCAAAAAATCCTGATTACCCTGAATTCAGGATGTAGTTTTAAATTTACCCTGTCATTTCAGAATAGTGTAAATTTTAACCCTGAGGCCTCAGGATGTTTTTATATGAAATACCCTGAACATTCAGAATGGCTGTAGTGTTCTTCCCTGTAGCGTCAGGATGAATGCCGAGGCCTGCCCTGACGCGTTTTTTGGTGGGGGGGAGGGGGGGGGGGGTCCCGTGGCAAAATTGTCGGTAACCGCTGAATCAACCGTCTAGATATCCAGAAATGGCCTAGGCAGTAGAAAGTTACTTCCAAAAGATGAGGTCTTCGGATCGAACCCTCCCCCGTGCAGGCATATCTGCAGCTTCAACCTGGCTTGCCGACCAACTATTATGAACCCTGAACGCTTATATTTTTGCCCTAACAGGCCAGGATATTTTTTTGTAGAAGCCCTGAAATTACAGGAAGCCTCCGAAAAGTTGCCCTGACAAATCAGGGCATTTTTTCAGATTCTGGAAAGTTGCCCTGAGGCCTCAGGATGCCCCAAAACCTAGCACAGGCCCTGCAAGGGTGTCAGAGGTCCACTGGTGATCCCCGATTGATCCTAGGAGAGGGTTACAGGCGCGTTCGCCTGGGGGGTTATGGGCGCACTGACCCGCTACTGAAATAAGCCCTTTTATCCCAATGGTCTAGTGGTTGGGATTCTGACATGGTATTAGAGCAAAGGTCTCGGGTTCGAATCCCAGTGTATGCACTTCGGGCATCCCAGTGCGGGGGGGTGTCAGAGGTCCACTGGTGATCCCCGATTGACCCTAGGAGAGGGTTACAGGCGCGTTCGCCTGGGGGGTTATGGGCGCACTGACCCGCTACTGAAATAATCCCTTTTATCCCAATGGTCTAGTGGTTGGGATTCTGACAAAGGGCCAGAGGCAGCATGCAAGTCCTGGGGCCTGATAACCTGTAGAGTGCGAAGCAGATCCATCCATGTGAGTACGTAGGTTTGGCCTCTTATTGTACGGTATGTGACACTGTTTACCTCTCCTGAAGTTATTACCGTATTGCTAAGGGGGTGGGAGAGCACAACACTTGCACTGCCATTCCCTGTTTGCCCTCTCAACCCCCAGCCAGTCAGTCATGCACGTGCCTGCTGGCTCTGCACCAAAAGCTGCTTACAGGTATCGTATGTGGAGATGTGCACTTAGCTCATTCGTTAGATTACAAAAACTTGCCCTGCTAATCAAGTTATGAAGGAATCTAAAAGGCAACCATATGATATGACTATGATGAAATGAACACAACAGTTTAAGTAACACATGGGCCCTTGGCTCATTTGGCGAGTGGCACGAGGCAATCATATACAGTCGCCATGCGCGTTGCTAGCAGCTGCCGGCCTTGCATGTCCATGTGGGGGCTTGCTATATCGAGTATATCCTGCTGCAGGCTGGTGGCATGGCACAAAGGGGGTGGGTGGGTGGGTGGGGGGGAGCAGCAAAGAGGACAGGTGAGGAAGTTCAATGTAATGACTTGGACACCATCAAAGCTGCATGGGAGCATCAGAGCATGGCAGCATGGCATGGCAGCACGGGGGCCATGTGCATGGTAGGGAGCATGGCATCAATGATTCAGCACACCATGGGTACATACATGCCAACTTAGACTCACCGTGACCACTCGCCCTCCTTGCTGGCTTGTCGTTGCACCGCCACATACAGCCGATGCAGCAGATACACCAACATGCCGTGCCACACTGCCACGTCATCCAATGATGACACGTCATTCGCTGATGATGCCACATCATCACACGGCGCTGAGCTGGGATTGAGAGTCGACACCGACGTTGATCCGGGAAGTGGTGCTGATGCTGACGTGGAGGGCGCTGCTGACGTGGATATAAACGATTGGGCTGGTGGTAACGCCTTGGACGATGGTGACACCCGCAGGTGGTTACGCAGCAACACGTGTCGCTCCACGTCAGCGAGTAGCATCCGTCGTCTTGTCTGTGCCATCCGGCCTTTTCCTTCCGCACCCCGTGCCTGATGGGTATGGGCACCGGCATGGATGGAAGATGGGCATTCATCGCTGGTTGAAATGGGGAGAGCAGAGGGCGAAGCACACAGGAGGGCTCCAGGAGGGAAAGGCTGGAAGCTGGAAACAGAGCAAGTTGTAGCAACATATTGATGTAGCAGCAACAGAGTCAATTTGAGTAGACGCGAGTCAACTTCAATAAACCCGATGCGAGTTCATGTGCCTTGGAAACCAAGCAGTTATTAGTGAAGAGCCCGGACAGCAGCAGCAGAACGCCTTTTGATTCGACTAAATAAATAAACTCTAAGTCACCTCAGGTTAGCTCAGGTCCGTTTACCTTTGAGACGGAGAAGTCCTGGGAGGGAGAAGAGGCCGGAGAGCAGCAGCAGGGCGACTTCAAGTTTACTCATATGTCAACTCTGGTCAGCTTGGGTCCACTCAACTCCACTTGCCTTTGAGATGGAGAAGTCACGGGAGAGGGAGAAGAGTCCGGAGAGCAGCAGCAGGGCGGGCAGGGCAGTGAGCAGAGCGAAGTTGATCTGATTCGCCCTCAGAATCTGCTCCAACTCCAACATGGCGCTGTTGCACGGGGGGAGCGGGGAGGGGAGGAGAGGAACGAGGGGGGAGGTGAGGAAGGAGGGGGGAGGTGAGAGTAAGGAGGTGAGAGGGAGGAGGGGAAGAGGGTGAGCAGCGCATAGTTGATCTGATTCGCCCTCAGAATCTGCTCCAACTCCAACATGGCGCTGTTGCACGGGGGGAGCGGGGAGGGGAGGAGAGGAACGAGGGGGGAGGTGAGGAAGGAGGGGGGAGGTGAGAGTAAGGAGGTGAGAGGGAGGAGGGGAAGAGGGTGAGCAGCGCATAGTTGATCTGATTCGCCCTCAGAATCTGCTCCAACTCCAACATGGCGCTGTTGCACGGGGGTGAGGGGTTGAGTGAGGGTATGGGGAGGAGGGGGGAGGGAGAGGGAGAGGGGAAAGAGGGTGAGCAGAGCGAAGTTGATTTGGTCCAAATCAACTCCACCATGGCCCTGTGGCACGGGGGGAGGTGATGGGAGGGCGGATGGGGAGGAGTTGAGAGGGAGTGGGGAAAGAGGGTGAGAGGGCAAAGTTGATCTGATTCGCACTCAGAATCTGCTCCAACTCCAACGTGGCTCTGTTGCCAAGGGTCCGGGAAAGAGGAAGACGGGAGGATCGGGAAGGAGGTGAGAGGGAGTGGGAAAAGAGGGTGAGCAGAGCGAAGATGATCTGATTCGCCCTCGATATCTGCTCCAACATGGCTCTGTTGCACGGGGGAGAGGGGGGTTGCGGGAGGGGGAGGTGGGGGAGCAGTGGAGGGTGGCAGGTGTAGCAGGCAGTGAAACACATGTGAGGGGTACGGATCCGGCTAGGGGAGGACAGACAGACAGAAGGTACAAGCAGCTTAGGACGGAGCAGGGGAAAAAAGGGTAATGGAAAAAGGGTAATGGAAAAAGGGTAATGGAAAAAGGGTAATGGAAAAAGGGTAATGGAAAAAGGAGCAAAGGCCAATTTACAGTCGCATGGCATGGAGTGGTGATGGCAGGAGAATGGGGGCTTACGTTTCAATGTGCAGTTTCATTCGTTGAACCTGGGAGAGGGGGCAGAGGCGAGGGGACAGAGGAGAGGAGGATGAAGAGCAGACATATTCAGTGAACCTGGACACGTCACGCAGGGCAGGCATGAGTGCTGGAGAGTGGCAAATGAGCTCATGCATGCGTGGATGTGGGGTGCCACGTGCAGGTGAAGATGAAGATGGGTGCAAGCAAGCAATTCACCTGAAAGTTCATCCGAGTGTTCAGTGAATATTCACCTGGATGAGCAGCGCCTCAGCCAGCCTCCCCATGAGGAGGTGAGTGAGGGGGTTAGCCATATCCTTCTCATACTCCCGCATCGCCAATGCCATCAGATCCGACTCTGATGGCACTCCTTTGCACCCGAAGGCACTCCTGCACCCACTGATGAGTATGCTGCACCAGTGGGATCGTGCAAGCAAACCACAAGGCACCCACCTGAATCAACAGTGCTTCAGCCAGCCTCCCCGTGAGGAGGTGAGTGAGGGGGTTAGCCATATCCTTCTCATACTCGCGCATCACCAATGCCATCAGATCCGACTCTGATGGCACTCCTGCTCCCACATGTGCATCAGCTGCTCCTGTACTGCCGCTGCCGCTGTTGCTGCCGCTGCTGGTGCTGGTGCTGGTGGTGGTGCTTGTGGTGCTGGTGTTTTCGAGTGCCAGTGGCTGGGTTTTCTCAACAAAGGTCAGCAGCATTCTGACGGGCCATGGGGACAGGGGTGGGAAACGAGGGCGCCAGGGGTGGGAAATGTTATGAGTTGAATCAAAGGGCGACAGGGATGGGCAACACTGTGGCAAGCAGTGCAGCAAAACTTTTGAGGCGCCTCAAAAGTCGTCTCATGTCTCGCGGTTTTTATGTGGGGAGAATTATAATTGCATGGAAGTGTGCACGTAACCTTCAGCGGTTACTCGTAAGGGCGCGGTTACCAAAGTCACTCGCCAATGCTGTCGAAGAAGTTCCCGGAGGCTGACTTGGCACCCTGAATTTGTTTCATTGCCTAGTTGGCGAACCCCTTTCCTAGTTGGATTCTGGGTAGTTGGGTTTCTTGTACGTAGATCTCGAGGGTAGTCTAGCTACTTTAGCTGCTACCAGACTCTCTGGTTCTGAGTTCCGAATTGTGCTGTACTGATGAAGGCGTGATTGGGTTCGCCCATCCACCCAAACTAGTTTACGCAAGGAGGCTTTTCGGAAGCTAAGGGTTTTTCAGATCTGCGTGTTTTTCACCAGTTTTTACTGTTTGTTCCTTTGCTTAAGCGTCCTCTCTACTACTGCAGCCCTTCGAAACATGAGTCAGGGTGACCCTTGGGATACCGAATGGTTTCCAGAAAACGAAGAGGCCGGTACTGAAGGACGCGGCTCGTCGAAGAAAGCTCGTGGGCGCGGAGGATTGTCGCGTCCTGCTACCAGGAGTGCATCGAAGCACTCGCGGGACGGCAGTCGTATTCCGCCTTTGCAGTTGACCTACAAACCTGTTTCACGAAGCAAGCAACCTGAGATTCCTCCCCCCGGACCTTGTGGGAGTCGTCCAAGCATGGAGATGCCGGATCAGCCCGTTCACAATCCTCCCATTCCTCACATTCTCACCCGTTGGACTGCTGCAGCGGTGAAAGATTTCCAGGACGGCTTCAAGGACCTTCTTAAAGCGAAAAGCAAGCTCAAAAAGATGAAGAAGTTGGATCGCCAAGGTTCTATTCTGCACAGCATCAGGACTAAGGCGGTCGAATTCCAGACGAAGAACGGCTCCGTCAAAGAGAAATCTGCAGCAGCTGTCGCGAAGATCCACTTGGAGAATAAAAAACGGCTGCACGCGGAGTTTATCGCTTCTAAAGAACTGGAGGTTGAAGAAATTCAGGCAGCTGTCGGCACGCATGTCACGACTCTGGCGACGAAGATGGAAGAGTACATCAAAAGCCTCAGCTCCGACCCCGATCTGGTGGTTTCTGATGCCGCCAAAGAACGCTATCGGCGACTGAAGGGGCGGTGCATCGAGAAGGCTCAATCTGACATCGCGGCGGCCAAGGATGAGATGACCATCCGAGAGATCGATCGACAGCATAAGCTGGCGGCTGAGGATTTGAAGAACGCTGCTGCAGCTGAGGAGGTGCAGGAGATGGAAATGGAGCCTGCGATTGAGGAGATTCTGGCTAAGCATGCCAAGAAGATTGAAGACAAGCTCGGCGGGAGATTACGCAGAAGCTTGAGGCCAGTCTATCTAAGAAGCTGCAGAAGAATCTTCACATCGGAGAGCAGAACTCTTCGCAGGCCACATCCGCTGACAAGAAGCAGACGGCTCAACCTGGGAGGCAGGACGGTGCACCTGGGAAGCCTAAGCCGAAGAAGAAGCGGGGTGGTAAGACTCCAAAGAAGCAGAATTCCAGCGCCGACAAAGAGCAGCAGGCGAAAGGCCCTACCACATCGAAGGCCAAGGGACCAAAAAACAGCGGAGGCGGCCCCGTAAAAGGGCCGCACAAGAAGTGACCAGCCACGATTTGGCGCTCCGTTGGTTCGCGAAGCTAACGTTTCGGCAGGCGGCGTTACAAGTTTGCAACCGCGGAGTTCATAACCTCAGCGCCAAAGTCTTGTCCTTGGACGAGAAGAAAGCGCTGGGGCTTGGTCTGAAGTTTATCCCAAAGCCCGCTGTTTCCCTTTCTACGGTCGAGTTAGATCAGCTTTGCCGACAGATTTCGCTACGTTTCTTCTTCAAGGATGCAGACCCGGCTAAGGACTATCGTTTTGGAGTGGAAATCCGAGCTGGGCACCTGATCGGAGTGAGATTCCAGAGCAGGTCTTCAGAGATTCGTCCTCGGACTTATCTTTTCTGCTGAAGGCATCTAGGCCTCCTCGACACCGAAACATCTCGTTACGTGTTCGACAGGCCTTGCGTTCCATCGCCGCAGATCGTAGTGTGGTTATTAAACCGGCCGACAAGAACATCGGGATCACTGTGATGGATCGGGAACTTATGTTCGTCTCTGTATGGACCATCTAGGCAACAGATCGACTTACACCCCGGTTCTCCACGATCTTACTGCCTTAGTCGTTCAGGGACTGCACGAACTGCGTCACGCATGGGGCCCTGCTTATCCCGACAGCCTTTGGAAGTATTTTCTAGACGAACCACCTGGAGGTTGGAAACCCGCAGCCTTTTTCATCCTTCCTAAGCTACATAAGAAGCAGCTCGCTGGGCGTCCGATCGCCGCTTCGCATTCATGGGTTACTTCGAATGTCAGTAGATGGTTAGATGCGGAACTTAGACCGTGGGTGCTACGACAGCATACTTACCTCCGAGACTCTCTTTCGCTACTCTTGTCGCTGGAGGAAACTTCATTTCCTAAGGAGATTCTTCTAGCCACGTACGACGCCTCGTCGCTCTACCCCAGTATTCCTCTTAGGCGCGGACTCGATGCGGTGAGCAGCATTTTGCAACGAGGGAGTCACCACAGTCTTCAACCAGTCATGATGAATTCTTACGTGGAGTTCGACGGCCACCTGTACCACCAGACGCAAGGGACCGCTATGGGAACTCCTGCAGCGGTCTGCTTTGCGGTACTTTTCATGAGCCGCCTGGATGAACTTTTGAGGGAGAGATGGTCCGGAACGCAACCTCTACGCCATGTCAGATACATCGACGATGGCCTGATTCTTTGGCCTGGATCGAGGAGTGAGTTGGAGAAGTATCTGCAGACCTTCAACGAGCTTGACCCGAATATCAAACTGACGTGGCAGATTTCGGACAGCTCAGCTGATTTTCTTGATTTGGTCTTATTCAAGGGACCGAGATTTGCTGGGCAGGGTATCTTGGATCTGAAGACATTCCAGAAACCGCTTAACCAATACCTTTATCTCCCTTTTTCGTCTTTTCATCCCCGACACTGCAAGACTGGTTTCATTGCAGCTGAACTGAAGCGTTATCTTCTCCGCTCGACTGCTGCAGATACCTTTCTCGCCTCCAAGCGCGCTTTCTACCAGCGGCTACCAAGTCGGGCTTACCCCTCTGATTTCCTTCTACCCATCTTCAGGAGCATTTTCTTTCGACCACGACCTCTCCTTCTGGAGCAGACAGCTGCCCGCCACGCACACAAACTTGAAACTCCCCCCGAACGCGGCCCCCTAGTCTTGAAGACACTGTTCACACCTTTGACCGGACGTCTCAGGCTGGGGGTGCTTTTGAGGCACCTCAAAAGTCGTCTCATGTCTCGCGGTTTTTATGTGGGGAGAATTATAATTGCATGGAAGTGTGCACGTAACCTTCAGCGGTTACTCGTAAGGGCGCGGTTACCAAAGTCACTCGCCAATGCTGTCGAAGAAGTTCCTGGAGGCTGACTTGGCACCCTGAATTTGTTTCATTGCCTAGTTGGCGAACCCCTTTCCTAGTTGGATTCTGGGTAGTTGGGTTTCTTGTACGTAGATCTCGAGGGTAGTCTAGCTACTTTAGCTGCTACCAGACTCTCTGGTTCTGAGTTCCGAATTGTGCTGTACTGATGAAGGCGTGATTGGGTTCGCCCATCCACCCAAACTAGTTTACGCAAGGAGGCTTTTCGGAAGCTAAGGGTTTTTCAGATCTGCGTGTTTTTCACCAGTTTTTACTGTTTGTTCCTTTGCTTAAGCGTCCTCTCTACTACTGCAGCCCTTTGAAACATGAGTCAGGGTGCGCCAGGGGTGGGAAATGTTTTGAGTTGAATCAAAGGGCGACAGGGATGGGCAACACAACACTGTGGCAAGCAGTGCAGCAAAAGGTTTCACTCTGTTTCACCTCGTGCTGCGCTTCCCCTTGCTGACTGCGTTTCACTGACTGGGAATATATTAAATTCGCTCATCATGCAAGGTCACGCCGCCCTGGTGCTTGTCACTGTTGACCGTGTTTCACTTGCTTGACTCTCGTTGACTGGCTTGACTCTCACCTCCTTAGGGAATTAGTGGAAGCCTGCACGTCATGCATGGACACGTTGCCCCTCTGCTTGCCTCTGTTGACCGTGTTTGACTTGACCGACCCTCACAGCTGACTGGCATGACTCTCACCTCCGCAGCGAGTCAGTGGAGGCTTGCACGTCATGCATGGACACGTTGCCCCTCTGCTGGTCGCTGAACGTGTGAAAGAGCTCTGCACTGATTGCTGACAGCTGGACGGGTGAGTGATGGGATAAGGGGTGAAGGGGCAGAGTGAGGACGGCAGCAAAGGTGGAGTGAGGGAGGGAGACGAGGTGCCACAACATGCCCCTCTGCTGGTCACCGAACATGTGGAAGAGCTCTGCACTGATCGCTGACAGCTGTTGGGGTTGAGAATAGGAGCAGGCGCCAGCAGGGAAGGAGTGAGGCGTGTGGTGAGGAGGAAGAGGTGGGAACACTGTGAGCGTTTTTGTTTAGCGTTCTCAAAAATCGTGAGGCGTGTAGTGAGGGGAGATAATCGCTACAACTGGTAGACGAGAAAAGCTGACGATGCTTACCGGTTGCCATATGTGGTCAGTGACAAACCCTGTCACCGCTCTCCACCCATCTGCAGCCCACCTGCTCAAGGGACACACGAATGTGCAAGGCAAGATGGGTGAGTTGCAACTCACTCCTACCTCACTTCCTAAACCATTGCAAGCGAGAGCCCAGCCAGCCAAAGCAGCAGCAGTGCGGGTGAGTGCTTTTGAGTCAACTCAAAAGGGGACACACGAATGTGCAAGGCAAGATGGGTGGGTTACACTTGCAAGTGAGAGCCCAGGCAGCCAAAGCAGCAGCAGTGCGGGTGAGTACAAATCTGCACCCTGCCATGCATCTTTCAGCTGCCTTTAACTGCGGATCGTACTGCCTCACCCATCAACCATTACCCATCCGCCCATCTAGATGCTTTCTCCCTCCATCCATGTCCCCATTATCATCATCAGCAGCAGCGCACCTGTCGAGGTCATCACTGCCGTTCAGTCGGCTGTGCCACACCACCCAGCTGCCCACCGCCACGCCACACAGCCCCCCTGCCAGGAACTCCAGCCAGTGCCGCGCCTCGCCTCAACCATTACCGTCTAGCATGCCCCATCTACATCCCGTCTCCCCACCTATCCAAGTCGTCACTGCCATTGAGTCGGCTGTGTCGCACCACCCACGTGCCCACCGCCACGCCACACAGCCCGCCTGCCAGGTACTCCAGCCAGTGCCGCGCCGCGTGCCTCGGCCTATGACAGCGCGCCACCTGGACAGGGAACAGTGGGGCAGGAGAGAGGGGTGAGTGAGAGGGGGTCTGATGGAGGAGAGGCGGCAATGCAAGAAATCTTGGGCGTCACCCACTCCAGAAGCACCCACCCGAGCAACCACCCCATCAGTTCCACCCCATCAGTTCCCACCCCATCAGTTTCCACCCCATCAGTTTCCACCCCATCAGTTTCCACCCCAGCAGTTTCCACCCCATCAGTTCCACCCCATCAGTTTCCACCCCATCAGTTTCACCCCATCAGTTTCACCCCATCAGTTTCACCCATCAGTTTCACCCCATCAGTTTCATCCCATCAGTTTCACCCATCAGTTTCACCCCATCAGTTTCGCACCATCAGTTTCGCCCCATCAGTTTCACCCCATCAGTTTCACCCCATCAGTTTCACCCATCAGTTTCACCCCATCAGTTTCACCCCATCAGTTTCACCCATCAGTTTCACCCCATCAGTTTCACCCCATCAGTTTCGCCCCATCAGTGTCGGAGATACAGCTCTACCCTCATCATCTGCCTTAGTCCTCATGCTCTTCGTCCCTTAGCTCCTTCGGTTGCCTCAGCCACTCTCTTGAAAGTGACAGAACTCTCACCTCTAAGGTCCTCCCTGAGTGGTGTGCCACCTGCCTGCTCTGGTAAGGTGACAATAGTCCACTATACGAAAGGATAACAACCAGAAAGCATCAGAGGTGTGTGTGAGAGTGAACTTACCTGACCCTGGCTCGAACCGTGCATTTCTCAATGTGCGGCTCGAGCCTGGGTTGGTTCGTTCTCATTGGTTGCAAGGTTTTCACCCAAGGTGCTCTCCTACCAACTTCGCGCCAATTTCCCAGCTCCCACCTACCTATCCTCGAATTTGCAAACACAACATAGCTACACCTCCACTACACCACCATGATTCTGGCACCTTATATGCACAACCGTGCATATTCGGTGACAGCTGTCGGAGATACAGCTCTACCCTCATCATCTGCCTTAGTCCTCATGCTCTTCGTCCCTTAGCTCCTTCGGTTGCCTCAGCCACTCTCTGCCCCCTCCTGTGCCCGTGCTCGAGCGGCTTGAGCGCGGGCCACAGGACCAGTACGCTGAGGCCCGGTCCCTCTGATCACTGCAGTGTTCGTCTGATGTTCCCTCAGCTGCGCTCCGGTGTCGTTTTCCAAGACCAGCACCCCTGAGGGGCGTACCTCCTTGACCAACCCCACGTCAAGGGTGTCCTGCTTAGCCCTCTTCAGATAGACTTCCTGTCCTTCGCAGACATCCTTTGCCATTCTTCCCTCCCCTTTGTGTTGCCTCTGTTCGTATCTTCTTGCGTCCCTGAGCTGCGCGGTGTGCAGATTCTCCAACGCGGCTGGCATCATGTAGCGCATGTAGCGCGCCCTCACCTCGGACAGGGCTACCCAGTTCCTGATCGTGCCCGCTGTCACTGTATCTGTCAATACTCGTGGTGCTCCCACTGGCAGAATCGGCTCTCGTCCGAACAGCAGGCTATACGGGGAGTGATCCTTCAGCGCTGCCTGCTTCCCGAACCTGTACCCAGCCGCGATCCAGTCCAACTCCTCATCCCAATCCCTCTTCCTCTGCTCCCCGTAGGCCCGCAGCCCCCGCTTGAAGGTTTGCACGGCTCTCTCAGTCAGCCCATCGCTCTGCGGGTGATAGCGGGAGGTCTTTCGGTGCGTGATGCCAGTCTCCGCCAGCAGCTTCTTGAACTCCCCCTGGAACTCTGTTCCCTGGTCTGTGAGTACCTCCCCGCATGCTCCAAATCGGCACACTACTTGCGCTTTGAAGGCTGCTGCAATGTGCCTCGCGCTCTTGCTAGGGATCGCTCGCACCTCCAGCCACTTGCTCACATGCTCCACCATGAACACGATGTACTGATTCCCGCTTCGACTCAGTGGCAGCTCTCCCGCGAGGTCCAGGGACCAACGGAACCCTAGTCCGCAGATTGGCAGTGAGTGCAGCTCTGCTTTGGCCTGCGTCAGATTTGCTTTGCTCCTCTGACACGCCTCGCACCCCTCCACCCACTCTTTTACTTGCCTGCGCATCCCTTCCCACCACCAGCCCGTCTTCAGCAGGTGCACGGTCCTCTCGTGCCCGAAGTGCCCCAGCTTGGTGTGCACTTCCTTGATCACTGCTTCACGGTCCTCGGGCGCTGGCACCAGCTTCCACCCATCCTCCGTCTTAATCTGCAGCTGCTGCTGATACCACCTGTAGTGGTGCCCTCGTGCCCTTACTCTCTCAGGCACCGTTTCATCCTCCTCGGTTTCTCCCTTCACCCATTGCATTGCCTTTGCATCCAACCAGATGTCGGTTGGCCCCTTACTCCCCTTCGCCCCCGTGTGCTCCACCTCTCTTGCCAGTAAGATCAAGGTCCGTGCCGGCTCTTGCTCTGTCTCTTCCGTCCCCAGGGTGGCCTGTTTCATTTCCAGCGGCGGTGGATTGCGGGAGAGGCCGTCAACGTGCTGCAGCGTCTTCCCCGGCCTATGCCTGATCTTGAAATCATACTCCTGCAGCTTCACCGCCCACCACGCGTTCCTGCCTGTCAGCCCTGGTGTAGTCATCAGCCAGGTGAGTGGCTGATGGTCAGTGACTAAGGTGAATTCTCGGCCCTGCAGGTATATCCGGAAATGCCCGACCGCCCACACTGCCGCCAGCCCTTCCCCAATGTATGAGCTATATTGTGCTTCCGCCGGGTTGCAGCTCCTGCTGGCGTAGGCCACCACCTTCTCCACTCCCTCCACCTCCTGGCATAATATTGCCCCCATCCCTTCTCTGCTACAGTCTGTGTAGAGGATGAAGGGCTGGTCCGCTGCTGGCAGCCGCAGCACTGTCGCTGTCTTCACGGCTGTCATGAGGTCTTGCAGTGCCTGTCTCTGCTCCTCTCCCCACTCCCATGCCTTGTCCTCCCGCAACATCCCATTTAGTGCTGTCGCTCGTTTGCTGAAGTTCGGCACGAAGCGCCTGTAGTAGCTGAGGAAGCCCAAGACCGCACGCAGCCCTGACTTGTCTCTTGGTTCCCTCAGCCTGTCCGGCACTTGCACCTTCGCTTGCTGGATACCAATCTGCCCCCCTGTGACCTCATACCCAAGATACTGCACTGTCCGCTCCCCCCACCTGCACTTGTTGGGATGGCAGGTGAGCCCTGCCCCTTCTATGGCGGTCAAGGTCCTCTCCACGTCCTCCAGGTGCTGCTGTTCGGTCAAGCTGAAGATCACGACATCATCAATATAGCACGCCGCGTGTTCTATTCCCCGCAGCACCGCGTCCATGACTCTCTGAAACACCGCCGAGGCGTTCCTCAGACCGAAGGGCATGTAAAGCCACTCGTATAGCCCATCCGATCCGTGGAAAGCCGTTTTCTTCACATCCTCCTCTCTGATCTTGATTTGATTGAACCCCTGTCGCAGGTCCAGCGTCGTGAAGAACACCCCGTCAGCCAGCTTGTCAAAGAGCTCTTCCGCTATCGGCATTGGGTATCTATCTGGCACTGTAATTTTGTTGAGATCCCTGTAGTCCCCGCACATCCTCCTACTCAACACCTCGCCTGTCAAGTCCTTCCTGGCTGCCACCACGATTGGGGTAGCGTATTCTGACTCTGACCTCCTAATCAGTCCGGCTTCTAGTAACTCCTTTATCTTCTCCCTGCAGATCACTTCATCCCCTGATGGCATCTTCCTCCTGCGGTGGAACACCGGCTCGTCACTACTCAATTTCAGCGCCATCTATTTGATCTTGCACTTCCCCAACTCCAGCAGTGTGAAGGCGAAGCCCTTCCGATGCCTTGCCAGCAGTGCCCGCATCGCTGCCTTCCCTTCTTCGCTCATGCTCTCACCTATCTTCCACTCTGGCTCCTGTTTTTGCAGGCAGGCCCACACCCCGTGCCTCACCGTTGCCACTGTGTTTTCTCCCTCCTTCAGTCCCCAGTGCAGCACTGTCTCCTTCCACATCCGCTGCACCAACCACCTCATCATGTACCCATCCATGGCATTCCCCAATGCCCGTCTCCGTTCCTTCTCGCTCACGCCTGAGGCTGCTGTCGCGTTCTCCTTGTACCCCATGGCCAGCTCCCTCTCCAAGGCCGTGGGCTCTTCCCACTGTCCCTTCCTGTGGTCATGCACCAATCCTGGGCCGGGTTGCTTCCCATCCATCTGATAGCCTGCTGCCCCCTCATATGACACCAGGGTAGGCAGTGCCTGCCTTTCCTGTCCCACCTGGTTGCAGGGATAATGCCTGCTGTAGCCCTTCTTGGTCACTGGTGCTGGCGTTCTTCCTAGCTCCAATATGTCGCTCAGCTTCCGTCCCCCAGCTCTCTGCACCCCTTCTATTTCCTTCTGCAGGTCTTCTACTGGTACCACATTCTGCCAGTACATCCTGAGCCTGTGCGCATATGCTCCCATCCGCACCGCATCACTGCTCACTCCTTTCCCCACCTGTCTGGTCACTCTCTCCCTCACTAGTCTTATCGGTTCTCTCACGTCTCTCTCCATATCCAAGTGCTCCAGCAGGTAAGCCACTCTGCCTTGCCTCGCCTGCATCCACTCCATGACTCTGAACAGATCCTCCATCAGCTGTGTTCGTAGGTCTTGCTCACCCTTGCCCTTCCCTGCCCATGATACCCCTTGGCATTCCCACCCTGCCACCAACAGGTCCACGTGCCCCCAGCTTGCTACCTCAGCTTCCGTAATGGCCCTTACATCGTTCATTCCTCTGCTCATTGCTGCCTTGATCACCTCTCCCTGCAGCAGCTCCGAGAACTCTCTGTGCAACTCCCACGCCTGATGCTCTGCTATTTTCCTCACTTCTGGTGCTTTCTCCACGTAAATCCACTGCTTCACTGCAATTCCATTTCGCACCACTGCTGCCAGTCATGCCCCGATTCCTCCGAACAGCTCCACCAGCCGAATGGGTTGCTCCCAATTGGTCTGCTGGCTAGGTTCGTCCATGAAACGCATCCTGGGGTCCCCACCTTGTCCCTTGCCTGTTGCGGCCTTCTGTGCCCCCTGCTTCGCTGTCACCTCCTTCAGATCTGCCCTGTAGGCCCTTTTTGGCTCGACCCTGACAAACTGCACCGGCAGCTGCCCCAGTGGCTCACCCTTCCTCCACCACCTGGTTCTGAACTCCACTGTCTCCTTCCAGAAGCAGATGGTCATGCCCAATGCAAAGATCATCTCTGTGCCCACCAGGACGTCAAAATCTTCTGACTCTGAGATCCCGCACCTGATTCTAACCGGCGTCTCATGCTTCTCCCCCTTCAGCACCGTCAGTTCTATTGGAGTCCTCGTACAAGGCATCCACTTCGACTCTCCCCCCTCTGCTGTCATCACTAGCATCCCCTTCACCACATGCCTGTCAGGTGCCCACAGTCCCAGCTTCTCGGCCATCCCCTTTCCGAGTATCACGCTCTGCGCTCCAGTGTCTATAATAGCCGTCTTAGCCTTCTCCCCTTCCACTGACAGCGCACCACCTTGGATCAGCAGCACGGAAGTCTAACAAGCCAATCTCTCCTGGGGGTGCCGTGCTGTTGTGCATCTCTCCTCCTTCTCCTCCGGCTTCTGTCCTCTCTCCCGCTCCTTTCTCCGCTGCTCCTTCCGTGCATCCTTTCCTCCGCTGCGCAACCCCATTTCCTCTCTTCCTCGCCATGCCATGTATGCTGGTTGCTCCTCATGCTCCATCTCATTCTCTCCTCTTCCCGCCCAGACCATGAACGCGGCTTCCTCATCCTGCTCCACATCTTCTTCCTCCTCTTCCTTGGCGTACATCCCCGCCTCAGCTTCCCGTCGTGGTCCCATTGCCTGCAGCTGGGCCTGCAGCCTGCTGATTTGCTTCTCCAGCTCTTCTGGTGACTTCTTCGCTGCCCCCTCTCGCTGATAACACTCCTTTGCTGCATGCCCTCCTTTCCCACAGACTTCACACTTCGGTGCCGTTGGACATTCCCGCCGCCGATGCCCTGGCTTGCCACAGGAGTCACAGTTCTTGCAGTCTCGGCGCAAGTGTCCTGGCTACCCGCATCTGTGACATGTTCGTGTGTCAGGCCTAATCTCCCTTCTTCCCGCTGCCCTGTCCTTCTCCTCCGGTATCATGGCCGCAGCCCATGTAGGCCCCCTGCCGCGCTCCGCCTGTCTGGGCCTGTATGCTTCATATTTCCTCTGCGCCAGCTCCATCTTCTCTGCCAGTTCAAACACCTCTTCAAGCGTTGTGTCGGCCCCCATCTCATACACCTTCATTCGCAGTCCGCTTCCCAAAGTGCCCTCCAGCCCATCCAGGAATTTACTCACGAGCAGGGCCATGTCTGCGCAAGTCACATTCTCTGCCAGGTTGACCAGCCGGTTAAAGTAGGTGAGTAGTGACTTGCCCCGCCCCTTCCTGAAATCTTGGAATTCCCTGACCTTCTCTGCGGTGTGACCTGGAAACTGCCGTTTCAGCCGCCTCAGGAATGCTTCAGTAGGGTCTTCCCCGTACCTTCCTGCCCTTTCCAGTAGCTCATCCATCTTCATCCTGTACAATGTCTCCGCCTCCCCTTCCAATGTGTTTGGCAGACTCAGGAAAAAGTCCACCGAGTCCATGCCGCTCCTTTCGCATCTGTACCGCACGTTGCCCACCTGCATCAGGAAGTTCTTCAGCGTGGGGCCCGTGCGCTGATCTCCTGAGAAGCGTGCTGGCACTTCCACTCTCGTGGCCATCACCGTGCTTCCCTTGCCTTCTCCCCACGCCTCGCTCGGCCCTCCTGCTGATCTCCCTGACGCTCCTCTCTCTCTCGCCCGAAGTATCCCTTCCCTCGCCTCTCTAGCCCGTTCTAGGCTGTGCATCAGCCCGCTGCCTTCCTCTCTGCTGTTGCGTTGATCCCGTCCTCCCTCACTGGTACGTCTTCCGTCATGCTGCCAGTACCGATCGGGTGAGTGATACCCTCCGCCGCGCCCCTCATCCCTGCTCTGTTGCCGAAGCTGCGAGCCGTATCCGCCTCCCCGGCTTTCTTCATGTTGCCTGTGCCAGTCGGGCGAGCGCGTCTCGCTTCCCCACCTCTCTCCATGATACCGTTGCAGATCAGGCGAGCGGTAGTCGCCTCCGCGTCTCTCATCACGAGGGTAACGAGGACCTGGAGAGCGCAGCTCCCCCCCGCTTCTCCAGTTGTGATACCTCCGCGGATCTGGTGAGCGCACGCTTCCCCCGCGTCCACTGTCCTGGTGTCGCAGTAGCTCTGGCGAGCGGTAGCCGCCTCTGCGCATTTCTTCCTGCAGCTGCTGCCGTCCTGGCGAGCGGTAGCCGCTTCCGTGCCTCCCATCCTCGTGCGGGAGACGCGGGTCTGGCGAGCGCGTGCCGCCACCCGCGTTCCCCGTCACGATTCTGCCGCCGATCTGGCGAGCGCGTACCGCCGCCACGCCCCCCTTCCCGATACATCCGTGGATCCGGCGAGCGCGTGCCTCCGTCGCGTCCCCCATCACGATTCAGCCGAGGCTCTGGCGAGCGCGCACCGCCGCCGCGTCCTCCGTCCCGATTCAGGCGCGGATCAGGCGAACGCGCGCCGTCGCCACGTCCCTCGTCACGCTGCTGACGCGGATCTGGAGAGCGCGCGCCGCCGCCACGCCCCCCTTCCCGATACATCCGTGGATCTGGCGAGCGCGTGCCTCCGTCGCGTCCCCCATCACGATTCAGCCGAGGCTCTGGCGAGCGCGCACCGCCGCCGCGTCCTCCATCGCGATTCAGGCGCGGATCAGGCGAACGTGCGCCGTCGCCACGTCCCTCGTCACGCTGCTGACGGGGATCTGGAGAGCGCGCGCCACTGCCACGCCCCCCGCCGTCACCTTTCTCTCCGTCGCGCGGCAGGTCTCGGGTATACCGCCCTTTTCTTCCGCCTCCGCCGTGCTCGGCTCCGCCGCCACGCCCGCCTGCGCGGGATCGTCGTCATCAACTCCAGCGGGCATCTCGCGCTGCTCGCCTGCGCCTTCCTCCTGGGGTTCGTCATCGCCCTTGGTCTCGCCTTCACGATTCGTCTCCCGCACTCGATTCGCCGAGTCGGCCTCGTCTTCTCCATCCACATCAAGATCGCCTTGGCGACCCGAGAAGAGCCCCTCCAGACCTCGCCCGCGACTTCTCTCTTCGCGACGGCGATAGCCTTCCTCCGGCGAGCGGTATGCTCCCGTGTCCTGGCGGTACCCACGACCGCCATCCGCTCCGTGACGCCCGTCCGTCCGCCACGGGTCACTCCCCGTCGTGACGGATCCAGATCCGCCTCTTCCTTCTCGGGCGGAACCTCCCTCCTGGCGATCTGGCGCGAGAGGGACCTGATCCGCGCGAAAGGTCGGCCTCCGCGGCGATCGCTCAGGCCGCCGCGGCGACCTCTCCAGCGAGCGCCCGCGCTCACGTGAGCGTTCGCGCCGCGAGCGATCCGCCTCACGGCGACCATAATTCCTGCCGTAACGCATCTCGTACACATCCATGCTTGTACGCGCACCTTTCTGGTTGTTATGAAAGTGACAGAACTCTCACCTCTAAGGTCCTCCCTGAGTGGTGTGCCACCTGCCTGCTCTGGTAAGGTGACAATAGTCCACTATACGAAAGGATAACAACCAGAAAGCATCAGAGGTGTGTGTGAGAGTGAACTTACCTGACCCTGGCTCGAACCGTGCATTTCTCAATGTGCGGCTCGAGCCTGGGTTGGTTCGTTCTCATTGGTTGCAAGGTTTTCACCCAAGGTGCTCTCCTACCAACTTCGCGTCAATTTCCCAGCTCCCACCTACCTATCCTCGAATTTGCAAACACAACATAGCTACACCTCCACTACACCACCATGATTCTGGCACCTTATATGCACAACCGTGCATATTCGGTGACATCAGTTTCACCCCATCAGTTTCACACCCCATCAGTTTCACCCCATCAGTTCCCACCCCATCAGTTTCGCCCCATCAGTTTCACCCCATCAGTTTCACACCCCATCAGTTTCACCCCATCAGTTTCACACCCCATCAGTTTCACCCCACCCATCAGTTTCACCCCATCAGTTTCCCCCATCAGTTTCACCCATCAGTTTCACCCCATCAGTTTCAGCCCATCAGTTTCATCCCATCAGTTTTACCCCATCAGTTTCACCCCATCAGTTTTACCCTATGAGTTTCACCCCATCAGATTCGCCCCATCAGTTTCGCCCCATCAGTTTCACCGCATCAGTTTCACCCCATCAGTTTCACCCCATCAGTTTCACCCCATCAGTTTTACCCTATCAGTTTCACCCCATCAGATTCGCCCCATCAGTTTCGCCCCATCAGTTTCCACCCCATCAGTTTCACCCCATCAGTTTCACCCCATCAGTTTCACCCCATCAGTTTCATCCCATCAGTTTCCCCCCAACAGTTTCCCCCCATCAATTCCCACCCCAGCCGTCACCTACCACGCCAGAGACCAGTTTCTCCTGCCCAACTACCCCACCCAACCTTCACACCCTCATTAAGCTGCTTCGCCTGCCCACCCATGCCAGCAGCCACTTGACCCAACCGCCACCTACCCCAGCTGTCACCCACCCCAGCTGTCGCCCACCCCAGCTGTCACCCACCCCAGCAGCCACCCACCCCAGCCGGCACCTACCGCAGCAGAGACCAGTTTCTGCAGACCCTTCACATCCTCGTTGAGCTGCTTTGCCTGCCCACACACAACGGCTGGGGAAACCACTGCAGCAGCGGGCACTGCTCCTTGTGTTGAAACACCTAGCCCGCTGCCATCTTCTGCTACCCCAGCACCGCCCAACTCCCCACCTGCCTCGTTACTGACTGCTTCACTACAAGCACCACCACTCTCCACCGTCCCCTCTGGCCCCCCTGCTCCTGAGGTGGGCTTCTCCCCGTAGATCCCTGAGGCCTGTGTGACTGCCACGTGGCAGGCTTGTAGGATTGAGGAGAGCAGAGCGAGCGGGTCGGGAGGAGATGTGCTCATGATGCTGCTGCTGCTGGTGGCGGTGGTGGTGGTGAGGGCAGAGAGGGCGAGGGAGGATGGGGCAGGGATTACAGCTGACGATAGGTAGACCTGTGGCAGGGGGGAGGTGAGGAGAGAAGGAGACGGAGTGGGGAGATGAGGCATGCGCTACCCATGCCCACAACAACCTGCTCCCCACAAACCACAGCACATTCTATCCCCTCATTGAATCACCCCTTCCCAGCCATTTTTGCACCACACTGTAACCACGCGAACCATATCCCCACCCCACGCCTCCTTCCTCTTTTCTCCCCTGCTCACCCCCTTCCCCCACTCCCCAACCCCGCTTCTCCCTTACCTGCCCAGCAGCGGCGCTCAGAGCCAGTTGCACCTCCCCCAGCACCACCACTTTCTCTGCCACCATCTCCCGAACCAAGCCCTGCAGGCTCGGCGCTGCCAGGCCTAGCAGCAGCCCCTCTGCTGACGCAACGCTTGGCAAAAACGACCTCAGGCGGTGTAGATGGACAAAGAAGAAGGGTTTAAGGTTGAGGGTTTTCAAGTCGAGGTTTAAGGTTTTGGAACCGAATGTGCTTAGATCTGAGATGAGATTTTGCAGGGGTTTAGGGGGGTGAGGAAGGGCGGAGAGGGGGAGGAGGGGGACGGTTTGTAAGGAGAGCCAGAGGGAAGAGAGGAAGCGATAGAGAGGCGCTAAGAGAGAGACGAGGTGGGTTATAAGAGGGGAGATTGGCTGCTTGACACGTGTCAGAACGCGATTTGCAGAAAGTGAGTGGGAGGGTTGGGGAGAGCTGGGCTGGACGAGGTTAGAGGAAGGAGAGGCGGGAGGAGGACGGGAGGAGGAGGAAGGGGGAAGGGTGGGAGACGGGAGGAGAGGGAGGAGGTAGCGGTTGGCGGCGGAGAGAGCGAGTGAGAGAGAGAGCGAGAGGGACGTGTGGAGGAAGGCGAGCGGGCCGCGTCGGAAGAGCACGATCCAGAGCTGCTGCGAGGGCGACGCGAGGGCGAGGCGGCGCCAGAAGGAGAGGTGCTTGTCGACGGAGCGCATCATGAGAACTAGCCGTTGACCCGCCTGGTTCACCGCCGCCACTGCCGCATCCACTGCTGCCTCGCTCCCCTCTTGAGACAAATCGCTCCCCTCTTGAAGAGCCTCGCACCCTTCGCCTGTGTTGTCCCCCTCTGCTCCCCCTGCTCCCTCTGTTCCCTCTGTTCCCGCTGCCCTCTCTGTCCTTCCTGTCGCTCCTGCCGCTACCTCTGCTCCCACTCCCCCTCCCGCTCCTCCCTCTCCGCCATTGTGTGATAGCTCCTCCCTTTCATGCTGCTGCTGCTGCTCCTCCTCCTCTTCTTGCTTCTGGAGCGCAATTGCGTACGCATTTCGCCGCGCCTGCCACGTCCGCAGTCTCTGCTGCTGCTGCCACGTCAGCAGCTGCTGGTGAGCAGCCGGCGATATAACCGGGATAGTGACTTTTCGCGCTCCGCCGGACGGATTCAATAGCACGCGGAGCCCCAGCGCGACAGGCGCAAACGCGGCAGCACCGGCGGCTAGCGACCAGACACGTGGATCCGAGAAGATATCCCCGATATAGTCACTGTGAAAATAGCTACTCGATATAGGCGTCGAACTATTGGCACTGAATTCGCTCGATCCAGGCGCAGAGGAAGGCATTGCGACGATACGCGTTCCCCGCCACGAGTTTTATTCAACGAAAGACTAGGGTGACTTCATACCCGTCAAAGACGCGTTCGATTCAACGAAAGCTGATGGAGTCAACCCGTCGACCATGACTCTCATAAGACACTAGCAGCAGGACTAGACAACAGCAGATGGTTGTTATGCCCTCGTGACGCAAAGTGATCAGAGGGAGAATCTGCGAGGTCCGGATTTAGAAAGTCTCGATGTTAGCATGGGCGGTGGTGCTACATACTGCACAAGAGCAACGATTATCATTAATCGTTTACATATCATTATTAGTATTACACAATACAGAATCAATACAGATACATGCACTTGCACCTTGGAGTCCATATTCATTTATTGGCGGCACAAAATAATAATATAAAACAGCACCGTAATAGAGGTGCCAATCAGGTGACTGGTGCCGGAGCAATCGAAATGAGCTTGGACAGGCGAAGCCTAGTGCAGGGGACTCTAGCCGGAGTGAGCTGCGCAGGAGCAAGCTTCACAAACTTGCCCGCAGAAGGCTTTCGACCAGCCCGCTTTCTCCCGTTGACAGGCGGGTTAAAATTCACATCGGGCAGACACTGGACAACAGGCCACTCCCCCCCCAAAGGAAATGCATTCACGCCTTGATAGTGTGGAAGCTGGTGGTTGTAAATGGTGGAGTGCGGTGCCAAGGCATGAACGCCTTTGGCGCAGGTACTCCCTGGTACCACAGCATGGCTATCCAGGGATGGAGAAGCAGGTGCGCTGTTGTAACTGCAGGCGACCATGCCACTTGCATGAGCACTCACGAATTGCTGTGCCAGGCGCCGTGTCTTACGAATCCGAGCAGCAATCTCCGATGCTGCAAGGTGCGGCGGCAGCGCGCTCGGGCTCACAGAGGCGCCAGGGAGAGTCAAGGAGGGGATGAGCGGGTGGCTGTCCAGCGAGTGGGCCTTCACAGCTGCTGACACCGGCCCCAACACCACCAGATCGCTTGCTGCACTGTGGGAGCGTGCGAGAGGCAAGTCACCTGTGCTTGTGCTAGGAAGCATGGGCTTTGCCAGCAGCCGCCGCTGCTTGGGCTGAGAGGCTCGCCGAGGAGTCATGTCGGCCGTTCCTGCTGCTGCTGCTGCTGTTGCTGCTGCTCTCTCATCTCCACCAACCACTGCTCGTGCTGCTAGTGCTGCTGGCGATACTGCTGGAGAGAGGAATGCTGCTGAGGGCGAAGGCTGTTTGAAGACACGGGCCCTCCCCCACTGCTGTTTTTGCCTCGGCATGCCAGCTTCAAGCAGCGCCAGCTGCTGCTGCTGCTGAGCCTGAGGATTCGTCCTGTGCTGCTGCTGCTGCTGCACATCCTCCTGGCGTTCTGCTGGAGCAAAGCACGTGGACCCCTTGCCTCCGCTGCCCGCTCCCCAGGAAGAGCAGCGGGAGAGAGGAGACCCGGGGGACAGGGACTGACGAGAAAGAGACGGCCTGCGAGGAGGCAGGAAGCGGGGCGCGCAGGCTTCAGCGACTGGCGAGTGCGGTTCCTTTTGCTCCTTCTTCTGCTGACGCATCTGGTCCAGGCACAGGCGAGCCAAGTGCTGCTGGGGTAGGGACTGCTGGGTCAGGGACTGCTGGGTCAGGGACTGCTGAGATAGGTGGTTCGGTGGTGGGTTTAGCTGGGATGGGTTTTGCTGGGGCAGCTGCTGCAGGGGCAGGTGCTGCTGGGGCAGGTGCTGCTGGGGCAGGTGCTGCTGGGCCATGTATTGCTGGTGCAGATACTGCTGGTGCAAGTGCTGCTGGATGGGAAACTCCTCGGCACTGTCAGGGCCCGCGTCAGGCGTGTGGGTACCGTCGATCTGCCAGGCCATCGAGTGGTGCTGCAGGTGATACTGCAGGGACGAATCCAGCGCAGTCTGGGGGCTTGCCTCGGGAGTGTGGGCAACGCAGCGCAGGTCAAGGGACGCAAGGCTGGGAGGGCTGATGCGACTGGGCCGGGGGGAGCAGCACGGAGAGGGGCAGGAGGTGGGTACGGTAGGAGACGAGATGCCCCGCCCGCCTTCATGATGCCCTAGAGAGAGGTGATGCATATACAGGCCATGCGCGTGCGCATGCTCATCCTGCTGCTGACGATAGAGGCTCTCCCGATGCTGATACAGGCCATCGGGCGGCACCAATAGCGGCGATCGCGGCCGCTTACCATTGGTCCTCGCAAACTGCATGGGGCTCACAGCAGGATCATCAGGTGCTGGCGGCGAATACTCTGCAACCATTGGTTCTGCCGGCACTGACTCTGCCGGCGCTGGCTCCGTCGTTGCAAGCCGTTGGGGCAGCAGGGCGGCATCCAGCAGGAGCGAGGAGTGGGGAAGGTTGGAGCCTCTGGATGGTGCACTCCGCCTCAACGCTGCTGCTTCCTCTGGCAGCCTCAGCGTGCTCGCCGCATCACTGCTGCTACCTCTGCGCGCCAAGGCACCTTCGGCCACTGGTTGTTGTGCAGGCAGCAGTTGTGGCAGCAGAGCGTCCGCAAGCACGGAATCCAACAGGAGAGAGTCGTCCAGGGTGGAACCCTTGGAAGGGCTCCGACTCAAGGCTTCCAGCACGCACGCATCGCTAGTAGCAGCAGTAGTATCACTCGCAAAGGCACTTTGAAGCAAGGCCTCTGTGCATGTGGACGCAGCAAGCGTTTGTGCGGGCGTGTCAGCCGCGTGTGGGCTTGGGTTTAGAAGGCCCGGGCCGAGAAGGCAGGCCTGCAGCTCGCAGATCTTATCCTGTAGCGCGCTGATCTCCGCCTCTATGTTGTCATTGTCGTCTGCAAACGCATGCAGTGCTGCTGCTCCTATTGCTGCTGCACTCGTTGTAACTGCCATCGCTGCTGCTGAATCCGCTGCTGCTGCACATTCGGACTCTGCTGATACAGAGTGCACACCCCAGAGAAGCGAGGGAGACGTGGAAGCTGCTGAAGCGGGGTAAGGAATCAGTTCAACCTGAACGCCACTCGGAGTCTGTCCAGCCTGAAGGCCATGTGAGAGACGCAATTCGCATACTAGCGGAGGCACGTCTGTGTCATGAATATCAACGCCGGCCATCTGATTCAGAAGAACGTCCGGTCGAACAGCCATAGCTGCTGCTGTGCCCGTTCCTCCCAATAGCCTCCTCCCTCCTCTGTCTTTATTCTCCTTAGTCTTCTCAGTCCTGAATACCGTCAGCTCTGGCCCCTCGCGCTCAGCACGGTGCTGGTGAGGGAGCTGGTATTCCAAGAGAGTAAGGACCTGAATTCAAGTTGAATTCGTGCTGGAACAATGCTATGAGGAACAGAAGACACAAAAGAACTCCTGCTATGAGGAACAGAAGGGAACAGCAGGACGGGTGGAGGGCGCTCCGGCTGACCGAAAAGCCTGTGAGTGTGTGGGTGACTAGGCTGAAACTTGAAAGTTCTTGTGATGTGACGTCAATTCTTGAACGGAAAAACCTCACGAATTCACAATTTGAGGGAAGCGGACTCAGCGTGGCTGATATTCATGCATCCTGTACAAGAATTGAGACTCCCAATTCCGATAAAAAAACTCGAGGAAACCCTCAAAGGTCGGGGAATGTCGGAAGCAGCGATTTGAGACAGCAACAGGTGAGTAAGATGGGCGAGAATGATCAGCAGATGTGAAGCTCTGTGGCAGGAGCTAGGGCACGACAAGACGCTTCTGCGTCTCCATCCATTGCTTCTGGATTGCACAAAACAATTCCAAGATGCCTCCAAAACAATCCTTTGTAGCTCTGGTACTGTGTGCAGTGCACTGTTGCGAAAGATTCTTACCATCCCGTGGACGCGGGGAACGGGAAGCAGAAGGATCGGATGCTTTGCCGGAGCATCAACGGCGATCAGCCGCTTCAATGTAGACTTCCTCTCGCCAGACTGGACCATTTCGCTGAATTCTCTGTGACGCTGTCCACACAGCAAATGGCGGCTTGATGCCTTTTTGCACCCTCAACCATGCGTTACCGCGGCTTGATCAATCCTGACCTAATTGCAACATTCGAACCTCGCCAGGTTTTCTGCCCCTCCTCTCGAGGCTCGATGCGTCCAAGCCTTGGGTCAAAGACTCAAAGGTGATCTCACCGATGATATCACACTTTACCTCAAGTGCGTCAGAATGGATGAACGGCGAGGATGGACGGAAAGGAATCATCTGAAATCAAGTTGCCTGCTGGTGGGAGGACCCTGAGAAGGTCAAACAACAATGCCGTCCAGGCTGGAAAGGACAGGTGGACGAGAGACGAAGGCGTGGATCCCCGATAAAGCCAGGGTGACAGCCTGACAGGGGAATGCGGTACGTAGGATCTGCCACGAGGCGCGCTGTGATTGGAAAAAACGCTGCTTGATTCTTATGAACTAGACTAAGTTGATGCTGTGATGCCACCATATTCGATGCACCAGCGGCAAGATTCCTCTGAATTCGCCTTGACCTCATAAGAGCCGATCGGCTACAACGCAATGCAGAAGGGCTGTTGAGAGGATGGAAGTCACAAAGGTGGTTCATCCATGTAAAGAACTACTTTGAACCTAAACTATAACTAAATTTGCACCCCACCATTGATTGCAAATTAAAAAATGCGTCCCGCTATACAATGAAAATGAATAAACTCGAGTATTTTGATATGCATTTAAATCAGCCATAATTAGAGTATTTTGAACTAATGCATTATATTGTGTGATGGGATCTGTATCTGCGCATAAATATAAAAGTTTTCTCCTGATTTAATATTAACGATTTTGGAAAATACGAATATTTGCATGCGTACATTCTGAAGCATCTGGGCATAAACACCTCAATATCACGTGTGCACATATCCAGTGTTTTTAGGATGACAATGTTTTGTACTCCTTCGTTCACTGCTTTTTCATTCTCGTTTCAGGCTCCACTACATTGCGCCTCGATTTTGCCGCCAATTTTCGTCCCAGGGTGTCAGAGGTGCCGTTCCTGGCACCAAGCCCAGTAGACAATTCTCTCGGCTGCTCAACAAGCACAACTTCCTTCCCAGCCGTCACAGGTCGTCCTCTTTCCAGACTCTCAGAGCTTCCCATTGTCGCCCTAGTTTCCAGTTGTCCAGCCAGACTCTTCAGCTCCTCTTCAACTGATAGAGATTAATCCGCCTGGAGTGACGATAGCACGCGGATTTTCCTGTAGGAATGCTTCCTTCCGCCTTATCTAGGCCATTCGACTCTTCTATTACGATCCACCTTACATTCTAGGTCTCGTCGCGACTCGTCTATTCTGGTTCGAGCGTGATGCCTTGATACGGATACAGAATGCGGTTGAACGGAAGATAAGTTAGCAATCATCGTAGGATAAGCGGAATGTATTAGCGACATAGTGTGCGGTTCTAAGATGGAAGATGGACCATCGACCTGATTATGCAGAAGAAGTAAGATAGACTAGCGACCTTGATAAGCAGTTTTAGGTTGCAACGTTTATAGTGGTGCCTTTAACCTCCTGACGAAATTGCGATTTTAAGAAGTCTGGTCACTTGCTGGACCTTTCCTTCGGCGTCGTGCTAACACGCTGCTCACTACCGGCTGTGCACGCGATCTTTCATCCAGCGGTTTCGTTTCGCCGATGTTGCCTCTCGTCGGCGTTCTCTGGCGTTTGCAGAGCTTGTCTGTCCTTCGCTAGATGTCGCTGGAGTTTGCCAGAGTTCGTTGCCGCCGCTCACCTTGTTTCTCTGCCCTTCGCCAAGTTTCGCTGCCGTTCGCCAAGTTTCGCTGCCGTTCGCCAAGTTATCACATGGCGTTCGCCAAGTTTCTCTCCCATTTGCTGAATTCTGCTGGTACTTGCCGACTTTCGGTGCCGTTCACCAAGAATCCTTGTCTTTTGCACACCTGTTGCCGTTCGGGAAGTATCTGCCTTTCACAACGCTGCTGCCGTTCGCCGAGTATTGCTGCCTTTCGCACAGCTGCTTCCGTTCACCACGTATCGCTGCCGTTCGCGAGTGTCGCTGCCGTTCGTAGCAGCGGGTGTCAGCTGCGGGTTGATGCTGAGTGGTATTGGTTGGAGCGGTGGTGTTTGACTGCGCGCGGAATCGAAGCGCGCTGACGACAGCAGAGCGGATTCGAAGCCAGCCGACGACAGCAGAGCAGATTCGATCTACATTGACGGCAATTGGGCGATTTCGAACGGCAGCGATGCGTCATGCGAAGGTGCGTGTGCGCGCAGGGCAAGAGGGGTGGGCGCGTAGGACGTAGGTGTCCGCCGCTTAGGTGTCTTGAGTCGTCAGCTTATCCTGCTTCCCGTCGTCCTTGTCTCCGTGCTGTTCTGACGCAACTTTGCGCTCTCCTGGTGTCTCTGCTCGTGTGCTCTGTGTGTTTGTGTGGAGGTAGGGAGGGGGGATGGAGCACGGCAGGCAGTCGCAGCGCCAGCAGGAGCATGAGCAGGCAAATCAGCGGCGCGGGAGACAGACATCATTGCGGAGCGTAAGGGTGCGTACGTACGGGGAGCAAGTGGGGGGGCGCAAAAACAGTCTAGGTCGCCGCGCGGCAAGTCTTAGAATCAATTCTAGTTTTTCTTCGAGTCCGTTTCCTTTTCGGATTTTGATACACTCTCTTGTGTGCGTGTTCCTGTGCTGTGTTGGCTGCTGTGGTTGGAGGCCTCCTTGACTGAGAGGCCCACGGACGAGTCATCGGTCCTGCCAAGGCGAGGGGCTCTGCCAGTAACCATGCGACTGCTGACGCGTCTCGAAATCTGCTTATTTATGGCAGCACGGTGAGTAAATTGGCCGAGTCTATTAGGGGGGAACATAGCAGTCTAGGTCGCCGAGCGGCATGTCTTCTAATTTTTATTTTTTCCGAGTCCGTCTCCACTTCTGCTTCTCACGCACACTCTCCTCTGTGTTCTCTGCTGTGTTCTCTGCTGCGCCTTCGTGATTGAGAGGCATTGACATGCCCACAGGCTTGCCTATGTGCGGTGCGTCCCAGGGAGGTGCTCTGCGGAGTAGGGATCCGCCTTCCGAGTGTCACTACTTTTCGCACAACTGCTGCCGTTGGTGGATTATCGCTGACTTCCGCACAGCTCGGGCCGTTCGCCGACGAGTTTCTTTACCGTTCATTACGTTTCACTGGTTTCGCTGCCGTTCGCGAGGTGCGAGAAATGACTGCCAAGGATACAGCACGGCGAAACGCAGAGCGCCACGTGCAAGGAATCGACGGTGGCTAGAGCAGAGGGGTGAGCGGTCGACCTGAGTGCAGCAGCGTATGAGAGAGCGGCGACGTGGTTTCGGCCCGCTGGGTGGTATCGGCAGCAGCAGTGCAGTTGTGTTTGACTGCAGGCGGATTCGAAGCACGCTGACGTCAGCAGAGCTGATCCGAAGCACGCTGACGTCAGCAGAGCGGATCCGAAGCACGCTGACGTCAGCAGAGCGGATCCGAAGCACGCTGACGTCAGCAGAGCAGATTCGAAGCACGCTGACGTCAGCAAAGCGGATTCGAAGCACGCTGACGACGCCAGAGTGGCAAGCGAAGGTGCGTGTGCGCGCAGGGCAAGAGCGGTGGGCGCGTAGGACGTAGGAGTCCGCCGCGTAGGTGTCTTGAGTCGTCGTCAGACGCTCCTGCTTCCCGTCGTCCTTGTTTCCGTGCTGCTCTGACGCATCTTTGCACTCTCCTGCCGTCTCTGCTCGTGTGCGCTCTGTGTGTGTGGAGGGAGGGAGGAGGGATGGAGCACAGGAGGTGCAGTCGCAGCACCTTATCGGAGCATAAGCAGCAGGAGCGGGCGAATCAGCAGCGCAAGGGACCGACATCATAACGGCATGCAAAGGTGCGTACGTATGGAGGACAAGCGGGGGGACGCCAAAAAACAGTCTTAGTCACCGCGCGGCAAGTCGTCAAATCAAATTTGGTTTTCTTCGAGTCGTTTACTTTTCATTCTTTTGACACTTTTTTGTGTGCTTGTTCCTGTGCTGTGTTCGCTGCTGTGGTTGGAGGGGCTCCGTGACTGAGATGCCCACGGACGCTTCCGGCCAAAGGCGTGGCATCCCTGCCAAGGCGTGGCATCCCTGCCAAGGCGTGGCATCCCTGCCAAGGCGTGGCATCCCTGCCAAGGCGTGGCGGAGAGGGGCTCTGCCAGTAACCATCCGACTCCTGACACGTCTCGGAATCTGCCTCACCGTGGCAGCAGGGTGAGTAAATTTGCCGACTCTATCAGGAGGGAGCATAGCAGTCTAGGTCGCCGTGCGGCATGTCTCAGACCTAAATTCGCTTTTTTTTTTTCCGAGTCTGTCTCCACTGCTGCCTCTCACGCACACTCTCTATGCTCGTTTCTGTGCTGTGTTCTCTGCTGCACCTTCGTGGTTGAGAGGCATTGGCATGCTCGCAGGCTTACCCATGGGCGGTGCGTCTTCAGGAGGCGCTGTGCGAGTAGGGTAGGGACCCGCTGTCGGAGAACCACCTCATCCTTGCAACCTGCTCTTCCTCTTGTCACTCCCTTGCCTTCCTTCTCCTTACGTGGTTGATCAGCCTCAGCCACCACCGTAGGTCCTCCCATAGTGGAGTGCCACCGGATGCTAGATCTGAGGTAACAGCTTGCCACTGATATGAGAGAATAACAGGAGAAAAGCAACGAGAGGGTGTTTGGTACTGAATTTACCTGAACCTGGCTCAGTCGCACACTTCTCGATGTGCGCCTCGAGCCAGGCCCAGTTGCTTCAGATTGGCTCGTTAGATTCCCACCCCTCGATGTTTCCTCTAACCCTTCCCAACAACTTCGCCTCAACCCCCCATACTCCCCAGCAACTCACCCACAAATTGTAATCATACAAAGACTACACCTGAACCTACACTTGCATCTACACCCGCGCACCAACTGTTATCGCATATGCACGAAGTGCATATTCGGTGACATCGCCTTCTGAGCCGTCTCAGGTTCTGGTCTGGCTCACCATGGCAGTGCAGTGAGTGACTGGGCTGGTCTATTGGGGGGACAGTAGTGTCTAGGTTGCCACGCGGCAAGTGTCTTGGAATCAGCTTCTGTTTCCTCTGTTGCATCTGACGTATTCTCGTCTATGCTTGTTTTATATGCTGTGTTGGCTGCTCTGCGTGTGGAATGGGGCAGGAGAGGAGACCAGAGGGGTCAGGCGACTGACCTCCAAGCAGCAGCAGCAGCACGGAGGGAAAGGAGCAAAACGACCAGTATAGCACAGTAAGTTGTTGGCCAGAATATTGGGGGTTAGAGCAGCGCCAGTCGCTGCGCGGCAAGTCTTAGAACCAATTTCCCTTTTTTTTCGAGTCCGTTTTCAGCGCTGCCTCTCATGCTCGTTTCTTTCCTCTCTGCACGTGTCTGTGCTGTGTGCGCTGCTGTGGTGCCAGTGCCTCCTGCACTGAGGCCTAAGGACACAGCAACAGTCGTGCCACAAGATGGTGTTTCCTGGAAAGGTGCTGTGCGAGGGAGGATGCTCACCACATGGCTCACCATGGCAGTACGGTAAGGGCGTGTAACCATTTTGCCTATTTCTGTTCCGGACGGTCCGAAATGTGGACCGTCCGGTTTAGCGAAGCGTTACCAGCGTCGCAGTGTTTTGCATGTGTGTTCGTGGAACTCCTTGCGACGTCGCCAACATTCCGAACCGTCATGACACTTTTTCACGTTTCCAAAGGTCCGAAACGTGCATTTCGGACGGTCCGAAACCCCTTCGGACGGTCCGCCAGTTCTGCGCAGGGATTGGCGTGCGAATTTCACTCTGCCAAACTGCGCAGGGATTGGCAAACGAATTCAACTTGCGACTTCTTGTGTATTTGGTTACGAGTGTCGCAGGAACTGCGCGAGACTACAGTAGTCGCGAAGTCGGAGTGCTAGCAAAAAGTGTCATGTTTCTCTCCGGACGGTGGCAAGGTTCCGAAACGTCATATCGGAGAGTCCGGTTCTCGATATTAGGACAGTCCGTTTGAAAAAATACGGACGGTCCGGAAAATCACAAAAAATCAAAATGGTTACACGCCCTAAGTCACTGGGATGGTCTATCGGGGGGGCAGTAGTGTCTAGGTCGCCACGCGGCAAGTCTTAGACGTGATTTCTGTTTCTTTCGAGCATTTTTTTCCGTTGCAGCTTCTGATGCAGTCTCCTCTTTGCTTGCGTCTATGCTGTGTTCGCTGCTGTGGTGCCGGTGCCTCCTGCACTGAGGCCCAAGGACACAGCAGCATTCTTGCCACAGGGTGGTGCTGCTGTGCGAGTTAGCATCCGCACCACATGGCTCACGACATGGCTCGCCATAAGCAGTACGGTAAGTCGTCGGGCGGGTCTATTGGGGGGGATCAGAAGTGTCTAGGTTGCCGCGCGGCAAGTCTTAGAGTTGATTCTCGTTGCTTTTAAGTCTGCTTCCACTGCTGCTTCTGATGCTCGCTCCTCTCCTCTCTGCTCGTGTTTGCTGCTGTTGATCTGTTGCCTTATGCACTGACGCCCAAGGACACAGCAGCAGTCATGCCAAGGGGTGGTGCTTCTCACGAGTGCTCTGCGAGGCCCAAGGACGCAGCTGCGTTGGCTGCTGTGGTGCCGGTGTGAGCCTCCTGCACCGAGGCCCAAGGACACAGCAACAGGCATGCCAAGGGGTGGTGCTTCTCGAAGTGGTGCTGTGCAAGGGAGGATCCGCACCACATGGCTCGCCATGGCAGTATGGTACGTGGCTGGGCTGCGCTATTGAGAGAATAGGGATAACATTACCGCAACAAGGCTACGCTAGCTAGGTGACTACGCCACTGTGGGCAGCCATCGTGTGGGAGAGTAAACTTCTCACAAGACGAGAGAACAGGTTTGCTATGCTAGGCTAGGCTATTTGTGCTTGGCTGCCCAGTCGCGAGTAACTCAGCGTGCTGGGTTGAGCTCGAGCCGCCTAGGCCTTGGAGTGGCCCTCGCCAGATTGCCTGTCTCCCGAGGTTCCGGAAATTGTCCCCGAAGCGCCCTGTAACCCCCAATGCTACCAAATTCTCGCTACTCTCTTTTACCCAACTACCCCACATGCAGATTGAATAACACTCGCTACACCACTTCTACACCCAATTAGCATATGTCTCCAATATGATGCTCTTACCATTATATTTGGTGACTATGGGGAACCTGATGGGGAACATGATGGGGGAACCTGGTGGGGGAACCTGATGGGGGGTGTGCCTCTTGCACTGAGGCCCAAGAATATAGCAACAGTCATGCCAAGGGGTGGTGCTTCTCACAAAGAGGTGCAGTGCGAGTGAGTATCCTCAACACATGGCTGGGAGCATGGCTCACCTCTGGAGCACAGTAAGTTGTTGGGCGGGTCTATTGGGGGGACAGAAGAGTCTAGGTCGCCGCGCGGCAAGTCTTGGAATCGATTTTTGCTTCTTTCGAGTCCTTTTCCACTGGTGCTCCTGACGCACTCTCCTCTGCCTGTGCTCGTGTCTGTGCTGTTTGCTGCTGTGGTGCCGGTGTGTGCCACCTGCTCTGAGGCCCAAGGGGTGGTGCTTCTGATAGAGGTGACGTGGACCATATGGCTTTAATCGTGCCTCACCATGGAAGTAGGGTAAGTCGTTAAACTGGTCTGTTCGGGGGGCCAGAAGAGTCTAGGTCGCCGCGCGGCAAGTCTTAGATGTGAAGTTGATTTCTTCCCAGTCCGTTTTTGCTGCTGCTTCTGACGCACTCTCCCGTGTGCTTGCTCTTGTCGTGTGCTTGCTCTTGTCGTGTGCTTGCTCTTGTCGTGTGCTTGCTCTTGTCTTTGGTGCGCTGTCTTGAGTCCAACCTGATCGCCTGCTGGCTCGTAGGAGCTGGGGAAGGAGGCGGAGGGTGGGCGGAGGGCGGAGGGCGGAGGGAGGTTGGGGGAAGGGGCGGAGGGGGACAGCGCTGGCATGGGTGCTTAGCGACACTCAGAGGGGAGTATAGACACTCGCATGGGTGAGCGTATCCTAATCCTTGCTGCATGCACTCGGGCATGTGGATTCCCATGACCACACCCGCGCACATGCGTTCGTGCCTGCACACATGGATGCATTCATGCACACACTCACACACATGCATACCCCCTCAGGTGTCCCTCAGGTAACAGACCAGGTACCCTATCAGGTGCGACCTCAGGTAATTTCTCAGGTAAGACTTGGCCTTGAATTCTACCAATTCATTTGTTCCCTCTCTTTGTTCCTTTGGTCTCTGCATGTTTATTTCTTCGTGAGTTTACTCTGCTTGCACTAATGACCTGCGTTGCACCCCCTCCTTTTCTTCCTGTCTCTTTTGCCCCGGCTTCCCTCGTCCATCTCCCCCATCCATCAGAGTGCCGCACTGGCGTGTGGGGAGCGATGCAGTACAGCCGTCACCTGGCACAGGAAGAGCATCTGCTGGGGGTTCGTGCCCCCCAAGTAGTGAGCCCCATCCGCCCCCGCAAGATAATCTCAAGGTTTCAAGTCCAAGTGGTAAACACCATTCCCCTCCATCGCTTCTCTGGTTCTCTTCTGGCTTGACTCTCTCTGCTGCAGTCGTGACCCCCCCTACCCCTTCCTGCCCAATCCCCCCTTTGTCCGTTTCCTTGCTCAGCTTTCTTCGCGGCACCCTGCTTGCCTGCACCCTGCTTGCCTGCACCCTGCTTACTTGCACCCTGCTTTCCTGCAGCAGGACTGAAGCAGCGGTGGCAGCAGAAGCAACAACGGGCAGTGCAAGGGAGAGCATCTGGAGTTTCAGCTGCAGCAGGTGAGTTTGAGTTCCATCCCTTCCCCTTCGTTTTCCTTTGACACCCCCACCTCTTTCCACTTCCATTATCATTTTTATTGCCATCCTTCGCGTTTTTTGCCGTACCATATTTTCTTGTGAGTATGTGCCCTCTCGACGTACGTACCTTAGCTCCTCGTTTCTCCCCTTCTCCCCTTCTCCCCTCCATCGCGCAACAGGAGTGGTTGTTGCAACAGCATCAACACGTATGCAGTGCCACTGGTGGACAGGAGGGGAGGACAGGAGGATGCACGGAGGGAATGAAGGAAGAAGGGAAGGAGGAAAGCAGAGTCGCAGGAAAAGGTTGGGGGAAGCGAGAAAGGTTAGAAAAGAGGGTGAAAGGATAGCTTGGAGACGACAGGGAAAGTGCTCTTTTCCCTCGCTGCCATGTTTTGCCATGTCTTTTTCTTCTTGTTGCCCCTTGTTTCCAGATTACTCCCTCCTACCCCCAAGTGCAGTGCCCATCTCTGCAGCTCTCTGCCCCTTCCTGCTCCTCTCTGCTCTTCTGTGCTCTTCACTGCTCCTTTGATTAATGTTTCTGCTTCTTCTGACGTTCAGCTTCGTTTCTTGCTTACATCTTGTGCCCCTCGCTATCTCCCCGGCTAAGGAATCCCTTCCCCTGTGTAATCCGCCCCTGTGATATCCGTCCTCCTCACTACTGCCCCATCTTCCCTTCGTAGGTCATCTCGAGGCAACAGCATCAGCAATAACAGCAGTAGCAGTAGTAGCGAGGGATACATAGCTAGTGCAAGGCCGTGTACCGTATTCTCCCGGATAAAACACCCTAGGGTATTATGAAAACCACTGGAAAAAAATGGGGGGGGTCTCCTCAAAGGAAAATCCTATATAATACCCGGGTCTTATGATATGGTATTTTTTATAAAACATAAAAGATGTGAAACAAAATCAGGGGTCTGACTTCTCCAAGATTGTTGATTTTCTTCTAGGGAGTGATTTTCGCGATATCCTCCCGTAAGGAATCGGACTCGATAACAGCTATAATAGGAATTTATAAGAAAAGGGGGGTGTTCTAGAGAATCACCCCAAAAAGGGGGGTATAGTACTAACGGGGTCGGATATAACACCCACCCCGTATAAGCTACCCGGGGGTGTACAATTACGGGGGGGGGGGGGGGGTGTTTTATCCGGGAGAATACGGTAACACATGGAAAGGGATGCTGCGGTATGGTAAGGTAATGTAAGGTAATGCAAGGTATGATAAAGGTATGGTGAGGTATGGTAAGGTACCCAACCACACGAGGCAAAAGGATCATCCAACAAAGAGACATACGCGGCACACAACCAACGTGAGAGAGAGACCTACCAGGCACAGCCAGAATAGGGCTGTGTGACTGTGTCCCAACAGAAGCAGGAATCTTTATCAAGGTTCGTATGCATGTCCAATTTAGGAAACTTCTTCAACCAGCCAGAGAGACAAAGCCCTCCCAACCACAATGACAGGTGAGCGCGCAGACCCAACCCTACATCCGCCCTGCTATGTCCAAACCAGTGGCAGTGAACAGCAAGATGTCTCCTGGACAGCAAAATACAGCAAATAAGCCTGAATAGAAACATATACAGTCCATTATAGTTATGAATGTGTGCATACTGTACGTATAGCGAGGGAGCCTGCATAAACATTTTCCATGTAAATGAGGAGCGTCACGGATACCGCAGATACCGCAGCCTCGTCACATCTGTTCTGTTGGGAGCTCGATTTCCATTATTCTCTCTCTGGAGCTCCTGCTCCTCCCCCAAGATCTAGCCTTGTCAGGTCTGTGAGCGCACGGTGCGATGTCCTACAGCGTTGCTGAATGCTGCTATTCTATTCTTGTACACACTGTTGAAGATACGACGTGCTGCAGATTCCGTCTACGTGCGTTGTGGCCGCCTGCACTTGAGTACAATGTAATTTCTGTCACCGCTGAAAGTACAATGTACGACATACTTTGAGTCCGGCGAAGCGCATCTCGAAGCAGCAGACATGTCACGGTGGCATAGTTGCATTAGAGGAAGCCCGTGCAACTGGCGAACCCTCGTTAGTACGCCACCTTGTCTCCCGCTCGTTAGTAGACAAACACGTGACTTACTCAACACGCCCGAATGTTTCCCTCTCGTTGGTAGGCAAGTAGGCCTCGCCCTAACACGCGTAATCCGCTGGATCTCGGCAGATGTTAACCACAGTGCGCGCGCGGTCCGCAGGAGAGGATTATGCAATCCGACATCTGATGACAGAAAGAGAGTCGTACGATTCAGCGATCGCGACAAGAGCCACGGGAGTACACGGCAAGAGCGCGAGTCCTGGGAATGGCAGCAGCAGCAGCGCCGGTGGCAGATGCAGGCGGGAGTCGAATCGACGGCGGAAGATGAGGAGAACTTGGAGCTTGGAATCGCGACCGTTATTCCTCGCGGGCTCCCGTCGCGCGGGCGTGGAGCGCAGTCGGGTCGACGGCGAGCAGTGCGGTTCGATCCCGCATCAGGCGGACTGGAGATGAATGGTGGGGAGGCATCCGGAGGTGATAACAGCGAAGGTGACAGAAGGGAAGGGCTTTCAGACGACGACACTGGCGCGGGAAGAGAAGGTGGATGGAAACAGAAAGAACGGAGAAGTTCGCCTCCTCGTTCCGCTGTACATTCCGCCAGCGCACAGGGGCGGAACGAAAAAGGGGAGGGGAGCAGAAGAGAGAAGGGCGGAGGGGGATTGGGGATGATTGGACAGAGAGGGGGGGAAGGGGCAGAGAGAGGAGGAGGGCTGTGGCAGCAGGAGGGTGCAGCAGCACAGCGCGCGATTCTAAGGCCTCGGAAGCCATCCGAGGACGAAGCAGGCGACTCAAGCATCACTTTTCAGGAAGGTGCAGAGCAGGAGAGCGACGAGGAGGAGGAGAAGGAGGTGTTCAAGATGGCACGGGTGGAGGCGGTGCGACTGCTCAGCTTCAAGTGAGAGACATCCCATTGCCCCTGCATGCACTACCTTTTCCACGCCATTTCGACCTTCCTTCATACACCAACGTGGCCTGGCGTGTATCTTTTAGCGCAAAACCATATGCAACATTTGTCCATCCCATCCCATACTCCCCAAGCTGGTTTGACTCTGCTTCTGTTGACTTATGCTTGTGCCTTTGTCTGGGCGCCTCTATGTGTGCGGCTCTGTGCGGCTCTGTCCTGCTGGGGCAGGCAGTGGTCGGAGGTGCAGCTACGGCAGAAACTGACAGCCAACTTGACCCAGCCAGAGCGGGCCCGGGGATTGGCCAGGAGAGCAGGAACAAGGCAGCCACGTGGCAGCATGGCACTGGAGGAGGCTGATGCTGCGGTTAGTTCTGCCATAAACTACATGAAGAAGCTGTGAGTCTCAACAATGCTATGCCACAAACTACATGAATTCTTGTCATTGAAAGTTTCTGTGCCAGACTATTTGTGCTGTGGATGGTGTGCGTGATGGTGTGTGTCGTGTTCTCTCCATTCCTTTAATGTCTGTCCAACTGCGCTAGACTCCCCATTTTGCTCTGCCCGTGCCTGTCATCACCCTCAGCGGCTTCGTGAATGACAAGGAGTACGCGGAGGCTTTCGCCCGAGGGAGATTCAAGCAGCTGGCATGGGGTCCAGCTCGCCTCAGAATGGTGAGCTTCCCTCTGTGTATCGTTGCTGGCTGGTCTGGCATTGTGTGTAGTGGTGCACGCTGCACGGTCCTTACATGTGCTTGTAATGGACAATGATTGTCAACTGCTTTTGTCTGGCTGCTCATTACAGGCACCCTCTTGTTTGACTGTTGGCTTGCTCTCATATTGACATTACAGGAGCTTAAAAAGAGAGGGGTCAGCGCCGGTGATGTTAATGCAGCTGTGGATTCCGTCTACACTCTAAGCAGTTCAAGTAAGGACAGTATTGATAGCCGTGGTGATGTTGGTGATGATTATGAAGATGCAAGTCAAGCTGGACTCAGCAAAGAGGCGTGGCTTACATTGACTGCTAAAGCCTCAAAAGTGTGGGACAGAGGTGAAAATGTCCCATTGGAGAAGCGGAAGCAACGCTTAGTGGGTTGGTTGCAACGGCGGGGCTATAGCTGGCAGCAGACCCGGAAGGTTGTAAACTGTATGCAAAAGAAATAATGAGGTCATTTGTGCTCTCATATAGAGTATTGTGGTCGACAGATGTTGAGTGCTTGTAATGAGACCACGCCCGCGTGGCGACCGTCATCCCACGAGCTTGGACGACACGTGGACTTCAAGATTGGTAGCCCGTCAGCGTGGGAGGCCAGACGACAAAACCCAACCTGCGGTGCTGTCACAAGGGGAACCCTAGGGGTTGTCGAGCCAGCACGAAACGCGTGGCGGATTCCCTCGAGGTTTGCGTGAGCCACCAGCATTTCCTTGACAGTGCGATGCAGTCGCACAACACACATCCAACGGCTGTTACAGTTTCATTGAGATCGACTGACCCACATCACAGTTTCCCTCCCAAACCAAACCTGTTCCCTCCTTCCGAACCACAAACCTCACGCTTCGATCACTCCCATCTGAACCTTGGCTTCCCGTGAATCCTGAGTCACTCCGTGCATCCTCTGAATCCCTGAATTCCTTCTCAACAAAATTCAGCAATAAACATCCTGAGCTTCTGTGTTCCGTTCAGATTCAGGCTTCAATTTTCTGAAGTCGAGGCTATTCCCATTTTACTCCTCTCCGATCTCTTCAGCCCTCGCTGAAGCTTTTTTTCTCGTGCTTCTAGATCAGAAGCTTTGCCACTATGGCCACCGCCGATCTTACCGTGGAGAAGACGGCCTCCGGCCGCGAGTACAAGGTCAGGGACATGTCCCTGGCCGATTTCGGCCGCATGGAGCTCGATCTCGCCGAGGTCGAGATGCCTGGCCTCGTCGCCTGCCGCGATGAGTTTGGCCCTGCCCAGCCATTCAAGGGAGCCAAGATCAGTGGATCCCTTCACATGACTGTTCAGGTGTGTTCAAATTCTCGATTTTGGTCGTCTTTGAACGTTTTGAACTGGTTTGTTTCTATTCTTCTTCGTGCATTAACGGGTGCGGTCTCATTGAAAGTAATGAACATTGGAATCTGACTCCGCTCTTTCGGGTTTTCTTTTTCCTCTGCAGACTGCTGTCCTCATTGAGACCCTCACGGCGCTCGGCGCGGAGGTGAGATGGTGCTCGTGCAACATCTTCTCCACCCAGGACCACGCCGCTGCCGTCATTGCCCGTGACTCAGCTGCCGTGTTCGCCTGGAAGGGCGAGACCCTGCTGGAGTACTGGTGGTGCACTGAGCGCTGCCTCGACTGGGGCGTCGGCAGCGGCCCCGATCTGATTGTTGACGACGGTGGCGACGCCACTCTCCTGATCCACGAGGTAAACTTGCCTGAACATGAGGTTTATGTCAGTAAACGAATTTTACCAGTTTGACAACAGAAACACGTAGTCTATCTCGCGAATGGCATTTCCTGACACTCGTATCTTGTCGTTTCCCTGGCAGGGTGTGAAGGCCGAGATCGAGTTCGAGAAGTCTGGCGCTGTCCCCGACCCCGAGTCGACGACGAACCCCGAGTTCCAGATCGTGCTGACCATCATCCGCGACTCGCTCAAGGAGTCGCCGACCAAGTACCGCGATATGGCGAAGCACATCATGGGTGTGTCGGAGGAGACCACCACCGGCGTCAAGAGGCTGTACCAGATGCAGATCAACGGCTCGCTGCTCTTCCCCGCCATCAACGTCAACGACTCCGTCACCAAGAGCAAGGTATGCTACGACCGTGATTTGGGTGTTTGGGGTTCGGACCGGGAATCCGATTCTGTCTGAAATGATGAAGCTTGAACTTCAAACAGTACTCGAAACAAAACCGAGAATCCCTTGTAAACCAGCTTCTTGGATCTGCTGACTGATGCAACTATTCTGTTCTATCTGGTCCTCGTTTCCTGCAGTTTGACAACCTCTACGGTTGCCGTCACTCCCTGCCCGACGGTCTCATGAGGGCCACTGACGTCATGATCGCCGGCAAGACCGCTCTCGTGTGCGGATACGGTGACGTCGGCAAGGGCTGCGCCGCTGCTCTCAAGGCCGCTGGTGCCCGCGTTACAGTCACGGAGGTCGACCCTATCTGCGCTCTCCAGGCGGCTATGGAGGGTTTTGCCGTGAACACTCTGGAGAATGTGGTTGCCGACACTGACATCTTCGTTACCACCACTGGTAACAAGGACATTATCATGGTCGCTGACATGGTGAAGATGAAGAACAACGCCATTGTGTGCAACATCGGTCACTTTGACAACGAGATTGACATGGCCGGCCTGGAGAGCTACCCTGGCGCCAAGAAGGTGACTGTGAAGCCCCAGACGGACCGCTGGGTGTTCCCTGAGACCAACCGCGGCATCATCATTCTGGCTGAGGGTCGCCTGATGAACCTGGGATGCGCCACTGGCCACCCCAGCTTCGTGATGTCGTGCTCGTTCACGAACCAGGTGATTGCTCAGATTGAGTTGTGGAAGGAGAAGGACTCGGGCAAGTACAAGAAGGAGGTGTACGTGCTGCCCAAGCACCTGGATGAGAAGGTCGCTGCCCTGCACTTGCCCAAGCTCGGGGCTGTGCTCACCAAGCTGAGCCCTGCCCAGGCCGAGTACATCAATGTGCCTGTGGAGGGCCCTTACAAGCCTGCCCACTACAGGTACTAGAGGGCAGCTAGATGAATTGCTTATACATGCTATATGTGATAATGAAAAAGCATATTGCTCTCGCTTCTCAGTCACTGAGACACACCCAACACTTCACATGGCTGGAAGAAGCAACTTATCTCTGCATTTGGTGGATCTGCACTCAGCTTTTTCCGTATGCTGATGTTGCTGAATGCTTGCCTTTATTTGTACTGATTGTTACGAGTGCAATTGAGGGAACGAACGAGAAGTGCACTATCGAAGCAAAAGTTTAATGAGCGAAGGCATGAGCGAAGAATATATAGCGAAACTACAGTGGTAACGGTAATGGTCTGCGGTAGTCGCGCGACGAGCCTGGGTCTGAGATTTGGGAAAGTGTCGAAGCGTAGGCCCAGAGCGCGGGTTACCAGCCGAGCCGTGAGGTCGGGATGCGATGTGCGAAAATGGCGGGATGATTATCGGTGCGATGATCGCGAGTGGTAACGGTGCTGACTGAGGTGCTACAGTGATGTACGCGTTGAGCAGGGATGCGAAGTAAGGAAAAGGGAATTTCCTTACACTACCCCTCCCCCTCCTAAGGAGGTCCTCCTTACGAAAGCGCGAGGACGTCTTTGAAGTTTCGGCTGCGCAGGTAGTCGGTGACGACAGGGTGGTTTTCAACTTTGTCCAGGGGAACCCAGTTGTCCTCGGTGAGTGTACGATCTTTCCAGCGGATCAGAAACTCAACTTTTCGGGCTCCTCGAGGGTCGCGAACTCTGTGGCTCAAGATTTTTTCGGGGGTGATGACTGGTTCGGTTGGTGGTCGTGTCATGCTGGATGGCCGATGTCGTGGGAGTTGGCTGGTGGATGGGACGTAAGGGCGAAGTAGACTGACGTGGAACGAGGGGCTGACGTACCAGTCAGCAGGGAGGAGGAGGTGCGCAGTGACGGGTGTGATCATGTGGCTAATTCGAAACGGCCCACAGTATCGAGGGCGGAGTTTAGGAGTGATGGGCAGGCGGAGATTTTGAGTGTCGAGTAACACGAGGTCGTCGGGCTGATAAGTGATGGGTCTGCGGTGGCGATCGGCGTTGCGTTTAGCGATGATATTTGATTTTTTAATTGCTTCTGCTGCCCTGGTTCGTGCTGCTTGCAGAATCTCGGCGAACTGTTTTGCGCGTGGAACGGGATTGTCGGGATTCGGTGTCATGGGTACTGTTGGGTCCTGTCCGTAGTTCAAGTAAAATGGTGACTGTTGGGTCGTGGCGGATGGCGCGTTGTTGTACGCAACCTCGATGAGAGGCAGTTGCTGTTCCCACGTGTTTGGATCGTCGCACGTGGCTCGAATCAGTTGCTCCATGGTTTGGTTTGTCCGTTCTGTCTGTCCGTCGATTTCGGGGTGGTTGGATGAACTGAATTGAAGTCGCGTGCCGAACTGCTGCCACAGGTTCCGCCAGAAATTACTGGTAAACTTCGTGTCCCTGTCGCTGATGATCGACGCTGGTATCCCGTGCAATCGAACGACGGTGGTGATGAAGAGTCGGGCTGTTTCCTCGGCTGTGATTGATTTCCTGCATGCTGCGAAATGCGCCATTTTCGTTAGTCGATCGACGACGACCAGGATCACGTCATTCCCACTCGCCCCAGCCGGTAAACCCGTGACGAAGTCCATCGTCACCTGCTGCCAAGCACGCTCTGGGGGTGGGATTGGTTGCAATTGTCCCGCCGGCCGCTTCCTGCTTGACTTCATGAGCTGGCAAGTGGGACACGATGCCACGTGTCGTTGCACGTCGGTCAACATTTCCGGCCTGTAGTAGTACCGCTGCAGCTGCTGCCGTGTTTTTTCTACTCCGAAATGTCCCGAGGTAACTCCGTCGTGTGCTTCCTGTAACAGTAGTTCCCGTAGTAGCGTGTATCCTGGTACCCAGATGCGGTCGGTTCCAGCTTTTACGTAATAGACTCCCTTGGCTGCTGCGAATTGCTGTGAATTTCCTCCTGTGAAGAACGGGTCTGTTTGATATCCGTGGGTAAATAGTCCTGTCAGTAATGGGCTGGTCTGGGTGAGTAGTATCGCGTGGATTTGGGCAGTGGGGCGGGTCAGTGCGTCAGCGATATTCGAGGCTCCTTTTTTATATGTGACCGTATAGTGGAAATTCGACTCGAGGAAGTCGAGCCACCGAATCTGTTGTGGGTTGAGGTGGGGGTGTGCGCGAAGGTACTGTAGGGATCGATGGTCTGTCCGTACTGTCACGTCTACGCCGGTCAAGTAGCAGCGCCACACTTTGAATGCATGCACGATCGCAAGCATTTCGCGATCGTGTATCGGGTAATTTCGCTCAGGTGGATGGAGCTTGCGTGATTCGTAAGCGATGGGTTGGAGGCCGTTGCCGGTACAGCTCCGATGGCGATGTCGCTTGCGTCGGTAACAACTTCGAAGGGGCGGTGTGGGTCAGCGATGCGTAGGACGGGTGGTGAACAGAGAACATTTTTTAGGGTAGAGAAGGCAGCATGCTCTTTCTCCCCCCACGTAAAAGGGACCCCCTTACGTAGTAAATCAGTGAGCGGGGCTGTTAAGCGTGCCATGTCGGGGACGAACCGACGAACGTAATTAACAAACCCTAAAAAACTCTGCAGTTCCGTGATGTTCGTCGGGAGACGCCACGCTTTTACCGTATCTAGCTTCGTAGGGTCAATCTCAACCCCAGCCTCTGAAATGACGTGACCTAAAAACTCTAGTCTGTCCCGAAAAAACTCGCACTTGGAGCCCTTGGTTAATAACCGATGTGTCTCTAAAATTTTAAAAACTGCTTCGAGATCGACTAAGTGCTGCTGCTGGTCCCGACTGTAAACGAGGATGTCGCCGAGGTAAACTATGACGCAGTTATCTAAAAGTGGCCTAAACGCCTCGTTCATGGTCATCTGAAATGTTGCAGGCGCGTTGGTCAGCCCGAAAGGCATCACTGTGTACTCGAATGACCCGTACCTAGTCCGAAATGCTGTCTTGGCGCAGTCCGATGGTTCGACCCGAATCAGGTGGTAACCCCCGCCCGATTTTCGAAAATACCCGTGCTGTTCGCAGCTGGTCGATCAGTTCGTCGGCGCGGGGGATGGGGTACCGCGATTTGACTGTTACCCTGTTAAGCGCTCGGTAGTCGATGCACATGCGAAATCCTCCGTCTTTTTTTGGTGTGAACAGTATCGGTGCGGCGAACGGTGACGAGCTCGGTCGAATAAACTGCTTCTCTAACAGGTAATCTATCTGCTTCCTTAGCTCGTCGAGCTCTGGCTGTGTCAGTCGGAACTGGCGCTGTACAGTTGGTTGTGCCCCCGGTTCTAACTCGATCCTATGGTCATGCGCCCGCTGAGGTGGCAGCCCTTGCGGTAAATCATCCGGAAAAATACCCGGGAACCGTTTCAGTAGTGCCTGCAGTTCGGGTGGTACAGCTGACAAAAGTTAGAAGAAAGAAAGAGAGGATTGAACTAGCAGGAATGAGGATACAAATAGCAAAACCCTAGAAGGGTTGTACTCGCTATAGAGCACCCCACTACAGGCTAGAACATAAGATAATATTCTGACACACCCCCATAGCCAAAGTGGGGTGTAATCAGCAGAGCAAGCAAAGCAATACAAGCTCAGGGTGGATCACAATGTCACCACACATTCTGAGCACAAGTTCAAGAAGAAATAGTTTAGAGTTAACAATTATAAGCAAAGCTAGTGGTAGTCACAACGGGCAAGTGAGGAGGAGGAGAGAGAGTGAGGGGAGAGGAGATAGGAGGCGACGTCTGAAGCTGCAGACACACGGGCAGCAGGAGGCAGACTGGCACAGCGGCTACCGGACAGCGCCCGGACTACAGGAGTAACAGGCCCCGCGGCTCAAATAGCGGCGGACGGGCAACGGACCCACAGGCGGCTAGCGTAGAAGTCTAGCTCACTGGGCTACCGGGAAAGCGCCCCGGACTACAGGTGCTGCTGACGACAAACTGGCAACCTCCGCTCATCCTCCCGCACACAGTCCCACCCCCCTGATACACACCCACTGCTACACCGCTAGCTCTACTCCCACACACCCCCCTTAAACCCTAAACCCAGTCTCCCACACATCCACCCCCCTCAGCGACAGCTGCAGCAGTGGGAGACGAAGGAGGAGGAGGAGCAAAGGGAGGAAGGAAGACCGGCCACCCCAATACCCGCCACCCCACAGCTCGCAAGCGGCCCCCTCAGGTCGCCTCGACGGACGACGGGAAATGGCAGGGGGAGGGGGGGGGGGGGGGGGGGGGGGGGGGGGGGGGAGGCGGGGTGGTGAAAGGGACCCACCACGGGCCTGGTTGGAGGGCGGGGCCGCGAAAAGGGGCGGGGCCGCGACGAGGGGCAGGGCCGCGACGTAGGGCGGGGCCGCGACTGTAGGGCGGGGCCGCGACGGTCGGGGCGGGGCCGCGACGTAGGGCAGGGCCGCTTCGAGGGGCGGGGCCGCGACGCAGGGCGGGGCCGCGACGGTAGGGCAGACGCCCGCCGCGCGCCTCGGGGCGTACAGCGGGCAGAAAACCGCCGCGCGCCTCGGGGCGCACGGCGGGAACGAAAACCGCCGCGCGCCTCGGGGCGCACGGCGGGAAGGAAAGGTAGCAGCGGAAGCGAGGTGGAAACCCACCCACAGGATCGATCCAAGGGGATCGACCTGCTCTGATAGCATGACAAAAGTTAGAAGAAAGAAAGAGAGGATTGAACTAGCAGGAATGATGATACAAATAGCAAAACCCTAGAAGGGTTGTACTCGCTATAGAGCACCCCACTACAGGCTAGAACATAAGATAATATTCTGACAACAGCTGCCAACAATTTCTGAAAATCGCTCGGCTGCTCCTCTTTTTCTACTAATGCTATATCTACTGCGTACACGTCAGCTCCAGCAGCGACAGCCCGTTTCATCGTGATGGCGTTGACCTGGACCGTCGAAGACTCGGGTGGCTGCCAGCGAGGTAGGACGACCCAGTTACCACTACTTCGCACTGTGCAGCTACCCGTCGTCCAGTCAATTCGTGGGTTATACCGTCGCAGCCAATCACGTCCCAATAAAATGTCGTGCCCATCCAGTGTCGTTGCGAGCATTTCCTGTGTAAACCCGAAGTTCCCTCCGCAGCGGACTTTTACGCGCTCCACCTTTTCTCGTATGGCCAGTGGTGTTGCGTCGACTAAGCGTGCGTCTATCTCCGGTAAGCATCGGTTAAGTGTTAACTGTAATTTCCGTGCGGTTGCAGTATTAACTAAGCTGTGACTTGCTCCTCCGTCAATAAAAATCTTCACTGCTGCTCCCTGTATTTTCCCGTAGATCAGTACCGGGCAATCCGTCGCTGTACCCTCCTTATTCATCCGAGCCCGATCGATGGCGTGAATCGGTACTGTGACTCGGTGAGGGTCGGTGTGGTTGGGCGAGCAGGCAGTCTCGTCAGTAGTTGGCCCAACTTCTACTGACTGCTGGCGTTTCCCTGCCTCTGAGACTCCCTCCCCTGCTTTGCTCCTCGGCGCCTCAGCTCCTCTGGGCATTCGCTCTTGCGATGGCCCGGCCTATTGCAAGCAAAGCAGCGCCCCTTAAATGGTGCGGCAGCTGCATTTGTTGCAACGGCATGTACAGTGGCGTGCTTGGTCGGTCCCCGAGGGCGATGTCCGTAGTAGGACCCCGGTCTCGGTCGGCGTAGAATGTCGATCTTCTCGGCGAGTGCAAGAATCTCGTTGAAATTAGAGAGTTCGCGTAGCATTATTTCGTTCGAGATATCCGCCTTCAGCCCTCCAACGTAACGGTCCACCCGCTCCGCTTCGTGCATGTAGCCGATCTGCTCGCAAAGTGCGAGAAAACCGCTGGTGTAGTCTTGAACTGACCCGAGCTGGCGCCAAGTGCGCAGTTTCTGACGCGCCGAAATTGAAGCCGCGATCGGCTCAAAACGCGCCCGAAGCCCTGCGCACCACGCATCCCACGTGCTGTATTGGGCGGTCTCGCAGAACGAACTCCAGGTGACAGCTGGGCCCGAAGGCCCTTCCTCGTGCGACGGTGGCTCGTAGGCGCGTGGCGACGTCACGATGACTCGCCACCAGTCCATGGCGGGGCCCCTTAGCAGTGAAACCGCATACCGGATTTTTGCGCCGTCCGACTCGACGTACCGTCACCCCCCGGATATAAGCGCCACCCTAGGATAAGCGCCTGGCGCTTCTAATTGGCATATGGCGCTTATATCCCCTCCTCGATTATAAGCGCATACCCTAGAGTCGTACGGATTATAACCGCATACCTGTACCTTACACATTATAACCGCCACTTTTTAAAATATTTTTTTTCTACAAACTTCACTAACCACATTAACAACTTATATTTTCATCTAATTAAATACAAAGTCAGTTTATCTACAGTTTTTTCTAATTACAGTTCTAAATCTACCTACGAGTCTCACAGGCTACAGCAATTTCTAGATCTACGTAATCTAGTCATCAGCTGCGGTAGGATCATCCGGGTCGGCCTCAGAGTCCGACTCTGGTTCTTCTACGTTGTTGCAGAAAAAGCCATCTGCTGCAATGTCGTCGTCGATGTCTATTTCGTCGCCCTCAAGCTCGTCGCGCCTGTGTTGCAGGCAGATCTTGTCCTGGGACCCATCCAGGGCGTTACTAATGCCACAGGTGAGGAAAGCCTGTTGAATCAAGTCCCTGGGCACGGCCTTCCAAGCCGCTGATATCCACTTGAGCGTTAGCTCGGGTGGTGGCTTCTTGATGTTGCCTGCCATAAAATTTAAACAATCAAAAGTCAGCCACCGCTACAAACTGATAAAGCAGCACAGGCATGGCCTGCCTCTCTCACCTTTCTTTGTCAAGGTGTCGACCCCCTCGCTCTCGAACCACTCCTGGTAGAGCTGTCGAACGGATGCCTTGAAGGAGCGATTCACCGCGACGTCCAGAGGTTGAATCTCCGAGGTGCAGCCAGCTGGGATAACGGCAGGGACGATGTTCAGCTCCCCGAACTTCTTCTTCACCTCCGCAGTCAGGTGCCCGCGGTACGAATCCAAGACGAGCATCGCTTTGCGGGGCCTCACTCCAAACTTGGTGTGGACGAACGGCTTCACTGCCCCGTCGAGCCACTCAATGACTCCGTCCGCGTCCATCCAACCGTTGGGATGGACGGACACCGTAACATCTGCACAGCCACAAACGCACATACAACATCAGTAGACATTGAAAAAAAAAAACATGCAGCAGTGGGTGTTAATGCTCACCTAAAGGGAAATCCCCTTTAGGCAGGGTCTTCCGTTTGAAGAAGACCCACGGCTTCAGCTTCTCACCGCTGGCAGTGCAGGCGAGCATCACCGTAACTCGCTCCTTCTGATAGCCGCCGCTGCGGATAGGCACAGAGCGCAGACCCACCTCCTCGACTGTGCGTTCGGCAGGCATCTCGAGCCACAGTGGTGTCTGGTCCGCGTTTATTATCCACTGCGGGTCAATCTTGTATTGGCGGCGGGTGTGACGCACGAACTTCCAGAAATTCCTGACGCCAGTCTCGCAGTTTGGGAGTACGGGTGGGAGGGAAAGAGAGAAGACAGTATTAATGACGCGTTAAAATTCAACCGTGAAACATAAAGAGACAAACAACACAAAGCAGTACACATTAAACTGCAACCATTTCCCACAAACTCACTGGCAGCAAGCTTCTGGCCGACCCTGGTCTTCGCTCGGGTTGTCAGATTCCAACGGCGGCGAAACCGCTCAGTCCACCGCTGCGAGCCGGACCACTTTACCTGTGGGTGCAATTCTTTCATCACCTCATGCGACCACTTCTGTAGGCGAGCGATCGAGACCGCGAGACATTTTTTACGGTGGGCAAGAAACCTCCTGTAGACTTCAGCTTCCATGTCGCGATACCACGAGCTCCTTCCGCGCCCATGAAGACGCTTGCGAGCAGCATGCGCGCCCTCCAGGTCAGCCTTCCGGGTCTTCCATTCTGCGAGTGACCTTCGGGAGATGCCGGTTTGGCGAGACATCTGCCGCACGCTCATGTGCCCGGACTCAAGCTTGAGAATCCACTGCAGTTTCTCCTGCGATGTGTAAGAGTGCCGCTTGTGACTTGAAGGCTTGTGCCTGGGGGAGGGAGGACAGGCATCGCGATTCTCGCGAGAAGGGTGGGGCCGTTTCTTATTGGGGGGGGGGAAGGTGGGAATAGGCAGGTGCTCTGGAAGACCGTCGGCAGCCCAAAACTCCACGTCATCCTCCGCACCAGCCGCGGATTCGTCCAACGGGCAATCAGCCGGGGCTCCCCAGCGTGGCGACGGTGCGGAGGAAGACGATGCGCCACCGGCGCGGTCGGGCTCGGACAGGTACGCGTCAAACGCCGAGTAGCCAGGAGGGAGGAGAAGCTGCAGGACCCCCTGACGTGGAGCACCAAACACAGGCGGGTCAGGAGGGGACGGAGGAGCTGGAGGAACCGGAGGCGCCGGGGGAGCGGGAGGTGCAGGAGGAGTTGGAGGAGTGGGAGGAACGGGAGAAGCTACTGGTTGACACGGAGGGACGGGCGCAGGGCGCAACTGCCATTGAGAGTAGTCACAGGTGTCTCGGCGGGTGTTTTCTCTGGCAGCAGGATGGCGGCGGAACAAGAAATGCGTGCGTGGAAGGCCCGCCATGGCCACGGCAGGCCAAACGAACAAAGAAACCGAAGGCAAAAGTCGAGAATGAGGGTTGTATGAAGCCCTCGCCCGAGACCCCTTCATTTTCGCGGCCCGGCCTCCTCTGCGGGAAAAGGGTGGCCCCAGTCAAGATTCCCCGCAGAGGAGCTGAGCTGGGCAGCTCCTTGCCTCGGTGGCGGGGAATTTTGCTGTTGATGGGCACACCGTGGCTGAACCACGACGTGCCCACGATCGCATGCAACCCTGATTGGGCCGCTTTGATGCGAGGTACGTGTGCACTGGCATGGGCCAGGTTCACGTTTGATGAACCTGGCCTGGCCAACAAGGCGTGGAAGGCGTGAAGCCACGCCTTGTTGGCCGTTTCACGCGCAATGCATGCACAGTTTCGAACGTTCTCGACCCAGGTGAATCCGCCTTTGAGAATGCTTCGATTTGGTATATTTAAAAACAAAATTCAATTTTGACAAATTATAAACGCCGGCGCTTATAAATTTACTATATTATAAGCCCACCCCCTCAAAAAAACATGTTATATTATAGCCCCCCATGGGGGTATATCCGGGGGGTGACGGTAATTGGCGTCGAAGAAAACGTTCATCGTGAAGACCCACGATTGAACTGTCGGACCGCCGCGTTGACTTGGGTCGAAGCAGGGCGGGCGTTGCGGCTTGAGCGGCATTGGTGCCATGTTGGAGTGTTCGCCACTTGTCGCCGCAAATTCCACGTGCCGACGGGCTTCTCGAGGCTCCCGTGGGCTTGGTGCGATCCTGTTTCCTCCCATGCCCGGCATCGGCTGGGCGGCGCCCTCACTGGCTGCGCCTGAGCGTTGTCCCGTGCTGTCATGTTGTGTTGGTGTGCCGGACGAGATTACGATCGTCTCATCCGAATGTGCAGCTGCATTTGTTGGTGCGTTCATCGTAGACTGTTGACGGGCGGAGTCACGTTTCGCCGTGAGAGTCGCGATTTCGAGCGCCGAGTCCTCCAGTTGACGCACGAGACGATCGAGTTGCTCTTGCGTCAATGTGGCGAGCGTGAAATCGGCCATGGCGGGGGTGTCGTGCAAGCTCAGCGAGAGCCTCGGTCGTGGCCGTGCGTGCTTGCGTAAGAGCACTACGAGCGGCGGCGCTGTATCGCTGAGAGACGTCTACCCCCCCCGAAAAATTGAGATAGTGGGGAAGCGAAGGTGTGGATGCGGTCCGAGATGGGATCGTAGGCTCTGAATACCAAGTGTTACGAGTGCAATTGAGGGAACGAACGAGAATTGCACTATCGAAGCAAGAGTTTAATGAGCGAAGGCATGAGCGAAGAATATATAGCGAAACTACAGTGGTAACGGTAATGGTCTGTGGTAGTCGCGCGACGAGCCTGGGACTGAGGTTTGGGAAAGTGTCGAAGCGTAGGCCCGGAGCGCGGGTTACCAGCCGAGCCGTGAGGTCGGGATGCGATGTGCGAAAATGGCGGGATGATTATCGGTGCGATGATCGCGAGTGGTAACGGTGCTGACTGAGGTGCTACAGTGATGTACGCGTTGAGCAGGGATGCGAAGTAAGGAAAAGGGAATTTCCTTACACTGATGAAAACTTTGCTCCTACTTGGGCTGATGAAAGTACAGCTAGTCTTCTGTTGAGAGTACACCCTGAGCTAGCAAATCTCCTGAGAATTCACCCTGAGAGCTATTTTCCAGGGATATACTTCCCTGGTGTTAAAGCGACGTTGCATATCTGCCACCCAAAACCCAGAACCCTGGCGAGCTGTTACTGCGGATGGAAAGTGTCCGCACGAAATCCTGGTTTTCGCCAGCCAGCACTTTCGCGCTGGCAAGCCTGGTTAAAAAAAAAAACTTATGAACCCAACACTGCCAAAAGTTGCCCGTTGCTGCAAGTGTCCTCTTTCCATTGGGAGCATCGGTATTGCGCACCCTTTAACACTTACTGATTTTACGGCAAAGTGTTTAGGGTACGGTAAGCTGGTGCAAGAATGACTGATTCCAGGATTTGATTGACGCGTAAGGCATTTTTGCGGCACCCCAACAGCTCTGTCAGCACCAAAGCTGATGGTCAAATTATTTTAAAACATGTTTTGAATAAGATAATTTATTGCCATAATTTTCCGTAACCATTCAGAGTTATGAAAACTGTACATGTGTTTTCCCAGAGGTTTAATATTTTAAGCTGATACGACGTCTGTTACAACGCTGATCCACATTTTTATAGTTTCTACAACACAACCGTCAATAACGAAGGTTCATCCTGCAATCTCCACGTCTGCACGCTGTTCCAACGTGGCACCTTTTTGCCTGTGCAAGCCAGTGCGGCAATCCCAGAAGTGGGGGCAGGCGTCGCCGACACCACAGAAAGTGGATGGTGCAACCCAACATATTTTCCACCGAAAGCTGCTTCGGGTAGCTTATAGAAAGCCCTAGAAAAATTAGCAGATCAATTGAAATAGGCCACCTCCTGAACCCACACCGCCAATCGTGTCCTCACAGAATCTACATCTACTCTTCTGCCCGACAATACAACTTCTTCTGTCCCAGCATTTTCCCTTTTCCCTTGCCTTTACCAAACCGAGGGGAACCCATCCACCACAAGCTGTCGTGTTCGTGTCCATTCTTTCTCAGGAATCCCTACCAATTATCGTGCACAGAAGAAACCAACACGACTGCACCGCACAGAAAACGAAAGAAACGCTCCTTATCCTCTGGAAGTGAAGCTCCGAAGGCTGAGGGGTGAAGTGTGTTTGAAGCAGAACAAGAAAGCTGCTCTCCTTTTTACCACCCCTCTCCTCATTCCTCATTTCCCTTCGCTTCAACCTGCTGAAGTCCAGTTAGGGCAAGCAAGCTTCACGTGTCTCACACCTCAACCACCTCTGAACTCGGCTTAGTATCTGTTCGATAAGTCAGCCAGTTCAAGTTCCTTGTTCTCGCATATCGTTACGAGCTTAACGCTAGGAAAACTGGTGCTTGGTGAATCAGCCCGCGATGGCCACCACAACGTCAGTAGGTCTCCTCCACACGCACGCGCACGCGTCGCTGAGCAAGCCCATCGCCCAGCGCACCACCGGCCTGCTCTCCCACGAGCCATGCGTCCCCTCGCAACTATCCTCCGTCAAATTCCTCTCCGGCTGCGATTCCTTCCCGAACGCCAAACTCTCTGCCACCTCCGCATCATCAGGCTCCCTATGCGTCCCCAGCGCGTTCCCCGCGGAGAAGCGGGGCCTTAGAGTGGTAGCGGGCGGGCCCGGGTTGGCGGGCGAGCAGGATCAGGGGCAGCAGGGGTCCTCGGACGACTTTCCGCCGGTGCCGTCTGGGCGGATGATGGTACCGATGATGAAGAAGGGCTACGGTGCTTTCGGCGGCGGTGGAGCCACGCTTGAGAAGTCGAAGCTCGACCTGTCTTTCTCGGCCACCAAGACCACCCCGCAGGTACGCCTTGGAGTTGCAGGAATTGGTAGGCCGTTTTGAGTTGACTCAGAGCACCGGTCGACCTTTCGTTCTCGGTCACCAAGACCACCCCGCAGGTACACCGTGGGATTGCAGGAATTGGTAGGCTGCTTTGAGTCGCATAAGACAGCTGGACAATCGACTGGAACCGCAGCTTGACCTATCGTTCTTTGCCGCGAAGTCCACCCCTCAGGTGTACCTTGGAACTTCTGAATTTGGTAAATTGTTCTTTCCGTAGCTGTGTCTCGCTCTTTTCGTACCTATCAAGGGTTTCGAGTCTGTTTGTGTGACTTCCAGCTGACTTGCGTGTGTTGTGATGTCTGTGTGTGTGGTGTTGTGCGTGTCTGTGGTACGCGATCAGATTGACCTGGGCGGTGGAGGCGGTAACGTCGGTAAGGGCGGAACGCACGGCGGAGGCGACGGCGGTGACGACGGTGGCGACGATGACGACTACTTCGGCGAGGACGACGGCGACGACGGCGATGACGACGGTTTCATCCGTCGAGCGATCATCTCCGAGGTTAGTTAGCAGCGTGTCTCCGCTGACATTGCTTTGCCGCCATTACCCCCGGTTGTTCCCAACCTCTAAGCAGCCTACCAATTCTGTCTCCTCTGTCTGCTTGCCTGAGCTATGCTTGTCGTTCGGGCTTCGGCAGGTCGTCTGTTGCTTCGAACCTTGGCGAAGCTATTAGCCCGTATCCACGTGTAACCATGTCTCATCTCATTTCGTTGTTTCCTTGGCTGTCTGTTCTGTCCTGCCTGCCCACTATGCCTGCTCTGCGTGTGTGACCCGTATCACACGGCAGGTGTTCGACAGGGCGTCGGTGGAGGCAGTGCTGCAGGAGTGGTTCCGAACCATGGCGGACCTTCCTTCCGGCATTAGACGAGCGGTTGAAATGGTAAGAAATTCAGCCGCCCTTTACAGTAACTGGCCGCGGTGAACGCGTGTTGAAGCGGGCGGGGACTTGGGAAAGGGGTTTGCGCGGGCTGCGAGTGGAAGGATCGGGAGCGGTGAGTTTGGCTGAGAAGTGAAATCAAGTACTGAATTCGCTCCGGATCATGGTTTCATATCCCCGCTTTTCAGATTCCACCCCCATCCCGGCCACTCCCGTTGCTTTTCCACCAATCATTCTTGACACGTATCCAGTTTACAATCTAGTGCCTCTGTATTTGCTTGCAATGACCACAAGATTCCGTGGTTCGTGTTTCTGGACGCTAAAGTCCCCGCTTGTCTCTATTTCCCCCGCATCCGCCCCCATCAGGGTCTGGTGAGCTCGGCGCAGGTGGCGCGATTCATGTCGATCGACGCGCGCCCCACCATCGCGCGCATCGTCTCCCGCGCCACGCCCGCCGAGGTCTCGCGCGCGTTCGTCGGCCGGTGAGTTCCGTGTCCGGTCTTGATCCTATCTCATGCCGTCAGATTCCCCACATCCTTGCGCCGATCTGCTTCCGCTCCGTCCCCGTTGACGTAGCACGCCTCTGGTTCGCGGTGAGTGGTTTCGTTTGCGATCCATGCTGACTGGAAGAAAAGAAGGAATGGTTCTGTTGGAAAGCAGAGAGAGGGGTGGGTCAGGGCGAACCGGAAGTGGGAGGTTGCGGGAAATAGATGGGTGGTTGGGGTCCGGCATGCATACACCAGCTGCTGCTGCACCAGACCGTCCTGCCTATCTTTCCTATCGAGTCCGTCCGTCCTTACCATTCCATTCCCTGTCCTCCCTCCCGTGTCCTCCCCCATTCCCTCCACCCCCCCTCTCCCCCCCTGGCAGCATGATGGCGGATCCGGCGTTCATCTACAAGCTGCTGCTGGAGCAGGCGGTCACCGTTGGCACGTCGGCCTGGTGGGAGGTCAAGCAACGCGGCGACAGGTGAGCGCCTTGCACCACGGAACTCGACCAAAGAGTAGGGATCTGCAGGGTTTTCGAGTGAAGGAATCTGTTCAGGCCAAGCTAAAGGTCTAGTCTTATGCATTCTGAGAATCTCTTCCGTTTGTCAATTCGATGGTCGTTGTCAAGATTCAGATTTTTCTTTCCACAATGGGGCCAGCCCATGCTCTCTCCAGCCACACTCATCCCCCGGATTCCCATCAGAATCTGGATTGAAGTCCCCTGCAACCGTCCCCCTGACGCCCTCCCTCCCCTCTTCTCCTTCACCCTATTCTCCCTTCCGCAGACTGAAGGACGAGTGGGGGCTGGCCCTTACGAACGTGCTGACGCTCTCTCTCTGCAACGCGGCGGCGGTGTGGTCGCTGTCCCCCACGCGCTCCTACGGCAGCACGGCCACGTCAGAGTGGCAGATGGCGCTGCAGAAGCTGCCCAACCACATGTTCGACAAGAGCTACCCCCTGCGCTAGTTCATTCATCACGTTCCCCCGTTTCCGCCCCCTTTCGCCTCCCCCATTCCCCGTTCCCCCTCGCCCAGACTGAAGGACGAGTGGGGTCTGGCGTTGACAAACGTGCTGACGCTCTCTCTCTGCAACGCGGCGGTGGTGTGGTCGCTGTCCCCCACGCGCTCCTACGGCTCCACGGCCACGTCGGAGTGGCAGATGGCGCTACAGAAGCTGCCCAACCACATGTTCGACAAGAGCTACCCGCTGCGCGAGTTCAACCTGCCCGCCCGCGCCGGCAGCTTCTTCTTTAATGCTGCGAAGCTCAGCCTCGTGGGATCCACGGTCGGGGCTCTGGGGGGACTTGCCTCCAACGCTATTTACTCAGCCGTCTCTAAGGGGTAAGCATGGTCCGTGCTTGCCTCTCCTTGCTCGTTGTGTGCGCAATCCTCAGTTGCTGCCTGCTGGTCCTGCAGTCCCGTTTGTCCCATTGCTTCTGCGACCTCGAAGTTCCTCGACCATCTGAGCCACCCTCCACTCGGACTCCACTTTTCAACCTCAACTCCTCCCACTTACACACCCTCATAGCCTCCTCTCGCATTTCCCCCATTTCCCTCTGCACCTTTCCCTTCGTCTCCCCCTTTCCCCTTTCTCCCCTGTGCAGCAAGGAGGGGTACCGGCCGTCAGTGGTGGTGCCGTCAGCCAGCACGAGTGCAGCGGCGTACGGGGCGCACACAGGGCTGTCAGGCAACCTGCGCTACCAGCTGCTGTACGGGCTTGACCGCGTGTTGCAGCAGCACTTCAACCACATCCCCGTTGCTGTCCTCGGCACCACCGCCCTCAGGTGAGCCTTGCAGGACGCACTCAGATCGCACATGGGGCTGTTAGGGGGCTGCATTTGGGCCTGTGGGGATGCACTCAAGGCAGGGCTGTTGAGGGGGTTGGTGTAGACACAGGGCTTGCTGTCAGGCAACCTGCGCTACCAGCTGCTGTACGGGCTTGACCGCATGCTGCAGCAGCACTTCAACCACATCCCCATTGCTGTTCTCGGCACCACTGCCCTCAGGTGGGCCTGTTGGGGGGTTGAGCATGTGCGGGTGCTGGGGGGTTGCACGCGCATGGGGTTGTGGGGCTGCACACAGGGTGGGGGGCTAGAAACAGGGCTGGCTGTCACACAACCTGCGTTACCAGCTGCTGTATGGACCGGACCGTGTGCTGCAGCAGCACTTGAATTGAAACACTTGTCGTTGCCGTTCTCGGCACCACCGCGCTCAGGTGGGTGGGCTTCTCAGGTCGCATGTCGTACTGGCATTACTTGCAGGGCTGTGGGGGGGCTACACACAGGGCTGCTGGGGGCTACATGTAGGGCTGTGAGGCTGTTCATGGGGCTGTGAGGCTGTTCATGGGGCTGTGAGGCTGTTCATGGGGCTGTGAGGCTGTTCATGGGGCTGTAGGTTGTTGGGTGTTGCCATGCTTTGACTTGACTCACGGGATCTTTCTCTTGCGGTGTGTATTGTAATCACCTGCAGGTGTGGCAACGTTCTATTGGGCGAGCCATCTCGTCTAATGTGGTTGGGGATGGATGGCGAGGCGCAGCAACAGGCCAAGGCAGAGCAGCAGGCATACCGCCGCCCGTCCCGCTCGTCCGGTGCCGGCTCCAAGACAAACTCGTTCCTGCAATCACTGCCCTTCGGCAAGAAAACAGACGAAGCACAGCCCAAGAAAAAGAGCTCTGCTAGGAGAGTGACCAAGGCTGCGGCTGCAGGAGGGGCGGAGAGTGGAGCAGAGGCGGGTGCAGAGGGGGCGGAGAAGGTGCAAGGGACAGGAGGTGCAGCTCGCACGACAAAGCGCAAGGTGAAGCGGAAGGTGTCAGTTGCTCAGTAGGTCTTATTGTACTGTTAATGAATAGCATTACTGCATTGTCTGATTTTTTCCATGTTATGGAAATTCATTATGGTTCTCCCTCATTGACAACCCTAGAAGAACCAGGACCAAAACATCGTCAGTTTTGTTAATACGGTATGTGCATGAGGAAAACGTAACAATTGTCCGTGTATCCCTGCTGCGCGAAGACTAGCGGATTTCATTTCGCTAAATTGCTCCCAGCGGCACCTGCCAGCCGTGTGCTGACGTGTTTCGCACCATCGCCATGCAAGCTCACAACATCCAGCCCAGGCATGTGCGCAACCACACCGCACACTATCACGTGACGCGCCAGCACAATGTCTGCGCTGTTGAAATTCGAACGACTCCTTTCGCCACAGGTAGTGGTGTCGCAGGCATCCACGGCGTTGATTTGCTTCCTTGGAGCGGCGCGGGCTTCTTTCGCCGCCAGAGCCTCCAATCGTTGCTGCTGCTGGTACGAGCAAGCGATGAACTGCCCTCCCTCTCTCTTCCTGCATTGGACTCGTTTCTTTGCCCTGCGCGATGTGTGAAGACAGTAGGTTGGGTGCGTTCAAGACGAGAATAGTAGCCATCCCGCGGCCAGATGCGTTCGACGGCGTTCGCTTATTTCTTGGGCACGCGAAAGGTCCAGTGATATCAGGTTGGGTGATAGCCAGAGGTAGTGCACCAGATACGGGGACTTTCAAGAGGTTGTGCGAGCGACTAGTGTGACGAGCGGAGTAGTGCGGCGAGCGACTAGAGCGACGAGCAAGTCTTGCGACGAACGATCAGCGCGACGAGTGGTTGAGGCCGAAATGGCAGCAGCCGCTTCAGTCTGCTTCAGTAACAGCAGCGGCAGTGGCGGCGGAGGCGAACACAAGGAGAAAGACACGAGGATCTCTCGCCGCAGCGCGTTCAGGCTACAATTCCTGAGCGCAGTTCCCGACTCGCCCCTTGACCCCTCCTCCCTCCTCTCCTCCCCCACCGTCACCTCCCCCTCCGCCTCTACCGCCGCCACCGCCGCCGCCGGTGCCGCGGAGGTCATAGCGGAGAGCATTTCATCCGCGTCGTTCATTCGTCGGCGCGCGCACAACGAGGCTTGCGCGCATGGGATGGGGCACGTTGAAGGCGACTATCGTATCGCGCGGGAGAAAAATGAGACTAGCGATGGTGACTATACCGCGCGGGAGAAGCATCTTGACGCGTACACAGCGGACGACGACGAGGCGACTGTGCGACGTCGCCTGGCGGCCGAGGGGATGGAGATGCGCGACCTGGTGCCACGTGGACGAATGAGCGCGTGGCACGCGGCCATCGTGTTCGTTTATCACATGCTGCCGTACACGCCCCTCCCCTGCACGCTCGCCACGCTGGCCTGCTTCTACGGGTACAGGTGAGTCAACGGGGTCAACAAGGTCAACCCTGGTCAATTTGACATGTCTCTGGTAAAAAAGCTGGATTATAAGTCCAATCTTGTTATGTGCAGTCAATAAGGTCAACTCTGGTTGAGGTTTCCAGTTCTAGTCAGCTTTGCCAGAACCAGATAACTCTGATCTAATCAGTCAAACTCTTATCAAACAATAAACGCTTGCTAACTCAGCAAGTGCTGACTCAGTACACCACAATAACTTCGCTCCAACGTTCGTTTGTGTAAATGTCTGCTCATTTGACCATGTCATCTGCTGCGTACGCATGCGCATGCGGCGTTTCATCTCTGGTGTGACGTGGCAGGGCGTACGGCTGGCAGGGCGCAGTGGCGGTGGTGGTGCTGCTGCTCTTCCTCCGCCTCATTCCCCTCTATTACAACTCCGCCTGGCGCAAGAAACTCACTGTAAGCAGCTTCGATGTTTGTCATAAGCACTAAATTCACAAGTCTAACATCTCTGTGTGATGTCAAAATCAGCCTAATAATTTTCCTGTCTGCGCACTCCTCCCCACCCCCCTTCCCTCTCCCGATATTTCTCCCCCGATATGTGCTCCCCGCGCTTCCCTGCCTGCCCCTCTCCTCTCTTCCCTCTCCCCATCTCCCCCTTCCCCTCTCCCCTCTCCTCTTTTCTTTCTCTCTCCCGCTCCTGCAGTTCCTATACAAGGCAATGGCGCACTACATGACACGCGTGCGTGTCATCGTGCCAGCTCAGCAGGTGCCACGTGGCGGGTACCTGTTCACGGCGCACCCCCACGGGCGCATGTTCTACAGCAGCAGCATGCTCACGCAAACCGCCCACCTCTGGAAAGACACATTCTGCCCGCACGGTAGGTCTGCTGAGCACATGACATGGTTGTATTTGGCCCCATGTAGGTCTGCTGGGCACATGACATGGTTGTATTTGGCCCCATGTAGGTCTGCAGGTACATGCATGGCATGGTATTACAGAAGTAGTCGTGCCCCCATAGGACCTGCTCGTGGGGTACCTTGGCTGACTTACGGTCAGTGCAAAACAAGAAAAAAGAGAAAGAAAAAGAGAGATTTGTTCCAGATAAGGCATGTGTGGGCGCATGGGATGGGATCCGCACCTCCCTCATTGTTCTCTTCTCCCACACTCCCTCACATTCCCATACGTCCCTTCCAAGCGAGCTGTTCGGGGCGGCCAACAGCACCTTCTTTGAGGTGCCTGTCACCCGCTCCATGCTGCACCTCGCGCCCTCGCTCCACCCCATCCCTCTCATTCTCACCTTCCTCACCTCCTTCATCCCCCTCACCTCTCATATCCCCCAGGCGAGCTGTTCGGAGCAGCCAACAGCACCTTCTTTGAGGTGCCGGTGATTCGCTCCATGCTCTATATGGCTGGCGCCATCCCTGCCAGCCGCGGCAGCATCATTGCCAAGCTCAGGCATGGCGACCATGTGAGTGTAGTCACCCTGCAGTGTGGGAATAGGTGGGTGTAGTAACCCACATCTGTTACCATGCGGTACCTGGCCGGAGCCATCCCCGCTAGCAGAGGCAGCATCATCGCCAAACCCAGTCACACGGAAACCATGTGTAGTCACCCTGCAAAGTGGGACTCTGTGGGTGTAGCAACCCAATTTTCAGGCACTGCTGTGGTAACCTACCAATCCTTTTCTTTCCTCCCTCCAACCAATGCACACCACCCTTGATCACACCACCCTTGATCACACCACCCTTGATCACACCACCCTCTATCCTCCCTCTCACGCACCTCATCCTCCTCCCGCCCATGGCCCTGCATGCACGGGTGGCAGGTGGGCATAGTGGTGGGCGGCATCAGGGAGGTGTGTCTGGGCACCAACCCTCACACAGACGTGCTCTACCTCATGCGGAGGTGAGTGCATCGCTTTGAATCTCCTTGACTTGTTGACTTGCATTCGCTTGCGTTGGCTTCGTCACTGTAGTGCGCAGTGCGCAATGTTAACGGCGCTGAACCCATGGTGATGGCCATTGCCTGAATTTGTACCTTACCCATGTTGTGACTTGTGCATTGATTGCATGGCATGGCATGGCATGGTATGGCATGGCGTGTGTACATCAGGCGTGGGTTTGCACGCATAGCAGTGGAGGAGAAGGTGGGGGTGGTTCCAATGTACTGCTTCAATGAGACCCAGGTCAGTGCAACTCCCAGCCCATGCTCATGCGTGGGCATCCAGTTAAAAGAGTTGACTTTTGAGTCGACTCAAAATTAAAGGTGGGGGTCAGTGCTACTCCTCGCCCCATGCTCATGCGTGTGCAATCTGTTACAAGCAGCAACATGCCTTCAACTGCGTAATTACATACTGGCTGGATAGGGTGGTTCCGCTGTTTGTTCCTTTCAATGCTGCTCACCTTTCTGTTTCTCCTTTCTTATTTGCCTTGCACCTCCTTTTTGTGCTTCCATTTGTCATGATGCTGCAGTTGTTCAAGCACGATCCACTCTGGCTGCTCCAGTTCTGGGCTGTGGTGAATCGCTATTGGCGTATCGGCGTCCCGTTTATGAGGGGGGTATGGCACATGCCAATGCCCTTCCGCAGGTATGGCAACGGCTTGTCTAGCTGATGCAAGGAGGTATATTTTGATTCGTATTCTGACTCTCTGTTTCTCGACGTGCAGGGAGCTATTGATTGTGGTTGGGAAGCCCCTGTTTGCCCGAGACGGAGAGTCTGTTGACGAGTTTCATGCTCGATACGTGGAAGAAATTTCTGTTATTTTCCATAAATTCGTCCAAATATCTTCTCGGCCGAAACACAATCTGTTGATTCGCTAGAATTTGCGACCAAAAAGTTCGTCGTAGGATGGGATTGTTTGGTTTATAAGAGATAGAAGTGGCAGGTACAAAATATTTTAACATTGTAAATATGAAACATCCTCTTGACTTTTATGTCTGAGAATCATCGCAGCTGTTAGCGGGGACATCGAGATTTCCGTGCGCACCCCTTCGATCTCCTCTTCTCACACACGCCTATCTTCTCCCTCTCTTTCTGCTAGACCAGCGATTTGCTGGCACAGTTGTTTCTAGGGTTTCACTGCCCTCAGCCACACTAATTCCTGGGATCACGCGGCTCGTAACACCGTGTCTGTACCGAATAACGGACAGATTACTAGCGATACAGTCTCCTGGTGATCAAATCGCGGTTTGATTGAACGCCATGGCGCCCGTGCGCGAGGCCCATTTCCCCGTGCCAGTGCTCTCCGATAACCCCGACGGCTGGGGACCCACCACTCTCCCCGAGCAGTTTAAAGACGTCCCGTACGCGCCGTTCAATAAGGGCGACCGCGTCGGCCGCGCAGCGGACTGGACCTCCCAAGGATACCGTACGTCTCGTGCCGCGTGCCGTGCACCGCGGTTTCGCGCTTCCGATCCCTTGCTCTCTGCTAGGTTTATCCGTTTCGATCGCGTTACGTGGAATTAGTGGAGCCTCCGGCTGTAACGCTCAGATTGTTTGCGGCAGTCATGCCGCTGCCAGTGGGTAGGGGCCGATCCCATTCAGCTAGGGTTTAGCGAGTCTTTTGATCCCGCTGTTTCTGCTGCAGGCATCGCCTCTCGAGGTCCCACCTGTCACTCAGTTATCGTGTATCGAGGGGTCGTTTACCGAGTTCTCATCTCGTCCGTCTCTCTCGCTCCTGTCACTCCTTCGCAAATCCGTCGCTTTATTTCGCCGATTTCGCAGGTCGCTACGATCGTGATCGCCAGGGCGGGGCGGGCGGGGTGAATGCCGCCTTCTCCTTCTTCCAGGACCAGGATGAGGTGGGTGGCCTCCGTTGTCGCGTAGCGCTCGTCTCACCTCTCTGCATCCCCCGCCTATTCGAGCTATTGGCTCTCGCATGGTATCAAGCTGCTCGCCGCGTTTCGCCTGCCTCTTATCGACTGCTCAATTCCTCCTTCGTTTCTCTCCCGCACCCGTCCATCCCGTCATCACCAATCCTAATCGTCCACGTCATTGTCACCATCCACGTCACCCCGGTCGTCCACGTCATCATTGCAGGACTCGTTTCAACTGGTGGACACCAAGCCTGTGCAGAAGCCTCGCTACGGGCCCCGCCGCTTCTTCCAGGTTCGCCCGCCCTTTCCGCACTCCCCTCCCCCCCTCCCCTTTCGCTCCCCCATCATCCCCCCTTCCCCCCCATGATCCCCCCTTCCTCACCTCCCAACCCCCCACCACCCCCCCTCTTAAGCCTCATTTTCTTCTCCCGCTCCTTGGTCCAATTCCACCTTTTATTTCCAATCTAATTCTTCTCACTCACCGCGATTGTGACCTCCGTTTTTATCTCACTTATTCTTCTCTCCTCGCTGGCCGCTTCGATTTCCACTTCATTCTCCGTTCCTCTGCGCTGCCCCAATGTTTCCCACCCGTCCGCGTTCCGCCGCTCCCTCAGAATCGGTTCCAGAACCGGCGCGGGGAGGAGGGGAAGCGCGACGGGCGCGACAGCGGCGCGGGCGCGGACAGGGAGCGGCAGCGGCAGCAGCGCATGCAGCAGCAGAAGCGCGGGCAGTGGAACCCGTACTACGACCGCAACGCGCAGCGCGCGACGTACAACAGCTCCGTCGACATCCGGCCCGAGTGGGTGGTGCTCGAACAGATCCCGCTCTCCGCTCTCTCCAAGCTCTCCTTCAACGCAGGGGAGCCCCAGGACGTGTGAGTTTGAGAGAGGAGGGGGGGGGGGGGGGGGGTGGAGGAGTTTGAAAAAGGGTGAGGGGAGGGGGGGCAGAGAGAGAGCGCGCGACGTACAACAGCTCCGTGGACATCCGGCCCGAGTGGGTGGTGCTCGAACAGATCCCGCTCTCCGCTCTTTCGAAGCTCTCCTTCAACGCGGGCGAGCCGCAGGACGTGTGAGTTGGAGAGAGGGCGAAGGGGAGGGGGAGAGGGGGAGAAGGAGGGAGGGAGGGAGGGAGGGAGGGAGGGAGGGAGGGAGGGAGGGAGGGAGGGAGGGAGGGAGGGAGGGAGGGAAGGAGGGAGGGAGGGGGAAGGGGAGGGGGCAGGGAAGGAGGGAGGGAGAGAGAAAGAGAGATAGGGAGGGAGAGTGTGAAGAATGAGGTAGTTGACTTGTTTTTTCGCCCTACCATTGCAGTACTTTCCCTTCCTTCCTCAACTGCTCCTTCCCCTCTTCTCCCTTTCTCTTCCTTCCCTCCTCTCCCCTCCCCTCCCCTCCCCTCCCCTCCCCTCTCCTATTCCTCCTCCCTGTGGATTATCGTCCCTTTCTCTCACACGGCCCCCTCAACGCCTTACGTCCCTACTCTTCTGTTGCAGTACGACGTGCGGCGCGCTCGAGTATTACGACAAGACGTTTGACCGAGTCAACCCCAAGGTATGGCCGTTGACCGAGTCAACCCCAAGGTATGGCCGTTGATGCTCTTGCCCCTTGTTCGAATCCTCCCTTCTTCCCCTGGCTTCCTTTCTCCCATCCCCTCCCCACCACTCCACGTCACCCCCACACCCCCCTTCCCTCTTCCCTCCCCACTTTTCCCTTCCCCTCTCCTTCCCCTCCCCCGTCCCCCCTTCCCTCTCTCCCTTTACTCACTGTAGTCGGAGCGGCCGTTGGAGAGGTGTGAAACGCGCCAGTTCCACAAGGTGACGACGAGTGACGACCCCGTGGTGAAGCGGCTGGCGGCGGAGGGCGGAGACGCGCCCGCGGTCTTTGCCACGGACGCCATCCTCTCCACGCTCATGTGCGCGCCTCGCTCCGTGTACTCGTGGGACGTGGTCGTGCATAAGAGCGGGGGGAAGCTGTTCTTCGACCAGCGGGACTCCTCGTTTGATCTGCTCACGGTGAGTAGTTCTGGAGTGTTTCGCAGTGTGCCGTTTGGTGTGAGGCGGGATGCGTGGTGCTCGTGTTTGGTAGTGCTCCCTCCCTGCGCGCTCCATGTGCTCGACTCGTGGGATGGCATCATCCCAAGCAAGCCTCCTCCCTTCCCTGACCCTCCTTCCCTTGCTCTTTCCCATCCTTGTTACTCGCCTGCTACAGGTGAACGAGACAGCAACGGGCATAGAGCCGGCGGCAGAGGACAGCATCAACGGCATCGCGTCGCTGAGCCAGGAGGCGACGTTCATCAACCAGAACTTCTCGCAGCAGATCGTCAACAAGGTAAGGTTAACGCACGCACTGGGCACAAGGTGGGGTGAGTGGGTGCACTATAAGTTCACTGGGTGCTGTGAAGCAAGCATGGTTACGGGCACGTGGTGCGCTCAGCCAGGAGGTCACGTTTATCAACCAGAACTTCTCGCAGCAGATCGTCAAGAAGGTGAGTCAGTGGGGTGAGCACCAGGTGAGGTCGATGGGGACGGGGGGTGTTGTGAATGCCTGGTCAAGGAGGTGGTTACCTCTTTAAATGCGAGCCAGATTTGTCATTTTAGGTTTGAGAAACGGATCGTCACACTTGTGTGCCCGCCTTCCCTGCTGCCCCATCTCCCGCGTGTCTGTGTCTGTGTGTGCTTCTGCGTGTGTGTGCATGTGCGTGTGTGGTGTCTGTGCATGTGGGAGCAGAAGGGAGCCAAGCGCCAGTTCGCGGAGGCGAATCCGTTTGCAGCGGAGGGCGAGGAGGTGGCGTCCGTGGCGTACCGCTACCGCAAGTGGATGCTGGACGGGGTGAGTGATGAGCGGTTGAGTGGGGTGACTGGGTGTTGGAAGGGGTGAGTGGCCACATGCTGGGGCGCGGGGGGTTGAGGTGGTGGAAATGGAGGGCGAGGAGGTGGCATTAGTGGCGTACCGCTACCGCAAGTGGATGCTGGATGGGGTGAGTGCATGCTGAGAGGAGTGGGGGTTAGGAGGGGAGAGTGAAGATAGGGGGAGCGGCTAGGCACTGGAGTGTTGGGTCTGAGCCTTAAAGCATGCAGCTGATTCGTTTCTGCTGTGCTATGTGCTGTGACCCCTCTCTCGCCCCTGCAGGACATGCCATTGGTGGTGTGCTGTGAGCTAGACGCGGTGGTGGACATGAGGGGGCAAGAGATGCTTTTACTTGCACCACACGCGCACACACATATGCATATTACTTGCCTCTCACACCCCCCTGCCTGCTCCCCTCCGCTCCCCTGCAGGACATGCCTCTGGTGGTGCGGTGCGAGTTAGACGCAGTGGTGGACATGCGGGGGCAGGAGATGCTGGCGACGGTGAATGCGCTCAACGAGTTTGATCCCAAGGTCACGGGCGTGGACTGGCGAGCCAAGATCGACAACCAGCGCGGCGCGGTGAGGTGTTGCAAATGCGCTCCACATTCACATCACAGTGGCTGTGTTGCGTTGCGCGGCGTATCTGGCTGGCCTCAAGAGCAGTCGCATGCCCCAAAGGGCTGTCTCTGGGCGCCCCACTCACGCACTGCTTGATGCGCCCATGCGTGTGCGGTGCTGCCGTGCTGCCCCTCGCCCCCTCTCCTCTGCCTCAGGTCCTGGCAACGGAGCTGAAGAACAACAGCAACAAGCTCGCCAAGTGGACGGTGCAAGCGCTGCTCGCAGGGGCCGATCTGGTGCGCTTGGCAGGGTGGGGGGAGTGCAGTGGGCGTTGAGCGGGGGAGAGTTCGATCGAGGGAAGGGTGGCGTGTGGGGAAGCGGGAATGGGTTATGGAGACTCTGGTTCCTTTGTCTCTCTCTCCTCGCATTGACTGCTTCGGTGCTGCTGCCTCTGCCCACGCTCCTCGCCTCTGCCCACGCTCCTCACCTCTGCCCACGCTCCTCACCTCTGCCCACGCTCCTCACCTCTGCCCACGCTCCTCACCTCTGCCCACGCTCCTCACCTCTGCCCACGCTCCTCGCCTCTGCCCACACTCCTCACCTCTGCCCACGCTCCTCACCTCTGCCCACGCTCCTCGCCTGCCGCATTTGCCGATGAAGCTGTGGGTACATGTTGCCAGTGTAACCCAAGCAAGCTAACTGCTCTACATCCCGCATTCTCCCCCCCCCTCCACACCTCCCCTTCCCCCGCCTTCCCCCCCATTTCTCCTTTCTCTCCGCCCCCCCCATTTCCCCTTTCTCTCCGCTGGGGAGTGCAGATGAAGCTAGGGTACGTGTCGCGAGTGTTCCCCAAGAACAACCTCAAGCACACCATCCTCGCAGTGCAGGTCAGTGCCCGTCAACGTGGGTCAACGCTGGTCAATCCATTGTTCCGACACTGTCACCGTTCCCTCTACTCGGACCATGCATGCACTCTCCTCTTGGCTCCCTCACATCACATGCAGTCTCTTTTCACCCTTCTCTACTGCTCCACGCACCACGTCTCACGCTTCTTCCTTTCTCTCCCCTCCCTATCCTCTCTCCCCTCGCCTCCCTCCCGCCCCTCGTCCTCTCAGGCGTACAAGCCGCGTGAGCTGGCGATGCAGATCACGCTCTCGTCCACCAACATGTGGGGCATCGTCAAAGTGCGTGCTGTGTGTGCACGGCATGGGGGGCATACAGGGCATGTGGGGCATGGGGGGCATGGGGGGCATGGGGGGCATACAGGGCATGTGGGGCATGGGGAGCATGGGGGGCATGGGGTACAGACACCATCATCTACAAGGCAAGGGAGCTGGCGATGCAGATCACGCTCTCGTCCACCAACATGTGGGGCATCGTCAAGGTGCGTTGTGTGCATGCGGCACATGGGGGGCATGGGGGGGATGTGGGGCATGGGGGGGATGTGGGGCACGTGGGGCACGTGGGGCATCGTGAAGGGTGTCAATGGCATGGTCACGCTTTGTCAGGGTATGCATTGTTGGTGCCTCACCTTTTTTCATGTCCCGCCTCCGTTCCTTAAAGCCCTCATCCCATCCGCCCATCCTCACCACCACCACGTGCCACATGTGTGTGGAGCATGCCTCTTCTCTGCCTTGTCTCACCCATCCCTTCCTGTTTCTCCGTCTCTTGAGTCGACTCAAAAGTCTTCTCTGCCTTGTCTCACCCATCCCTTCCTGTTTCTCCGTCTCTTGAGTCGACTCAAAAGTCTTCTCTGCCTTGTCTCACCCATCCCTTCCTGTTTCTCCGTCTCTTGAGTCGACTCAAAAGTCTTCTCTGCCTTGTCTCACCCATCCCTTCCTGTTTCTCCGTCTCTTGAGTCGACTCAAAAGTCTTCTCTGCCTTGTCTCACCCATCCCTTCCTGTTTCTCCGTCTCTTGAGTCGACTCAAAAGTCTTCTCTGCCTTGTCTCACCCATCCCTTCCTGTTTCTCCGTCTCTCAATCACACTTCCCTGTTCTTCCTCTCCCCCCCATCACCAACAGCACATAGTGGACATGTGTATGACGCTCGAGGACGGCAAGTACCTCATCGTCTGCCTTGTCTCACACATCCCTCCCTCCCTGTTCCTCGTGTGTCGCCCGCACTTCCCATTCCCCCCCCTCCCCACCCCCATCCCCACCCCCATCCCCACCAACAGCACATAGTGGACATGTGTATGAAGCTCGAGGACGGCAAATACCTCATCGTCAAGGACCCCAACAAGCCCTTCCTCAGGTAAACCTTTTCTCAGGTAAACCCTCCCCCACGTGGGTAAGCCCTTCCTTTCTTCCAGGTGCTAGGCACCTTATCGTCAAGGACCCCAAGAAGCCCTTCCTCAGGTGAGCCCTCCCCCAGGTAGGCAAGCCCTTCCTCAGTCTAGTTTTTCAGGCTGCCACAACATGTCCACCTGGTGCCTTCATGCCCCACACCACTCCTTCTCCCTCACAATCTCTCTTTCTCCGACCCCCACACATGCACTCTCTCCCCCCAACCCCCCTCTCCCCCCCCCATGCAGGCTGTACGAGGTGCCATCAGACGCGTTTGACAATGACTATGTGGAGGAGCCCCTTGCCGAGGTAAGCCCCCCTCCTCTCTCCCCTCCCCCTATTCCCGAGGTAAGGTCTCCCCAAGTGACTCTTTACTTTATATCCACCCTGCCTCTTGCCATAGTGTGTCTCATGTGTGAGCCTCATGCTGCCTCCCTCTTCTCTGAATGCACTCGTGGCACTGGTGCACTGTGCAGGAGGACCAGGCCCCACCGCCCGCAGAAGCGGCTGATGGCGACGCAGAGGCAGCAGCAGCAACTGACTCCAATGCTGCTGCGTGATTTCAATCTGGCGTCTAGGGTTTGCTCTGTGCTGGTAGAGCTTGTGTCCACGCAATTTTGTCAGGCTCACTCTGTCTGTGTTTGTTTGCAATGCAATGCAAGTAGGTTATGTTGTGCTGCATTGCTGGCTATTGCAGTGTATTCGTAAAATGCTATACTGTACCATGTTTCATGAAGGACATCGTGTAAGGAGATACTAATCCATGTCAGGTGCAGTTCTGCAGGGTAGTGAGGTAGGTAAGGTAATAAATCCCTCATCATAACAAAGAGAGAAAGCCAAGTGCTTTAGCAACCTCTCATGCTGCATTAGCAATCCCTCATCAAGTGTCACTCGAAACGCCATTCCAACATCTAGGCAAGGCAAAACAGTACCCACCCATACAGCACTTCCAGCCGGCCAGGCAAGCCCCACTTGGTGCATCACCGCCTCGCCCATGGGCAGCTGCATGGTCCCCTCCCCACTGGTCCGCAAGAATGTCCCCCTCCCTCCCAACTCTCTTCCAACCTGTCCCCCTCCCAAGTGACTTTCGAATCGCCTCAAAAGGGCCAAGGTCAAACCAGTTGATCAAACGGCCAATATGCATGAGACAGAACCCATGCTACTTCTCCTTTCCCACTTCCTAAACGTCCCCTCCTCTGTGTCCTCAGCACCCCTTCCCCCGTGTGCTGCAGCAAACGCAACGAGTACGACCTACGGAGTGAAACCAGACTTAGAAACTCAAATGAGCAGCACCGGCTCGTACCCTACCGCTGCACGTGAGACGGCACAGTCGCCTCCACCCTCCCCTCCTCCTCAACTCCTTCTCTCCTCCTTCACTCCTCCCCTCGCACCTTCTCACCTGCTTTCTGTACCTATCGCATCAAGCCCTGCCCATGGACCGGAGCCACCCCTGCACTTCACATACAAGTGAGAGCAGCACCGGCACGTACCACTACCTCCTCCTCCTTGCCCCCTCCACTGCTCCGTTTACACCTCCTCCTCAGTGTGCTGCACCACAGCATCGAGCCCGCCCCATGGATCGGAACCACCTCTGCTCATACCCAATGGGCGTCAGCAGCACCGGCACATACCCGTGCAAGTGTGGCAGCATAGTCGCCTTCTCCCTTCTCCCTTTCCTCCTCCCCTCCTCCTCCCCTCCTCACCTCTTCCCCCCTCCCCCTTCTCCCACCGCATCAAGCCCGGCCCATACTCTGGAACCATCGCTGCACATACCCAATGGGCGTCATCAGCATTGGCACGTACCGCTGCACATGCGGCAGCACCGTCGTCTCCAAATGCCCCCAGATCTGCCGGTGATACCACGCCGATGCCGGCGCGTGAAACCGCATCTTGAGCAGCTGCCAGTACAGAAACACCTGGAAGAAGCTGCGCTGGGGAGTCAGCAGGTAGAACGCTAGGAGAGGCCCTAGCATGACCTCTGTGTTTGCTGTGAATAGCTCTACCTGTTGTCGATTTGCTGCTACCCACTCGCAGGGTTTTGAAAGGTATGATCGGTAGAGGCTTGCCTGGCTGAAGTTCTGCTGGAGATGCGTGGTGAGCGGGAGGAGGGAGCGCGCGGCGAGGGGCAGGAGCGCGAGCGCGATGGGGTGCGGGGACGGGAGGAAGACGGAGCAGTGCATGAGCGTGAGGAGGTGGGGTCCGGTTAGGAGGGTTTGCAGCCAGGATTTGAGTGCGGGGAGGGAGAGCGCGGCGGGGCGGCCGTGGCGCTGCAGGATGGAGAGGGCGGACGCGACGAGCCCGCCGAACAGGGCGAAGCGGAAGGCACACACGAGCAGCGCGCGCGGGCACAGGGGGAAGAGCGCGACCAGCGCCATCGTTACCACCCACGCGTGCGCCACGAACGTGTATGTCTGCAGGCCCATGCGCGTGTTACCACCTGTGGAACCGCCAGTGCTACTGCTGGTAGTACCTCCGGTTCTGCCGCTGCTGCCAGGAGCGCCGCTGCCTCCCGTGCCAGCTGCCGAGGCTCGGCCCGAGGCTGAGGGTCGGGGCGCAGTGGAGGCGGAGGAGGGCGCGGCATAGGCGGACGAGGCGGGGGGCGTGGCGGAGGCGGGGGAAGCGGCGGGCTGCAGAGGGTCGACTTGGAAGTCGGAGTCTACGCACTGGCGGAAGAACTTTTGTCTGTACCGGCGGAGTACGGCGGGATCGTTGGCTCTATCCGGCGGAATGGTGAGGTTGTTGAAATAGTCGCGCCACGCCGCGCTTCCCGCGAAGTCGAAGGCCGCGAACGCCGCCTGCTGCTCCGCCGTGTTACCCATTGAAATTGCGGGTGCGCTGGCGACGGGCGACGCGGTGTGGTGTGCGGATGCGGTGGAGAGGAAGAGCCGTGGGGGACGGGTGATGGAGGAATGGCTTGATGCTGCGCCGCGGCGGGTGTGCTGGCTGGAGAATGACGGACCTAAAGAGGCAGGCCTTGAAGCCTGGCACGGATGTAAGGGAGAGACGAGACGAGACGAGATGGACGGGAGGAGCGAATGAGCACGGTGAAGCGCGACGGCAATATGAATTACGGTAGAGAAAGGGGAAACGAAGAGAATCGAATATGTGGTTTAGCGGATTCTTGCGAAACGAACGATACTTATGCAGGTCTTCATCGCCGTCATATCTGCCTTTTGGACGGTCAGCGAACCTTACCGATTGCGCGCCGCGAGGACCAAGCCGTTAGCTGCCGGCAATTCAACGGCGTTTCGCCGTCGATCCTGGAGGCTCCGACGTCTCCGTCAGCGGAAGAGACTATCACGTAACTATGTTTATGGTTTAGTAATTGGCTATCACGTCGCCCTTAGGGCGACGTCAGGTTGTACAACTTTTTGTACGCCCACTCCGGTAGACTTTGTTCCAGCACGGTGCAGAGCGGTAAACGTCGAGAACCGTTTTTAACCGTTTTGGACCGTTTTGAACCACGACACAGGAACTGTAAGCTCCTGTGAAATGTATAACCGTCAGGTATACATTGAGACTGAACATTGAACCAAGTGCAAAATCCAGCGAGCGAGGGTTCACTGGTAACAAATAACATTTCGCATGAATTTCTCGGACGTTCGAGTATCACAAGAGCACAGGACCACTCCACACCACATTGCAACCCGATCTGGCTGGGTCCTGGTACCCAGATCTTGCCAGAATAAAATGTTCGAGGAGCACGAAGGGTATGCAACAGGGGCACCACGCCACTCAAGCCTTCGGAGTTTGTTTGCTCGGAGTCGCCACGCAATAGATAATCCCGAGGGGTAGAAATTCGTCCGCCACGCACTAGAGGACCTGGACGTCATGATCATTCACGGGCCCACCTGTAGTGGCAAGCTATCTCCCAATGTCACTGTCAAGATTCTACTCCGCTCACGTCACTCACACCGGAGTATGAGCTTCTATTCTTTAAAGTGCTACCGTCGCTTCTCCCATACAACAGTGGTCGTGGAGGTCTTACTGCTTCGCCATCAGGTTAGCTCCGCCTCAGAGTGTGAAATACTGATCGTTTTTGCCGTGTCGCTTGGCCGTCAAGAATAGTTTGTTTATCAAACACACCGTCGGATCACTCTCCTAAACGATCGTCGCCGTCGTACACACCTCGTCAGCGACAAGCATAACTAACGTGTAGCTCTGTCGACGATCTATGTAACGCCGTCGCCACAGCCACCGACGCTACACGTGCTGACCATTCTGCTGTACGTATTAGTGACAGTTAAAGCTGAGGTACTTGATGAGCCATGGTGCCAAGGACGCCATGAACATAAGAAGCTGCCATGGAAACTAGCAGAGCCTAAGAGCGGCAACATTCAGGAAAGAAGCATACTAGTCAAATGGGATAGCATGCCGACCGAAGCAATTTTTAGGTAAGGAGGGAGAAGGGGATGCCTGGGGAGTGGTCAGGAAGGCGGAACAAGCAAACAATCCCTTCCGCTGCTCATGGTTTCTCAAACCCTTACCTGCCATAACTACTTGTTTCGACCAAAGGTATTGCGCGTGGGGAATTTTTTTGTTATCCGTCACTTCGCCGAATCCCTAACTTTTTTTCTGCTTTCCCTCTCTTCGCATCTGTTCCAGCCCTCGGATTGCCAGGATGGTTGCTCGCGGAGTGACACTGGATGAAGCATGGATGGACGCCCCGAATTTTTTATAAATGCAAAAAACTTAATCTTGGGAGCTGGAGCACTGAAGAAGAAGCAGCCAAGATTTATGACAGGTAAGATTGTCAGCGCATAGTATTGTCAGCTTCCGGGAAGCTTCTGGCGTGCTTCACGGCTTATGGACAGCTGCATGTGCTGCTGATGTCAGACCTAAACAGTCGGATCTCCCATTATGGTGATGCCATTAGGTGCTCTTTAAGTGCCCACGCACCCCTCTTTCCTCCGTGTTCCCACCCAGTACCCGCTCTGTTTCTCCATGCCTCCACTGCGTCTGCTGCAGTTCGTGTTGTCACGATACTCCATGACATGGAATGGCAAGGGTGCAGTGCTGCTCTCATGGCAGCACCTTCCCCTTGCTCTCATGGCAGCACCTTCCCCTTGCTCTCATGGCAGCACCTTCCCCTTGCTCTCATGGCAGCACCTTCCCCTTGCTCTCATGGCAGCACCTTCCCCTTGCTCTCATGGCAGCACCTTCCCCTTGCTCTCATGGCAGTACCTTCCCCTTGCTCTCATGGCTGCACCTTCCCCTTTGCTCTCATGGCAGCACCTTCCCCTTGCTCTCATGGCAGCACAGCACCTTCCCCTTGCTCTCATGGCAGCACCTTCCCCTTGCTCTCATGGCAGCACCTTCCCCTTTGCTCTCATGGCAGCACCTTCCCCTTGCTCTCATGGCAGCACCTTCCCCGTGTTCTCCCTTGCTTGCAGGGCGGCATATAAGTTCCAAGGATCCAAAGCTCAGTTGAACATTGGACTCTCGGAGGAAGAAAAGAGGGAGCTCGACGCCGAGTCGGAGGAGGATTTCGTGACTTCCATACGCAACCTCCTGTTGGCTCGCCACCGCGGATCGTCTCGGTACAAAGGCGTCTCATGGTACAACGCTGGGCAGGTGTGGCGGGCATCAACTCGTATAAACAGAAAATTCGTGCACCTTGGCTACTTTTCATCGGAGGAAGAGGCAGCCGCTGCTTATGAGTCGGCTGCAATGAATGAAGTGGTGGAGGAGAGGGAGGAGGAGGACCATGAGGAGGAGGAAGAGCATGATGTGGTGGATTTGTCGGAGGAGCAGCAGCAGGAGGTGGAGGATGAGGAGGAGGAGCAGAGCAACAGGAGGAGGACGAATGTGGTGACGTATTTGGAGGAGGAGCAGAGCAGCAGGAAGAGGAGGACGAAGGTGGTTAAGGATTTGGAGGAGGGGCAGAGCAGCAGGAGGAGGAGGACGGAGTGGTGGGATCGGAGGGCGTAAGGGTTAATGGAGGGCTTGCAGTGGTTTCTAGACGATGCTAGTATTTTTTTTGTGCGTTATAAGGGACTATGGAATCAGGGTTGCCATTGGGCGTTACATCAATAAAAGCACGTGTATTCCAAATCTACGGTATCAGGTGTATTGTATCATTGCATCCTCAGATTGAGGCCTTTGAATCCCGCGCTGCGTTGCTGCACCCTCTCTGTCCCCTTGCTTCTTGAGCCCCATCCCTCCCTGTCCCTATCCCCCTTCTCTCTGTCCCATCACCTCCGACCTCCCTCCGCCTCCCCTCCCCCCTGTCGTTCGCTCCTGCGCGCCTGCAGAACACATTCATGACTGTTTGTGATCAGGCAGAAGACTCTTTTATTGTCCAGGGGACATCTTGCTGTTCACTGCCATTGGATTGGATCATTGTAGCAAAGCGGATGTCGGGTTGGGTCTGCGCACGCACCTGTCATTTCGATTGGGAAGGATCTGTTTCCCTGGCACGCATATTAATACGGTATTGGTAATCATGCCTGCTCCTGTTGGGGGAGGCTCTGTCTTTATTTGGATGTGCATGGTGGGCCTCTCTCTCACGTTGAATGATCCTTTTGCCTTGTTTGGTTGTGTGGTCAGGTACCTTATCAGCGCTGCGAATTCCCAGGAAGGCAAAAGCTCTGAGCTTTGCGTGGGACGTGTTGTGGAAGGTAGATTTGTGCGGCGCTCGAGAATATTTTCCTTCAACAGAGGAGATTTCCAATACAATCTTACAGAAGGAGCACGTGGAGGTGCACCTGCTCGACGGCAGAAGTTTCGTCCAACCGTATTCCTACTTTACGATGGTCGACGAACTACGAGGTGTAAGTTAAAATTGTCACAACTTTATTCGAGCAAATGTATAGCAACCATGACTTCGCATTTTGTCATACAACTGGTTAATATTCTCTACTAGTTGCTCTTTTTCTATTATTATGTTTCTCGTATTCAGCTAACGTCCTATCCAGAGTTCCTACTCCTTTGTTTTTTTCCTTTTCACACCAAACAGCCTATGGCGAGACGTCTGCAACAAGACAACTATGCGACATCTGGGTTTTGCAAAGTGGAGGGAAGTGTGGCTGCGCAGCACTACTTATGGATTAGCAATTCGCGGTTCGTGGCGGATATTGTGCGGAGTCACGAGTCACGAGCTGAAAAGACGCCCGAAACTCCTGTGCTCCTAATGTTCAGAAAAAAGGAGTTTCCGAAGGATGAAATCATCTACGACGACATCCTCGCCGATCACTCGTATATCCAGGTATAATTATGTTTTGCTCCATGAATTTTTGGTTGTTAATTCACCAACGCATCATGCAATCGTGTTAAGTCTACCCTCTTTTTGCCTTGTTATTCCCTTTTGCAGGCTCAACAACAATACCTCACCACAAGCGAGAAAATCTCGGAGCGTTTGATTCGCCGATTGGCTGGATGGCAGCTCGTTGCTCACTTTGGTGGGACAAGGCCAAGTGATGAGGATCTTAAGCGGGAAGTGATCAACTTTGTGCCGGCACTTGATCAAAACACCCGGAAGTGGGACGAAAACCCGAGGGAAGCTTATGAAAGCGTCGTAAGTAGCATGGATTTATTCGTCTTTTCCCTTCTTTGTCCCCCTTCTTCCTTTTTTAGCCTGATTTACTATTGTATGCACTAAAATGCAGGATGCAAGCTCATTTAAAACTGCAGACTATTTTTTTTGGACGAATTGAGGCAGTTAAAGCGGAGCCTCGTCACTGTGCTAAAAGTGAATCTTGTCGCACAGTCCTTCAACTTACTTCCAGCGGATAAGACTCTCTTGCTGGCTGTGAACAAGACCGCAGTGAGTGCTTTAACACATGCATCAGAATTGTATTTTGTAATCGCTCTTCATATTGATAACCTTCCTATTGTCTGGTGTATTTTCTTCGCGAGGATCCAGAAGAGCCCACGAACTCCATCCGGGAGCCCATCATCGACATAGAGATTGCAACAATCTCTATGCTTCATGTGGGCCAGCAGACCTTTGCAATAAAGGCAACGCACATGGGTGAAGAGATCCGTCTCCAAATCAAGGATCCTGTGAGTTACTTCGCTCCTCTCAATTGTCGGAACCTCACTGCTCAGGAAACTCTATCCTTGCTGCCCCACAACACCCTCCTTACAGTCCCCACAGCAACCCTTTCGCTTCCCCCCAGCTCTACTTTTGTTACCCTCCCCTCATCTTCCTTGCTGGACCCTTAACACCCCTTTGCTCCCCCCCCCCCCCATCATCTTCCTCCCTGGACCCTCAACACCCCCTTTGCTCTCCCCCCCATCATCTTCCTTCCTGTACCCTCAGGAGCCCCTTTTCACACCCCACCCCATGAACTTCCTTCCTGGACCCTCAGCACCCCCTTTGCTCTCCCCTCCCCCCCTCTATCACCTTTTGTGGACCCTCAGCAACCTGTATGTTCTCCCCCCCCAGCACCTTACTCCCTATACCCTCAGCTCCCCTTGAGCTTACTTTCTCAACATGCTATTTGCTCATTTCTGTTCTTGCATGCGCACTCTTTGCACGCGCATTTCTCTTTTCTCTTCTCAGCTCCGACAAGGAGCATTCGAATCTCTAATCAGAATGTTGCAAGGCTCTGGTGTGCTCAGTATTGCTGCTCAAGAACATGTACGTTTCAACTGTTATTTACTTTCTTGTCGCTTTAGAAAGTTTTGTCTTGTTGGTCTAATTGTCTAGTTTCTCTTATTGCAGAACGTTAAAATACTCAAAGAGAAGGTGGAAACATTGAAGGGGGTTATACAGATGCAGACGAACCAGCTTGTTGTAAATAATAAGATGGTAGAAGATCTTTCAAAGAAAATCTAATTGAACATGAGGATGTATATGTTATGTTCACATGTACTTTGTTCCCCCCCCCTCTTAAGCCTTTACGCTGAGTGATGCTACTCCTGTCGTAAACTTTGTATGTTTCACACTATGCTAAAAACATATCTGCAATGCTGTGATTTTTGTTGGGAACAATAAGTCTTAAACGCCTCTGTTGTGTCGAAACTCAGGACACAAAGCGAAGAAGTCCAAATCGAAGCATCGCAAGTCAACCCTCGGAGGTTAGGGTAACCGCCTGAAGGTTACGGGAAGGTCAAAGGTCAGCGACCTTTGACTTGACCAATACAGCGCGACAGCAAGGACACACAACTGACTCGACATTGAGCAGTTGCCCGAGTCGCACTGTATCGAATCGCAACAGCAAGGTAGTTTAATTACATCTATTCGTTTTCCTTGTACTCTTATATAAAGCCTTGTATTTGCCTGCTTTAATCAACTTACTTTGCCCTCACATACCAGCGCAAGGTGGTTCAAAGCTTTCTTATTTAACGCTTCCGCTATTACATCATCCTACTCAAACTTTAACTCTACAAAGATCCTAGGGCACCTCAGCCCAACATGGTATGAGAGCAGTTAGAGCTTAAAAGTTATTCCTCCTTTTACAAAATACAAGAAGACATGTCTACTAGGAAGGAGAGAAGCTCCTCCAACGGTTCTCCAGGCACTACTCCTACTCCACCTCCTGTCTCTGGCCTACAGACAGAGGAAGGGACTACCACGAGACCAGCAGCTGGGTCCACGGAAACACCCGCAGGCTTCGATCCAAGCATGATGGAGAAATTTTTCTCCTTCATGTCCTTCTACGAGCAGCACCAGCAAGGAGTACCTGCGCAGTCAAACAACAGCAACAACAACAACGTGACTCCTATGAGTCTCGACGGCTCATCCTACGCACGCGGGATTCAACACCAACAACAGCAGCCTACCTTTGCGCCGTACGAACCTCAGCGTGGCTCCGTCAGCTTCATGCCGCAACCGCAATCTGCACCAGGACAAGAAAGGGCATTGGACGCATTACAAGTTCAGTCGCAATTCGCGCACGTCCTAAAGCTGCAAACGACAAAGCCTTTCGACGGCAAAGACTTCTTCACCTGGTCGTTCGAGTTCGAATTGATGATGGAAGGAGCACAGATTCTCGGCTTCTTCGACGGGTCCCTGCCATATCCAACAAACGGGACACAATATGAGAAGCAGCAGTACACCTATCAATCAATGATGGCGTACACGATAGTGCTAAGAAACATCACCCCGACCCAGCAGCAGAACATCAGAACCTACCGAGGCTACGGCAACTCCGCGGAGCTCGCGTACAACCATCTGAAGAACCTGTATCAAGCAACAGACAGCGTAAATCAAAGCAGGCTAATGGCGCAGCTGACAACGATTGAAATGAAACCAGGTGAGAAAGGCATGGCTTATATCAGCCGCTGCCGCGAACTGCGCGACAAGCTTCTTCGATGCGGAGGGTCAATTTCAGAAGACGCCTTTGTCACGGCGGTCATCGGCGGTCTCGGCCCCCACTGGCGCTCCACTCGCGCCATATTACGAGCACACGGGAGGATCTCCGAAGCGGCACTCTGCGCCGAAATCCACGCCGAGCAGCATGACATGGACCTGCAAGAAGAAAACATTAGCACCAGAGTTTGCGTTTCACACTCAGCGACGATACAACGGCAACAACAATCGACAACAGCAACAAGTGAAGACGGTACCTCCGTTTTGTCACATCTGCAAGACCTCGGGTCATCCTCTCACACACTGCCCGTCCCGTCAGCAGTCGACGACACCACAGCGACAACTCCGGCCTTCAAGCTCCCAAGTTGCTTCAACGCAAGCAAATCCGACGACCACAATCCAAGCTTCAACGACTTCAACTGGACAACCTGCACAAGGAGCAAGAAATATTGTCAATTGCATGGTAAAGATAACCGATTCCTGCACAACAGAATCACCACCCCACTACTCACCGGAAGAAGAGCTCGATAACAGGACGCCTCGCCGCGAGTCACTCCAACCGAATCCGACATACGCCGCCATTTCTCAAAGCGAACCGTCCGGCCAAGACACCTGGTTCTTGGACAGTTGCTGCGGACAACATATGTGCTCCTCCGGGCGCTTCGTTCAACGCGAGCATCGACTCCAGCGAGAAGTAGTCATCACGGTCGCCAACAATCAGAACCTGCGCACACGACGACAAGGAGTGGTACAGCTTCAGTCATGAGAGACAAATGTCATATTACACATGTCAAAGGTACTCATCGCGGAGGGACTCGGCTATAACTTACTGAGTGTCAGCCAGTTGATGGCGAAAGGTATTCACTTGGAAGCCGACAGCACTACACAGGAGTTCAAGTTGTACCACGGGAAGGGCGGCCTCTACATCGGAAGGGCGATGTTGAAGAACAACGTCTTCGTCCTCGATTTCGTCCCCGACCTGGGCACTGCAGATAGCGACGCCATCGTCAACTTCGCCGATTGGACACATCCCCCGGATCTCGATCCCGACTTCAGCCCGGGAGGCTTCTGGTACTCGCACACCATACCTGAAGCAGAACGAACACGCGCATTAGCAACGATTCAACAATCGGCAACAGCAGAAACAACATCATCAGCAGCAATAACATCGGCACCAGCAGAGACAACATCGGCAGCAGCAGAAACAACATCAGCAGCAGCAACATCATCGGCAGCAGCAGGACAAACGACACCAATCCCCGTCGACGAAGCACCACCAACACCCGCACAGCAGCTGAACCCGACTCAACGAGAAGTCCACAGAAGCGCACACTTCGTCGCCAGCTTCTACTCCAACTCCGACGCGTATCAACGCTCACCCGGACACCGCGCTCCTGAAGACATCTGGCACGCACGCACAGGACATCCAAGCAACACAGTGTTAAATAACACAATTCGAGCAGGAGTTCTAGACAAGGACTCGCTACTACTACCCGACGGCAGAGAACTCCAACGTGCACGAGGAACTTGCCTTATCTGCCTCGAAGCCGACTTACCCCATCGACCGTTTTCTTCTCACCACAACCCAAGCGCACCTACATACGCACCACTCGAGAAAGTATACAGCGACATCCTCTTCAATCAAGAACCAGGACAAGTCACCTACAGTTACACGATAACCTTCATCGACGCCGCCACTCGATACGTCTGGCATCGAAACCTACCCAGCCGCGACATGGCTCTCGCAGCGTTCGCCGCTTGGCTACCGGTAGCAGAGAGGGAATCAGGAACACAACTGAAAAGCTTCCAGTCAGACGGAGGAGGAGAGTACACCTCTCAGTGCTTCAAGCAGTACCTGGCGGAAAGGGGAATCAAGCAACTCCTCTCCCTTCCCTACGCACATCAGCAGCAAGGTGTTGAAGAAAGAATGAACAGGACTCTGCAGAACAGCATGCGCAAACTGCTACGTGGCATGCGGCTACCCAACCACCAGTGGCCTGCAGCAATGGACCATGCTGTCATGCTGCACAACTTGCTGTCGTCGTCGTCACTCCCGAACAACGCATCACCGCACCTGCTGTGGACAGGGAAGCAGGGCAGCACAAAAATGTTACGAGTTTTCGGGTGCATGGTACAGTACCGACCCCCAGAAGCACGAGCGGGAAGATTTTCACAACGGGCACAGTGGGGACTACACCTCGGCATCGAGAAAAATTACAACGCGTGGAAAATCTTCGACGTCCACTCAAAGAAAACAGTAGCAGCACGTGATGTGATCTTCTACGAGCGACTCACCCTTCAAACGTACCTCGCCAACCTGCACGAGAATCAAAACCCCACAAGTGGCTTTCGTGGTGACCGAGCCTTCGCCTCAGCAGCGGACGAAGCAAACTGGGATGAACAGAACGTCGACAACGCATCGGAAGAAGCCGGACCTCTCCCGTTCTGCTCCGTCAACGTGCCCATGGACGAAGAAAATCCTCGCGACAGTGCCAACGCCGAAGTCTTCTATCACTTCGCCGACAATGGTTACGTAACACCTGCGACACTCAACACAAATGAAGCAGAACGCATAGGGCCCAATTTCATACCCGATCCAGAAGCGGGAGACGAAGCAGCTTATCCCTAGGATCCAACACTCCCCCGATACTCACAGACTGGGCTGCAAATCCTCGGCCTCGTCACCGCAGTGCACGACAACGCGCTTCCTAAGGAGCCTGCGACGGTTCAGCAGGCTATGGGGGGGAAACACAGGGAGAAATGGCGTGAAGCCATGGACAGAGAACTAAAGGCATTGGAGGAACGCAACACCTGGAAGGTCGTTCCCGCAAGCGTGGCAAGGAACAAGACTATTCTCACCGGGAAATGGGTCTTCCGCATCAAAACGAAAGCAGACGGCACGATCGAGAAATTCAAAGCACGCTAGGTCGTGCGTGGATTCGATCAGGAGCAAGGACGAGACTTCACCGAGACATTCGCCCCAGTCAGTCGACATACCTCTCTCCGAATCCTTCTCGCCGTCGCCGCCATGAAGAAGAAGAAGCTGCGACAAATTGATGTCGCCAATGCATTCCTCTACGCACCCGTCGACGCCGAAATCTTCGTCGAACTCCCACACGGTACCCACGGAAACCCCAATCAGGTCTGTCAGCTACTGAAATCTCTCTACGGAATCAAACAAGCACCGCGGCTGTGGCAACAACACCTACACACCCGCCTTACTCGCATCGGATTTCGTCAACTACCTCACGACCAAGGGATGTACCGACTCACGTAAGACGCAGACTACATCCTGCTGATAGTCTATGTCGACGACTTGCTCTACATCGGCTCCACCGACGACGTCACCACCTGGTTTGAAGGGGAGCTGCAGAAGGACCTCACGCTCACGGTCTCTTCTACCGTCACGCAGTACCTCGGGCTCAACATCCGCGAAGAAGAAAATGCGATCTATCTAAGCGCCGAAAAATACGCCGACACGATTGCCAAGCGTTTTTCGCTCACACCTACCGCTATTGCCACGCCATACCGCTACACGGCAGGAGATGACAAAGGAAATTCCGCTCCACTCAAAGCTGCCAGAATACGAGACTACCAGAGGAAACTGGGCTGCCTCCTCTTCACAGCCGTCACCTGTCGCCCGGATCTATCCTACTCCGCAAGCCAACTCGCTACCTACCTCAAGAAACCCGAAGCAGAGCACCTGGCGGAGCTCGATCGCGCACTGCACTATTTCGTGAGCACGCCGACGATCGGCCTGACTTACTACAAGGGCGAAGCTACGTCAAAGAAACTAATCGGCTACGTCGATGCCGACCATGCCGGCGATTCAGATAACAGGCGCTCTCGCACTGGCTACGTCTATCGTCTAGAGCCAATCGGACCTATCTCCTGGCAGTCGAGTAAGCAGGAACTAATCGCTCTCTCTTCAGCTGAAGCAGAATATATCGCCCTCTGCTCAGCCACCAAGGAAGGACTCTACCTTCGCGAACTACAGAAAGAAGCAAAGGTAGCTGAGTTATCCAACTTCACCCTGTTCTGCGACAACCAATCTGCAATTCGCATCGCCAACAAAAGCGGATTCGCGAACAGAACGAAGCATATCGCTCTGCGATACTTCTTCGTGAAAGACGAGATCGAGAAAGGAAAACTCGAACTATCCTACTGTCCCACGTCCGAGATGGCAGCCGACTACTTGACCAAAAAGCTCGGAAAACAGAAGTTCGAGTACTGCATGCTGCTGACTGGACAAGGCCACGTCACCATCAGCGATACTCCAGAAGCGAAGGGGAGTGTTGGGAACAATAAGTCTTAAACGCCTCTGTTGTGTCGAAACTCAGGACACAAAGCGAAGAAGTCCAAATCGAAGCATCGCAAGTCAATCCTCGGAGGTTAGGTGTTGAGATAGAGGCGAGGAATGGGTGCACTATGAAATGAAACAAGTACAAGTACCAACCCTAATTGGGTTGTACCCCCTATGGGCTACCCCACTACAGCCTAAATATATGCATCAGTAATATAATCATCTGACACACCCCCATAGGCAAAGTGGGGGAGAGCAAGGGGTCACAAGACCAGTCAAGCAAAGCAAAGCAAAGCAAAGCAAGCTCAGGGTGGATCTCAAGGATACCACACAAATTCCGAGCACAAGGTCAAGGCCACAAGGCCAGTTCACATGCAGCAGAGCATATATACATAACAGTGCTAAACAAGCAAGAGCAAGGATATATATATGCAGCAGTACAAGCAAGGTCAAGAGGTAAGCAAGTGAGGCCCAGTGGGCACAAGGCCTAGCAGAGTGCAAAAGCGCTGATGGTCACGAGGCGGAAGTGCCTTGGTGAACACATCAGCAGTGTTGGCCTCAGTGGCCACGAAACGCAGGCGAAGCTGACCACGCTGCTGCAGCTCTCGAGCAAGGAAGTAGCGCAGAGCAATGTGCTTCGTCCTGTGCTCCAGTCTGTGCTCCTCACACAAGGCAATGGTTGCCTTGTTGTCGACGTACAGCACTGGAGGAGAACGAGGCCGCTCTCCAAGGTCAGTCAGCAGGTAGGTGAGCCAGCGAAGCTCCTGGGCAGCCATGGCCGTGGCGTAGATCTCAGCTTCACAGCTGGAGCTGAGAACCGAAGAAGAGCGAGTAGAGCGCCAAGAGACAGAGCCAGAGCCAAGACTGAAGGTGTAACCCTGAGACGACCTCTGAGTAGCCTGGTCGTCAGCCCAAGAAGCGTCTGAGTGCCCAGTGAGCACAGGCCGCTCACGCCCTCCAAGCAATAGCCCCATGCCCAACGTACTGCACAAGTAGCGCAACACCCTCTTAGCTGCATCCATGTGCTCCTTCCGGTGACGGCCGGGAGCAACATAGCGTGCTAAGATGCTGAGAGGGTATGCGAGGTCAGGTCGAGTGCAAGTCATCAGGTACATGAGGCAGCCCACAAGCTCTGGATATGGACCACTCGACTCTACGGACTCATCCGAAGGCAGAGCTGAGAGCGAGTGTCCCGTAGGCAGAGGAGTGGACTGAGGCGAGGAGTACGTGAAGCCAAAGCGCTGAAGGACCTGCTACACCATGTGTGACTGAGTCAGGGTAATGGTGCGGCGTGCTCTGTCCCGGGTGATCCGCAAGCCAAGATAGCTTGTCAGCTCACCCAGGTCTGTGCACGTGTGTCTCTTCTGCAGCTCGGACTTCACGTGGGCGAGTGCGGCAGTGTCCGCAGTGGCAAAGACCAAGTCGTCGACGTACACGAGGATGTAGAACGGCGGCAGCGAGGTGTCGGTGCGCAGAAACAGCGACGGGTCAGCAGTAGAAGGAGCAAACCCAAGAGCCGCAAGTGTAGTCCTCAGTGTGTCGTGCCACTCACGCGGCGCCTGGCGAAGACCGTAGACTGGCCGCCGGAGGCTCCACTGGGTACCAGGAGGGAACGACCCAGTGAAGCCAGGAGGGCGGCGCAGCCAGATCTCCTCGTGCAGGCGGCCCTGCAGGAAAGCAGTGCTGAAGTCAAGAGAGTGTAGCTCGTAGTCACGCTGAGCAGCGACGTGCAGTAGAACCCGAAGAGTGGTCATCTTCGGGGTCGGGGAGAAGGTCTAGAAGAAGTCAACTCCCTGTCGCTGACTGAAGCCACGAGCCACGTAGCGCGCCTTGAAGACAGGCGGAGAACCCGGCGGCCGCTTCACCCTGAAGATCCACATGCCACTGACAATGTTCGCCCCAGGAGGGGGAACAGCGTCAACGTAGGTGCCTGTGGACTTCCAGGAAGCCATCTCTGCGTCCATGGCTGACTGCCACTGAGAGGAGTAGGGACCGGCCATCGCCTCTGCGTAAGAGTGTGGGGTCGGGATGTCTAGAGCATCCGGGTCTCCCTCAAGGGCAACAAGCATGGACACGAGATGGGGCAAAGCGGCGGCAAAGCACTGGAACTCCTCCTGCCTGTCCTCAAGGACGTCCGTGCCAAGAGCACAGTCACCCCCGACGGACGGAGGACAGGCAGACGCAGACGCAGCAGACGCAGACTCAGCAGACTCAGCAGACTCAGCAACAAGACTGGCAGCGTAGTCCAGACGACACGCAGCAGCAAAGTCGACCAGCTCAGCAACTAGGGCAGACGCAGCAGCGGACTCAAAGGAAGGGTCAGTGACAAGAGAAGCAAGAAGACGCGTGACAGTAGGACTGGCAGCACGGCGAGAGTCCGACTTCGGGTCGGCAAGTGTAGGAAGAGAAGACTGAGGAGGAGAAGGCAAAGGGGCACGTAGAGGAGCAGTGGACGGACGCAGAGACATCTGGTGTGTGCCAGGGACAGGAGGAGGATGCTGACGCGAACCGCGACCACTAGGGCGAGCAGCTCAGACTGGCGACGCAGGGCGGGACGCAGGCTCACGACGCTCAGCAAGACCTCCAGTAGGACCAGCGTAGGGAGAAGGAGAAGCCAGGGGAGAGGCGGGCTGTAACTGTGACTGTGACGGGACAGGCTGCGGACACTCTACAGGAGGAGAAGGACCAGTGGAATGCGGGAGACCAAGAACCTGCTGAAGGAGCGGAACGAAGTTTGGCCGAGGCCGCGCAGCACCGCCAAAGACAGCAGGGACAGCACCAACACCTCCAGAGGCAGCACCAGCACCAGTAGCAGCTCCAACTCCAGCACCACCAGCAGCTGCAGAAGTACCCGCAGTAGGACCGATAGTCGTAGCCTCAGCGCCAGCACCCGCAGCAGCTCCAGCTCCAGAGGCACCCCCGGGCCTGGCAGCTCCAGTACCCTCAGTACGAGCACCTTCGGTTCTCGTGGTACCAGCTCCCTCGGCAGCAACGGAACCTCCAGCACCCGTAGTACCCCCAGCTCCAGCAGCTCGCCTCCAGCGCCGGGCAAACCACTCACGCAGCTCCAGAGGAGAGAGCGGCTCGCGGCGCGAAGAACGGTGTGGAGAACCACCAGGAACAGAAGCAGCAGGCGCAGCACTCCCAGACGCAGTACCCCCAGGCTCAGCACCCCCACGCACAGCACCCCCAGGCTCAGCACCCCCAGGCTCAGCACCCCCAGGCTCAGCACCCCCAGGCACAGCACCCCCAGGCTCAGCACCCCCAGGCTCAGCACCCCCAGGCACAGCACCCCCAGTCTCAGCACCCCCAGGCGCAGCACCCCCAGTCTCAGCACCCCCAGTCTCAGCACCCCGAGGCTCCGCACCCGCAACAGCACCAGAGTCACCAGTGACCTCGACAGGCTCGACCGCGTCTACCTGAGACACACCAGAAGGGGCAGGACCCTGAGGGGGGAGGGGGTCTACCGGGGGGGGACCTGGGACCAGGAAGAGGGGCGGGGGGGGGAGGGACAGAGTGCGGTAGGGGAAGAGCCGGTAGAAGGGAACCGACTCGTCGAACGTGACGTCCTGGGAGGACAGAACACGACGAGAGGTGGGGTGGTAAAACTGCCACCCAGGTGCGTCAGGGGGAAAACCCAGGAAGACGCAAGGAGCAGCACGAGGGGACAGCTTGTCCGCAGACAAGTCGCGGACAAACGCCCGAGATCCCCAGACACGGAACGCCGACGCATCGCCAACCTTCCCCGTCCACAGCAAAGCTGGGGAGGTCTCCGGTCTGGAGACCCTGGGCTGAAGGTTGATCTGATGCGCGGCGTACCGAACCGCAAACGGCCACAGAAAATGGGGGGCAGCCGCATGCACCATGGACGTACGGGCGACGTCCATGACAATGCCGATGCGGCGCTCAGCAATCCCATTCTGCTGTGGAGAGTCCGGAAGCGTGAAGGTCTGGCGGATGCCTCGTGCCCGACAGTAGGCTCGCAGAAGGCTAGAGGAGAACTCTCCGCCTCTGTCCGAGTGCAGACGCAAAACAGGAAAGTCCGAGCCGAAGCTCCGCCTGAGCTGGAGACGGGCTGCGCGGATCCAGTCGATCAACACCTCAGTGACCTCACCCTTGCTGCGCAAGGGGAAGACTGTGGTGTAACGCGAGTAGTCGTCAACCACCAGCAGGAAGTAGCGCTCGTGACCCTGCCCACGGACGCGGGCTGGGCCCCACACGTCCATGTGAAGCGTCTGCATCGGGGCCTCCGTCGGAGGAAACGGGGAGGAGTGATGGGTAGCCCGTAGGCGACCCTCGACACAGGGGACACAGGGAGGGCCAGGCCTCGGAGGAAGGGGAGGGAGGGACCGGGGAAGGCCAGAGACAAGAAGGCGAGAGGCCATGCCCCGGAGACGAGGCAGGGAGGGGTGACCCATCCTGTGGTGCCACAGGAGGGTCTCGTGGGACAGGAGGCGACACGAGCAGGGGGCAGACTCAGGACCAGACCTGGACGCTGCAGCAAACACCTGACCCGACGCAGCTACCTGACCAGACGCAGGAGGAGGAGACGGAACAGTGAGTGTGTACAGGCTCGACCCCGGCCCACGTGTGAACGTGGTCAAGTGTCGACCCGTGTCCGCGTCCGTGCAGTGGGTGTCCCGTCGGCGTGCAGGGGTGAACTGGTCGACCCCTGCATCCTGTAGGTCAGCACCCGCCACTAGGTTCGTAGAGAACGAGGGGAGGTAGAGACCGGACAGGGCGCCAGACGGGACCGCAGGGCACGGCAGGACAGTGGAGTAGCGAGCCAGAACAGGACCCCCAGAGGGGTCCGCCAGGGAGACCGCCACTGGCCGACTAAGCGGCGTGAGTGTGGTGCGGTCTCGAAAGAAGGAGCGAGACGCCCCTGAGTCAAGAGTGAAGGTGAGAGAGGGCGGAGCCGACGCAGTACCTGAGAGAGCAGACTCACCAGCACCTGAGGACACAGACTCACTGGCACCTACAGCGACACCCTCACCAGCACCTGGAGCAGCAGCCTCAACAGCACCTAGAGCCGCAGTACCAATGCCCGGGTCGGGCGGGAAACACCGGTAACAGTCACCCTCCTCACTAATAGTCACAGCATACATGGCAGGAAGAATAGCATCAAAGTTAAGATCAAAGATAGCTACTCCTGCCCTAGACAGCTGGTCCCAGCGAGGGATCTCAGAGGCGTCAGGAAACTGGCGGCGCCAAGCGTCAGTCAGGCAGCCGAAGCAGCGCAGGGCGGAGTGTGAACCACCACACGGCTCACCCGCACGGTCGCCAGTGCGCAGGACGTAGGTGCACGGACCAGTACCCCCACCCCTCTGACGTGCAGCGTACCACTCACGGAGCTGCTGCGGGGAGAGGGTCTCCTGACCACGCTGCTGCCGCTGCTGCTGGCGCTGACCGCCACCGGAGCCACTCCTCTGCGACGAGCCACGACCTCCTCCGCCGCCTCCTCCGCCGCCGCCGCCACCACCTCCGCTGCCACCCCCGCCTCCACTGCCGCCGCTGACACCTCCACTCCCGCCACCACTCCCGCTACCACCCCCACCTCCTCCGCTGCCTCCACCGCCGCCTCCACCGCCCCCGCCGCCTCCACCACCGCTCCTGCCCCCTTTGCCCTTGCCAGAGCAACGTCTCCCACTGGGGGCAGACGCCGCACCGACCGACTCAAAACCAACTAGGTCGGCCGTAGCAGCAGAGGCGACAGAGGGCAGGAGGGGGGAGGGGGAACACCCCTCAAAGATGGGGGTGCGCGGGTCACCACGGGAGGCCCCTACAGCGAGAATGCTCTTCTCGGCTGCTAGGAGGGACTTCTCGAGGAGTTCAACAGTGAGAGTGGTGGGGCAGACTGAGAGTAAGTCGTCCCTGACTCCGCGAAGGGAGTCAGGGAGGCGGGTGACAATGTAGTAGAGAGTGAAGTACTGGGGGGGGGGGGGGTTCTTGGCGCAGAACTCAGCAGGAAGCGCAGCGCGGAAGCGAGCGTCACTAGTGCGCAGGTGGGTAATGAGGTCGGCGACTGTGGCAAAAGAAGCAAGGTCGGGAAAGAGGTACGGTAGCATGAGGTGGCTCAGTGCAGCAGTGGCAGGGGTGGAGTAGCGTGCAATAACGGCGTCGTACAAGGTCTGAGCACTCTTGTACGACCCAAAGTGTGCACGCTCAGAGGGAGGGAGGTGGCGACGCACAGCAAGACGTGCAGCAGCATCGCGTATGGCCCACACTGAGCGAACAGTGGCATCCTCAGTAGCAGCAGGGGCGGGAGAGGCACCAGAAGTGAGATCAAAGAGAGACAGGCCGTCAGCTCTGTCGCACTGTAGGAAAAGCAGCAGGTCGTCTACCCACACGTCAAAGTCGATGGCTCTGCCCTCAGCGTCGAAGGTGAGGACATTGGGGGTAGCCATGACAGCAGTAGGGTGAGGGCAGTGCGCAGAGTAAAGCTCAGTGCTCACCAGACAGGGCAGTGCAGGCGGCTCGGGCGGCTCGGGCGGCTCGGGCGGCTCGGGCGGCTCGGGCGGCTCGGGCGGCTCGGCGGCTCGGCTGCTGGGCGGCTCGGGCGGCTCGGCGGCTCGGGCGGCTCGGGCTGCTCGGCTGCTGGGGCGGCTCGGCTGCTGGGGCGGCTCGGCTGCTGGGGCGGCTCGGTTGCTGGGGCGGCTCGGCTGCTGGGGCGGCGCAGTTGCTGGGGCGGCGGGGCCGGGAGATGCAGCTGCGGGGCCGTCAGGGGTAGTGGCGGGGCCGGTAGGTGAAGCGGCGGGGCCGTCAGGTACAGCAGCGGAGCCGGCAGGTGAGACAGCGGGGCCTGCAGATGAGGCGGCGGGGCCGGCAGGTGCAGCAGCGGGGCCGTCAGGGGTAGCGGCGGGGCCGGTAGGTGCAGTGGCGGGGCCGTCAGAGGGGACGGCGGGGCCGTCAGGTGCAGCGGCGGGGCCGTTAGAGGGGACGGCGGGGCCGTCAGGTGCAGCGGCGGGGCCGTCTGAAGCAGCGGCGGGGGCGGCAGAGGGGACAGCGGGGCCGTCGGGTGCAGCGGCGGGGCCGGCAGAGGGGACGGCGGGGCCGTCAAGTGCAGTGGCGGGGCCGGCAGAGGGGACGGCGGGGCCGTCGCAGGCGATCGCGGGGCCGTCAGAGACGGCGCCGGCGTCGCGGGGGTCAGAGGGGGCGGCGCGCGACTGGAGGGCGGCACGCGCGACGCGGCGCGGCCGTCTAGGGGCGGCGCGACGAGGCCGCGTAGGTGGCGCGCCAAAAAAAATCGCAGGCGGCTCGACGCGATCGGGCCGCCAAACAAAAAAAAAGGCCCAGCGCGACTCGGGCTAGGGCAGAGCGCGCTCCGGGCAGGACGGAATAGTAGGTGGGCCCTAGGAACAGTTCCCACTAGGGAACCTGCTCGATACCATGTTGAGATAGAGGCGAGGAATGGGTGCACAATGAAATGAAACAAGTACAAGTACCAACCCTAATTGGGTTGTACCCCCTATGGGCTACCCCACTACAGCCTAAATATATGCATCAGTAATATAATCATCTGACATTAGGGTAACCGCCTGAAGGTTACGGGAAGGTCAAAGGTCAGCGACCTTTGACTTGACCAATACAGCGCGACAGCAAGGACACACAACTGACTCGACATTGAGCAGTTGCCCGAGTCGCACTGTATCGAATCGCAACAGCAAGGTAGTTTAATTACATCTATTCGTATTCCTTGTACTCTTATATAAAGCCTTGTATTTGCCTGCTTTAATCAACTTACTTTGCCCTCACATACCAGCGCAAGGTGGTTCAAAGCTTTCTTATTTAACGCTTCCGCTATTACATCATCCTACTCAAACTTTAACTCTACAAAGATCCTAGGGCACCTCAGCCCAACAATTTTGAGGAGCTAGCTAGAAACTTCGTTCAGTTTTGCATACTCTTGTCAACTCAACTACTGAGTAGCTTCTCTATGTGTGGTGTTTTTCCTACCCATTCATTATGAGTAAATTTATAACACAATCGTGCTGTAAGATGGCTTAATTGCCTTTTCTTTCTTTGTGAATGTAGATACAGTATTCAATACATATACATTCTCCATCTTAGCTGCTTTTGGTACAAATACCAAAACTAAGACGTGTTCCTGAACCTGTTCACCTTTTTTAGGTGCAGGTTTGAGGTGTAGGTATGAGGTGCACGTGTGAGGTGCAGGTTCGAGGTCCTCTCCTATACTGCTGCTCTCATCTACTCCCTCCCCTCTCCCCTAGAAAGATCTTCAACCTTCTCCTCCCCTTCACTCTCCTCCTCTTTCCCCCATTTTCCAGGCCAGCCCGCACAGTGGTTTTCGGAGGGCTTTCATCCCCGGCAGCAGTTGCGTGTGTCCTCTCTGCTGCTACTGCCTTCGCTGCTCCAGAAGATGCTCTCAAGGAGAGGGGTAAGATTTGATTTAACCTCACGGCATCAATCTGTATTCGACACATCTTACTGCCTGCCAGCTGCTATTTATGCTCCAAGCCAGAGGAGGTCACCAACCCTTAGTGATGTTCTCCAGGTGAGAGTTGATTGATGTAATTCATGCAGTATTCACCCTAGATGCTGCACCTTGCTGCACTCCCCCTGCCCTGTCCATCATCTTCCCGTCAATGTGCCCCTAAAACCAAACCCGGCCTTTCACACACACCTTCTCTTCTGCTAGCCCTTCTTCTCGCCCTTCTCCCTGCCGCACCACTCCTCCACTCCCTTCCTACCCGGTTTGGCTCTTAACGGCTGCACCCCTCCCGGTCTATCGATTGTATTCCCGTCGCGCCGGACCGCCCGCCAGGCCGTGGCGTCGCTGCATCGACGGATTCACAAGAAGCGGTGCCTCAGCCGTCTTCCCCTCGGTGTGGGCCGCCCGCCAGGCTGTGGCATCGCTTCTTGGCGCTAATTTTCCGGGTGGCACAGTGGAGGACGGTGCCAAGGCTGATGGCTCGGAGCAAAGCGTGACTGTGTGGGCGAGGCAGCTGGGAGGCGAGGTGGCTGGTTGACGAGCAAAGGGAGATAGAGGTGGTGTGCACGGCTGTGAGACTGGCAGTCCGTGGTATTGGCGCACGCACCCACGCCACGGGTGTACGTTGCAGAATGTCACCGTGTGGGCAAGGCAGCTGGGAGGCGAGGTGGGAGATAGGGGAACAAGGTAAGTTGTGTGGTGCATGGCTGTGTCTATGAGACGGGTGAGGTGCATGACAAGCCATGGCCCTGCTGCACCCACAGGAGTACTTTGCGGTGGCAAAGAGACAGGCCGTTGATTAAGAGTGTTGCAGTATAGCTACTGGGTTCGGTCTGATGAAAAACGTTGGGAGTTGCTCGTTCGCGTTCCACAAAAAATGGTAAGCTTTCCGATTGAAGCTCGCTTCGATGAAGCGGCACCTCAAACCTGCACCTCAAAACTGCACCTCAAACCTGCACCTCAAACCTGCACCTCAAAAATGCACCTCAAACCTGCACCTCAAACCTGCACCTCAAACCTGCACCTCAAACCTGCACCTCAAACCCGAACCTCAAACCTGCTCCTCAAACCTGCACCTGAAACCTGCACCTCAAACCTGCACCTCAAACCTGCACCTTAAATCTGCACCCCAAACCTGCACCTCCAACCTGCACCTCAAACCTGCACCTCAAACCTGCACCTCAAACCTGCACCTCAAACCTGCACCTCAAAACTGCACCTCAAACCTGCACCTCAAACCTGCACCTAAAAAATGCACCTCAAACCTGCACCTCAAACCTGCACCTCAAACCTGCACCTCAAACCCGAACCTCAAACCTGCTCCTCAAACCTGCACCTGAAACCTGCACCTCAAACCTGCACCTCAAACCTGCACCTTAAATCTGCACCCCAAACCTGCACCTCAAACCTGCACCTCAAACCTGCACCTCAAACCTGCACCTCAAACCTGCACCTCAAAATTTGCACCTCGAACCTGCACCTCAAACCTGCACCTCAAACCTGCACCTCAAAACTGCACCTCAAACCTGCACCTCAAACCTGGACCTCAAACCTGCACCTCAAACCTGCACCTCAAAACTGCACCTCAAACCTGCACCTCAAACCTGCACCTCAAACCTGCATCTCAAACCCGCACCTCAAACCTGCTCCTCAAACCTGCACCTCAAACCTGCACCTCAAACCTGCACCTCAAGCCTGCACCTTAAATCTGCACCCCAAACCTGCACCTCCAACCTGCACCTCAAACCTGCACCTCAAACCTGCACCTCAAACCTGCACCTCAAACCTGCACCTCAAACCTGCACCTCAAATTTGCACCTCAAAACTGCACCTCAAAACTGCACCTCAAACCTGCACCTCAAACCTGCACCTCATACCTGCACCTCAAATCTGCACCTCAAATCTGCACCTCAAAACTGCACCTCAAACCTGCACCTCAAACCTGCACCTCAAACCTGCACCTCAAACCTGCACCTCAAACCTGCACCTCAAAAATGCACCTCAAACCTGCACCTCAAAAATGCACCTCAAACCTGCACCTCAAACCTGCACCTCAAAACTGCACCTCAAACCTGCACCTCAAACCTGCACCTCAAACCTGCATCTCAAACCCGCACCTCAAACCTGCTCAAACCTGCACCTCAAACCTGCACCTCAAACCTGCACCTCAAACCTGCACCTTAAATCTGCACCCCAAACCTGAACCTCCAACCTGCACCTCAAACCTGCACCTCAAACCTGCACCTCAAACCTGCACCTCAATCCTGCACCTCAAACCTGCACCTCAAACCTGCACCTCAAACCTGCACCTCAAACCTGCACCTCAAACCTGCACCTCAAACCTGCACCTCAAACCTGCACTTCAAACCTGCACCTCAAACCTGCACCTCAAACCTGCACCTCAAATTTGCACCTCAAAACTGCACCTCAAAACTGCACCTCAGACCTGCACCTCAAACCTGCACCTCATACCTGCACCTCAAATCTGCACCTCAAATCTGCACCTCAAAACTGCACCTCAAACCTGCACCTCAAACCTGCACCTCAAACCTGCACCTCAAACCTGCACTTCAAACCTGCACCTCAATCCTGCACCTCAAACCTGCACCTCAAACCTGCACCTCAAAACTGCACCTCAAACCTGCACCTCAAACCTGCACCTCAAACCTGCACCTCAAACCTGCACTTCAAACCTGCACCTCAAACCTGCACCTCAAACCTGCACCTCAAATTTGCACCTCAAAACTGCACCTCAAAACTGCACCTCAAACCTGCACCTCAAACCTGCACCTCATACCTGCACCTCATACCTGCACCTCAAACCTGCACCTCAAACCTGTATCTCAAACAGGCTCTCTGATTTGGTGAGCTGAGCAGGAGGCGATGGTGTGCAAGCATGAGATCCAGATGAATGCATGGCTCTAGGTAGAGAGATGCGACTGACCGCGTGGGATCTGACTGGCAGACACGCTGGCGTTTGTGAATCAAGAGGTGTGCACACATCGAACCAACACTAGGATGCTCTCTGACATGGTGAGTTAGTGGTGGAAGCATGAGTGCAAGATGAAGGCATTAGGAAAGGAAGAGAGCTACGAGAATGGGAACACACCGAACCAACACGGGAATGTTTTCTGACATGGTGAGCCGGTAGTGGAAGCATGAGTGAAGCATGATAACCCTTGACACCCTGATTCCACCACACCCTCCGTTCCTCCCACTATTCCTATGTGAGCAGGCAGGGTGCATAGCAGCACTGGACGAGCCGGCTCGCGTCGCGGGTTCATCGAACCCCCCTACAGTGTGTGTGTGTGTTAATGTCCCTCAACGCCCTCCTTGTCCTGTCTGTGTGTGAACAGGCGGGGCGCATAGCAGCTCTGGACGAATTGGCCGTGAATTCATCCATGGCTTTAATCAAAGCCCTTAAAGCTCGCGGCCCAAATTGCGGGCCACGCTGGGCAACCTTAGTAAGGTTGATTGATAGTTGTTTTGCAGGTGCTGGTTTTGCGAATTGAGGTTACGGGTTGTACGAAGGAAGTTGATTGGCTAGTCAATTTGAAACACTGAGCTGATTGGCTAGCAAAATTGAAACAGTGTTTGCGGAGGGGGTTGGGTGGGAAACTGGCAAGGATAGTATTTATGCAATATGGGACTCATGCAACCAATGCGAAGTGGCCAATGGGGTCTACTGAGTCAGCCAAATGTGTTTGAGATTGGCGAGAAGTTGGGCGAAACTAAAGCCCTCAACCCACCCAACACCTCGACTAGCCAACCCTGCTCCCTCACCTCCCAACATGCAACTTTAGTTAAGTTGTACAATTTGGGCCGCGAGCTTTAACGCCCTGAAACTTCCTCCTTTCAGGTGCCTCAAAGCTGTTCAATGTGGTACGGTATCGTGTGAGGTAGTTTTTTTCAGGTGCCTCAAAGATGTTCAATGCGGTATGGTATGGTGTGAGGTAGTTATTTTCAGGTGCCTCAAAGATGTTCAATGCGGTACGGTTTGGTGTGGGAAATGAATTTTTAGGTGCCTCAAAGCTGTTCAATACGGTACAGTATGTTGCGGGGTAGGACTTTTCAGGTGCCTCAAAGCTGTTCAATGCAGTACGGTATGGTGTGGGCTTTTCAGGTGCCCCAAATTGCTCAGTGCGGTTGGTCTGGGTTCATTAAAGCGACTGTTAACATGAGAGGCCGTTTTCTGCAAGTGAATGGTGAGGGAGGGAGAGGAGCAGAGAGCCTACCCTTCCCTAAACAACTGAAACACGCGCGTATGGCTCTGAACAATTTGTTTTTGTTTTTGTTTTTTTTTTTTGTTTTTTTTTTTTTTTTTAATACGTGCGCCTGTCTGGTTGGTTCATGCACCATATGTGACGTGTCATTCATCCGCCATGTCCACCTGTCTTGTTCGTTCATGCACCATGTATGCCGCGTCATGCATGCGCGCGCCTTCCATACGGTATCCCTTGTGTTTTCTGTGCTACATGTGTGCATGAATGTGCAGCTGCAAGACTGCTGTTTGTGATACTTCAGATTGACATGTTGACCAAGGTTAATGTCAGCAACACATATTCTAACCGGGCCGCAGCTTCTCTGGTGAATTAGTTGAGATTCTCAGCTAATTCACCAATCGCAACTTGATATGCAATCTATTGTGCGGACCTGTATTGTGCTCATTTGCTTGAATTAATGAAGACAAGCTATTGTGCTGTTATTCTGCCTGAGATACACTGCATTCCTCCTCCCCCAAACCAAACGTTTGCTGCCACCGTGAGACAGCAAAACAATGTATTGGCAGTGTTTGACAACATAAGGTGCAGTCAACCGCGTAGTATGAATGCTGCCTCACTCTGAGGCCAATCGGTACTTCCAGTAAGAATATATGCCATTGCCATGCTAGTTAAAAAATTCCTTCCAAAAACCACAGGAAACTCTAGTGGTGGTCATATAGGGGATGCTGGCTAAGACAACGCCGCCAGGGGTAAAGCAACGCAAGAGCACCGCCAGTGGGACTTGAAGATTACAACCTGCACACATCCATGCTCAAGTCGCGACAGCACACATCCATACAGCAGAAAGTACCGTATTTGTCACTGCTGGTTTCCAGCCTGCCCAACCCACATCCTTGGCCACAGATTGGGATTATGTACAACAGAGTTTTTGCCGAAGCTGCAGCAGGGGCAAATCATATGCGGCCAGTGATAAAGTCACCAAATTTCTTTCGGACGGCAGGAGGCTCCCCTTGTACCACCGATGCACCGCCTCCAGTTCCCCCAGAAGAACTTGACGCAGTGGCGGCTACTCCTGAGGGAGAAACAGAACGCCGCTCTGCTGCACTGGTACCTGCTGCTACCTGTGGCAGTGGCTGTGACGGCGGCTGTGGCGGCTGTTGTGGCAACTGCTGCTGTGGCAGCAGCTGTGGCTGCTGCTGTGGCAGCGGCTGTGACGGCTGCTGTGACAACTGCTGGTGTGGCATCGGCTGCGACAGCTGCTGTGGCAACTGCTGCTGTGGCAGCAGCTGTGACTGCTGCAGTGGCGGCGGCTGTGACAGCTGCTGCTGTGGCGGGTGTGACTGCTGCTGTTGTGGCGGCTGTGACTGCTGCTGCAGTGGCAGCAGCTGTGACTGCTGCTGCTGTGGCGGCTGTGACTGCTGCTGTGGCGGCGGCTGTGACTGCTGCTGTTGTGGCGGCTGTGACTGCTGCTGCTGTGGCGGCTGTGACTGCTGCTGTAGCAGCGGCTGTGGAAGTGGCTGTGGCTAGACACGAGCAGCCCTCGGATTAGTGAAACTCACTCTTATGACACGACCCTGTAATCCACAAATCAAGGCAGGGAATGATACGTAAGGCATAAAGCAATGATAACATTGATACTTCCAGAGGAGAAATAATGCACTATTATCAGATTGAAATGTCGAGAATGAATGCTTACTCCAATCGTCGTGGGTCGCGCATCAACGGCGCTTGCTGCCTCCTCTTTTCTTTGAAATGTGACAAAGCCATACCCTACGAAAATGGGCGGAAGGGAAATAAAAAAACCAAAGCAATTGACATTTCACACATAAGTCTGATAATTCCACTAAACTGAAGAGAAAGAAGAGAATGCGTGATGTTATAAAATAACTAGAAGCAACTACTCAGAAACACCAAATGCCGCAAACAACTGAACACGTTCACGATGACAATCAGCATTTCCTACACTTACTTTGATTTTCTTGTTGATGGATCTGTCAGTAGATCTGCAGTGTGGATGCCCGATTGATCCTTGAGAGGGTTACAGGCGCGTTCGCCTGGGGGGTTATGGGCGCACTGACCCGCTACTGAAACAAGCCCTTTTATCCCAATGGTCTAGTGGTTGGGATTCTGACATGGTATCAGAGCGGTCTCGGGTTCGATTCCCGGTGCAAGCACATGTAGGCCGTTGTCGCTATGCTTAGTCCTGGGCCTCCCAGTGTGGGGGGGTGTCAGTAGATCTGCACTGTGGATGCCCGATTGATCCTGGAGAGGGTTACAGGCGCGTTCGCCTGGGGGGTTATGGGCGCACTGACCCGCTACTGAAACAAGCCCTTTTATCCCAATGGTCTAGTGGTTGGGATTCTGACAGGATCAACAATGATTGCGTGCTCCCCCACCTTCCCAAACTGTGAATTTTTTTTTTAAGCCGCTCCTTGCCCCACTCGAACGGCAGGAACGAGGCGTAAATCCTATGCTCAGAATGGTCGATGCTCGAACCAAGCGTGGCAGATGACGCCGTTGCCAGACTCCATGAAGTGAGAAAAAAGTTAGTCGAACGACCCTGATTTGGAATCGAGAGCATAAGAACAGAGGCTTTCAAAAGTGCATCGCTTATCAACGTTGAAAGACAAGATACGGGATCGGCTGGCAGGATTGCCGATCCCTGCGCACATTAGCATACTCGCCACATAGAAAGAAAACCAATACAACATTGACCGTTAACAAAATCATGGCTGCACACACTTACATTGACCGTCTTGTTTGGGTCATGGAGCGCCTTGAAGGCAGCCATCGTCGACCTGAATGTGATGTATCCAGATCCCTTGGACTGCCCGGTTGCCTCGTCCTCGTCGATCGTAACTTTCTCAACAATTCCATACTCAGAAAACCTCTGCAACTCACGCAAGGACGTATAGATGGGTGTTCCAGCACGTTACAAAAGAAACATGCGACGATCAATGAAGGTACCAATGAACGGAGCTTGGAACGATGTCATCAACAAAGAATACAACTTTCCGGTTGTCAAAATCATAAACGCTCAAGAAATCAAGAGAGACGGAGAGGAACAACCTCTTACGTTTGTCGTAACTTACCCATACTACTCCAATGAACCTACTTACCGCAGATAAATGATCGTGATGGGGCTAACGTCCCATAGGACCCTTGGCAGCAGCACCGGTGCAGATGGGCAACCCCTACCCCTACAACACGCCCACGCCACTGCAGCCCCCACAGCAGGCCCACGCCACTGCAGCCCCCACAGCAGGCCCACGCCACTGCAGCCCCCACAGCAGGCCCACGCCACTGCAGCCCCCACAGCAGGCCCACGCCACTGCAGCCCCCACAGCAGGCCCACGCCACTGCAGCCCCCACAGCAGGCCCACGCCACTGCAGCCCCCACAGCAGGCCCACGCCACTGCAGCCCCCACAGCAGGCCCACGCCACTGCAGCCCCCACAGCAGGCCCACGCCACTGCAGCCCCCACAGCAGGCCCACGCCACTGCAGCCCCCACAGCAGGCCCACGCCACTGCAGCCCCCACAGCAGGCCCACGCCACTGCAGCCCCCACAGCAGGCCCACGCCACTGCAGCCCCCACAGCAGGCCCACGCCACTGCAGCCCCCACAGCAGGCCCACGCCACTGCAGCCCCCACAGCAGGCCCACGCCACTGCAGCCCCCACAGCAGGCCCACGCCACTGCAGCCCCCACAGCAGGCCCACGCCACTGCAGCCCCCACAGCAGGCCCACGCCACTGCAGCCCCCACAGCAGGCCCACGCCACTGCAGCCCCCACAGCAGGCCCACGCCACTGCAGCCCCCACAGCAGGCCCACGCCACTGCAGCCCCCACAGCAGGCCCACGCCACTGCAGCCCCCACAGCAGGCCCACGCCACTGCAGCCCCCACAGCAGGCCCACGCCACTGCAGCCCCCACAGCAGGCCCACGCCACTGCAGCCCCCACAGCAGGCCCACGCCACTGCAGCCCCCACAGCAGGCCCACGCCACTGCAGCCCCCACAGCAGGCCCACGCCACTGCAGCCCCCACAGCAGGCCCACGCCACTGCAGCCCCCACAGCAGGCCCACGCCACTGCAGCCCCCACAGCAGGCCCACGCCACTGCAGCCCCCACAGCAGGCCCACGCCACTGCAGCCCCCACAGCAGGCCCACGCCACTGCAGCCCCCACAGCAGGCCCACGCCACTGCAGCCCCCACAGCAGGCCCACGCCACTGCAGCCCCCACAGCAGGCCCACGCCACTGCAGCCCCCACAGCAGGCCCACGCCACTGCAGCCCCCACAGCAGGCCCACGCCACTGCAGCCCCCACAGCAGGCCCACGCCACTGCAGCCCCCACAGCAGGCCCACGCCACTGCAGCCCCCACAGCAGGCCCACGCCACTGCAGCCCCCACAGCAGGCCCACGCCACTGCAGCCCCCACAGCAGGCCCACGCCACTGCAGCCCCCACAGCAGGCCCACGCCACTGCAGCCCCCACAGCAGGCCCACGCCACTGCAGCCCCCACAGCAGGCCCACGCCACTGCAGCCCCCACAGCAGGCCCACGCCACTGCAGCCCCCACAGCAGGCCCACGCCACTGCAGCCCCCACAGCAGGCCCACGCCACTGCAGCCCCCACAGCAGGCCCACGCCACTGCAGCCCCCACAGCAGGCCCACGCCACTGCAGCCCCCACAGCAGGCCCACGCCACTGCAGCCCCCACAGCAGGCCCACGCCACTGCAGCCCCCACAACAGGCCCACGCCACTGCAACACCCACAACAGGCCCACGCCACTGCAACACCCACAACAGGCCCACGCCACTCCAACACCCACAACAGGCCCACGCCACTGCAACACCCACAACAGGCCCACGCCACTGCAACACCCACAACAGGCCCACGCCACTGCAACACCCACAACAGGCCCACGCCACTGCAACACCCACAACAGGCCCACGCCACTGCAACACCCACAACAGGCCTACAACATGAATCAATGCAAAGGGACTAGGTGAGAATTCAGTGCACTTACTAAAAGTAAAGTTTCCTTGTGAGTCTCGTACGGAAAGCCAGACACAAGAAGCGTGCGGTTGGATACGTTGGTGTCCATAGTGGTCAACGCTCTCTGAGTGAACCCGTTTTTGAAGCACCTGTAGCCAGATCCACGCACGTATGAGAGAGGGCAAACATGATCTCTCATGCATGACGGAGCACGCGCAACGGAGCAAGCATGATCTGAGATTTGAAAAACAATAACAAACAAATAAAATATAGCATGGAACTTACGCCTCAATGAGCTGAGAGACGAGCAGCTCCTTTGGCATGACCTCGAACGTGCGGCGCAAATCTGTCTCGTAGATGCGTTCGCCCTCTGGCTCGTCGGTGGTGCGCTTCCTATTTTCACCGTGATCCATGTCAATCACGCGACAAAGAGACGAGTGCTGTAGAAATGCTGCAAGTACACAGAGAAGGGCGTTATAAAAGGGCAGGGGAGGGAGGACGAGAGGGAAAAGGGAGAGGAGAGGGGGGAACTAATCAGACAGGAATGGAAGTGAAGAAGATATTAAATCATAGATGGCGCTATGCAATCAGAGTGCTGACGCGTCTGTGGGTAGTTTGCAGGAACAAACATGTACTGATTATAGTCAGGGCCGAGGAAGGAGGGCGGGAGGGGAGGAGAGCGTGGAATACTAAGATGGAAGAGAAACATATCTGAGCGGAACGTCATATCTGACGAGTCTGTGAGTAATACTGTTAGAGTCTTGTTACCAGATGGGAGAATCAGTCGCTGCCGCCACAGGTCGCTATTCTGATGGTGCCCTTCTGAGAAGAACCGCGGAGCCGCGCGGAGTCGTAGATCCGCGGAATCGCAGCGTGGAGTCACGTTCGCGGAGTCGCAGCGTAGATGTCAAATCATAATGTTCTGTAGGCTGTAGTGGGGTAGACTATATGGGGTACACATTTCTAGGGTTGCATATTTGTACCACATTCCATTCCTTAGTGATTTCATTCTCATTTCAATTCTCACATGGTATCGAGCAGGTTCCCTCGTGGGAACTGTGCATAGGGCCCACCAAGTCGAAAGTTTTTTTTTTCCTGCCCGGAGCGCGCTCTGCCCGAGTCGCGCTCCCTTCTCTGACTTCGTTGAGCCGCCCTAGCGGCCAAGTCGCGCCGCCTTAGCGGCCCCTGATTCGTCGCCCTACCTGCGCCTCGGCCCCGTCGCCCTACCTGCGCCCCGGCCCCGTCGCCCTACCTGCGCACCGGCCCCGTCGCCCTACCGTCGACCCGGCCCCGTCGCCCTACCTACGGCCCGGCCCCGGCCCCGTTGCCCTGCCTACAGCCCGGCCCCGTCGCCCTACCTTCGACCCGGCCCCGTCGCCCTACCTACGGCCCGGCCCCGGCCCCGTCACCCTACCTACGGCCCGGCCCCGGCCCCGTCGCCCTACCTTCGACCCGGCCCCGTCGCCCTACCTGCGCCCCGGCCCCGGCCCCGTCGCCCTACATGCGCACCGGCCCCGTCGCCCTACCTTCGAACCGGCCCCGTCGCCCTACCTACGGCCCCGCCCGAACCGCCTACGCAGCCAAGCCGCCCGCGCCGCTCAGCAGCCCGAGCCGCCCGTTCCGCCCGAGCCGCCCGAGCCGCCCGAGCCACCCGAGCCGCCTAAGCCGCCCGAGCCGCCCAAGCCGCCTGAGCAGCTGAGGAGCCGAGCCGCGGGTGCCGCCGAGCCGCAGTTGCTGCCGAGCCGCCCGAGCTGCCCGAACCGCCCTGTCTGGTGAGCGCAGCGCCTCTGTCATTGCACTGCCCCTGCTCTACAGTCACCGCTGCTAGTCTACTGTTGTCATGGCTACCCCTAGTGTCCTCGCTTTTGACGCCGAGGGTCGAGCCATTGACTTAAACGTCTGGGTAGATGACCTGCAGCTGTTCTTACAGTGCGATAGGGCAGACGGTCTCTCCCTATTTGACCTCACCTCTGGTGCCTCTCCTGCTCCTGCTGCTGATGCTGACGCCACTGTTCGCTCACAGTGGGCCACGAGCGATGCTACTGCACGTCTTGCTGTGCGTCGCCACCTCCCTACCTCTGAGCGTGTGCACTTTAGTCAGTACAAGAGTGCTCAGACCTTGTACGACGCTGTAGTTGCACGCTACTCCTCCCCTGCCACTGCTGCACTGAGCCGTCTCATGCTACCGTACCTCTTCCTTGACCTTGCTGCCTTTCCCACAGTCGCTGACCTCATTACGCACCTCCTGACTAGTGACACTCGCTACCGCGCTGCGCTTCATGCTGACTTTTGCGCCAAGAACCCCCCCCCCCATGTACATCACTCTCTACTACATAGTCACTCGCCTCCCTGACTCCCTTCGCGTAGTCAGGGACTACTTCCTCTCAGTCTGTCCCACCACTCTCACTGTTGACCTCCTCGAGAAGTCCCTCCTAGCGGCCGAAAAGAGCATAGTCACTGTAGGGGCCTCTCGTGGTGACCCGCGCACCCCCATCTTTGAGGGGTGTTCCCCCTCCCCCCTTCTGCCCTCTGTTGCCTCTACTGCTGCAGCCGACCTCCTTGGTCTTGAGTCGGTCGGTGCGGCGTCTGCCCCTAGCGGGAGACGCCGCTCTGGCAGAGGCAAGGGGGGCAGGGGCACTGGAGGAGCGAGCGGGGGCGGTGGAGGTGGAGGTGGAGGCGGCGGGGGGAGTGGGGGTGGCGGTGGGAGTGGAGGTGGGGGTGGAGGTGTCGGTGGCGGCAGTGGAGGCGGAGGCGGCGGCGGCGGTGGCGGTGGGAGCGGAGGTGGTAGAGGTGGTGGCGGTGGAGGAGGCGGCAAAGGCGGCGGTAGTAGTGGAGGCGGCGGATGCGGCGGAGGCGGCGGGGGTGGCGGTGGAGCTGGTCGCGGGTCTACGCAGAGGAGTGGCTCCGGTGGTGGTCCGCGCCAGCAGCAGCAGCGCGGTCATGAGACCTTGTCCCCTCAGCAGCTCCGTGAGTGGTACACTGCACGCCAGCAGGGTGGGGGCTTTGGTCCGTGCACCTACGTCCTGCGCACCGGCGACCGTGCGGGTGAGCAGTGTGGGGGTGCGCACCCCACCCAGCGCTGCTTTGGCCGCCTGACGGACGCGTGGCGTCACTAGTTCCCGGAGGCCACAGAGATCCCTCGCTGGGGCGAGCTGTCTAGGGCGGGAGTTGCCATCTATGATCTTGATTTTGATGCTATTCTTTCTGCCATGTATGCTGTGTCTATTAGTGATGAAGGTGACTGTTACCGGTGTTTCCCGCCTGACCCGGGCATTGAGACTGCTGCTCTAGGTACTGGTGAGGCTGCTGCTCTAGGTGCCAGTGAGGCTGCTGCTCTAGGTGCCAGTGCGTCTGCGTCCTTAGGTGCTGGTGAGTCTGCGCTCGCGGGTACCGCGTCGGCTTCGGCCTCCCTCACCTTCACACTTGACTCAGGGGCTTCTCACTCCTTCTTTCGAGACCGCACCACACTCACGCCGCTTGGTGGGCCGGTTGCAGTCTCCCTGGCAGACCCCTCTGGGGGTCCTGTCCTTTCTCACTTCTCCACTGTCCTCCCGTGTCCGGCGGCCCCCTCTGGCACCTTGTCTGGTCTTTACCTGCCCTCGTTCTCTACGAACTTGGTGAGTGGTGCTGACCCACAGGATATGGGGGTTCACCAATTTACTCCTGCGAGTCAGCGGGTGACTCACTGCTCGGACGCTCGCACAGGCCGGCACCTGGCCACGTTTACGCGTCGGCCGGGGTCGAGCCTGTACACCCTGACCACTGAGTCTCCTCCTGTCCCTGCGTCTGGTCAGGTAGCTGCGTCGGGTCAGGTGTTTGCTGCAGCGTCCAGGTCTGGTTCTGAGTCTGCCCCCTACTCGTGTCGCCTCCTGTCTCACGAGACTCTCCTCTGGCACCACCGCCTTGATCACCCCTCCCTGCCTCGTCTCCGAGGCATGGCCTCCCGTGTCCTTGTCTCTGGTCTTCCCCGGTCCCTCCCTCCCCTTCCTCCGGGGCCTGGCCCCACTTGCGTCCTCTGTGTCGAGGGGCGGCTGCGGGCTGCCCCTCACTCCTCTCAGTTTCCCCCGACAGAGGCCCCGCTGCAGACGCTTCACATGGACGTGTGGGGCCCGGCCCGCGTCCGTGGACAGGGTCACGAGCGCTACTTCCTGCTGGTGGTTGACGACTACTCGCGTTACACCACAATCTTCCCCTTGCGCAGCAAGGGTGATGTCACTGAGGTGTTGATCGACTGGATCCGCGCAGCTCGTCTCCAGCTCACGATAGCTCCGGCTCGGACTTTCTTGTTCTGCGTCTGCACTCTGACCGAGGCGGAGAGTTCTCCTCTGGCCTTCTGCGAGCCTACTGTCGTGCGCGAGGCATCCGCCAGACCTTTACGCTTCCGGACTCTCCACAGCAAAATGGGATTGCTGAGCGCCGCATTGGCATGGTCATAGAGGTCGCCCATACGTCCATGATGCATGCGGGTGCCCCCCATTTTCTGTGGCCGTTTGCGGTTCGGTACGCGGCGCATCAGATCAACCTTCACCCCAGGGTCTCCATGCCGGAGACCTCCCCAGCTTTGCTGTGGACGGGGAAGGTAGGCGATGCGTCTGCATTCCGTGTCTGGGGATCTCGGGCGTTTGTCCGCGACTTGTCTGCGGACAAGCTGTCCCCTCGTGCTGCTCCTTGCGTCTTCCTTGGCTTCCCCCCTGACGCGCCAGGGTGGCAGTTCTACCACCCCACCTCTCGTCGTGTTCTGTCCTCCCAGGACGTCACGTTTGACGAGTCGGTCCCCTACTACCGCCTCATCCACTACCGCACTCCGTCCCTCCCCCCGCCACCGCTCTTCCTTGTGCCACGTCCCCCCCCGGTAGACCCCCTCCCCCCTCAGGGTCCTGCCCCTTCAGGTGTGTCCCAGGTAGACGCAGTCGAGCCTGTCGAGGTTACTGGTGACTCTGGTGCTGCTGAGGGTGCTGAGCCTGGGGGTGCTGACTCTGGGGGTGCTGAGCGTGTGGGTGCTACGCCTGGGGGTGCTGAGCCTGAGGGTGCTACTACTGGGGGTGTTGAGTCTGGGGGTGCTGAGCCTGGGGGTGCTACGCCTGGGGGTGCTGAGCCTGGGGGTGCTACGCGTGGAGGTACTGAGCCTGGGGGTGCGGAGCCTGAGGGAGCTGGGCCTGCTGGTGCTGTGCCTGGCGGTTCTCCGGGTGCTTCGTCGTGCCGAGAGCCACTCTCTCCACAGGAGCTGCGTGAGTGGTTTGCCCGGCGCTGGAGGCGAGCTGCTGGAGCTGGAGGTGCTGCGGGTACTGGATTTTGTGTTGTAGCTGAGGGAGCTGGTGCCACGGGTCTCGGAGGTGCTCGTACTGGGAGTTTTGGAGCTGCTGGGCCTGCGGGTACTTCTGGAGCTGGAGCTGCTGCGGGTGTTGGCGCGGAGGCTCCTGCTGTCGGTCCTGGAGGCGGTCCTGCTGGGGGTACTACTGGTGCTGCTGGAGGTACTGGAGCTGGAGCTGCTACTGGTGCTGGTGCTGCCACTGGGGGTGCTGGTGCTGTCCCTGCTGTGTCTGGAGTCGCCGCGCGGCCTCGGCCGTACTTCGTTCCGCTCCTTCAGCAGGTTCTTGGTCTCCCGTCTTCTACTGGTCCTCCTCCTCCCTTAGAGTGTCCACAGCCTGTCCCGTCGCAGTTACAGTTACAGCCGGCCTCCCCACTGCCTGCTTCGTCTCCCTACACTGGTCCTACAGGAGGTCTTGCTGAGCGTCGTGAGCCTGCGTCTCGCCCTGCGTCGCTTGTCCGTGCTGCTCTCACTAGTGGTCGCAGTTCGCGTCAGCGTCCTCCTCCTGTCCCTGGCACGCACCGGATGTCTCTGCGTCCGTCCACAGCTCCTCTGCGTGCCCCTTTGCCTTCTCCTCCTGAGTCTTCTCTTCTTGCTCTTGCCGACCCGGAGTCGGACTCTCTTCGTGCTGCCAGTCCTACTATCACGCGTCTCCTTGCTACTGTTGTCACTGACCCTTCTTTTAAGTCCACTGCTGCGTCTCTCCTAGTTGCTGAGCTCGTCGACTTTGCTGCTCGCTGTCATCTAGACTACACTGCTAGTCTTGTCGCTAAGTCTGAGTCTGTCTGTCCTCCGTCCGTCGGGGGTGAGTGTGCCCTTGGCACGGACGTCCTTGAGGACAGGCAGGAGGTTTTCCAGTGTCTGGCTGCTGCTTCACCTCATCTGGTGTCCGTACAACTTACCCCTGAGGGAGACCCGGATGCACTTGACATCCCGACTCCGCGCTCTTACGCGGAGGCCGTAGAGGGTCCTTACTCCTCTCAGTGGCAGGCAGCTATGGATGCAGAGATGGCTTCCTGGAAGTCCACAGGCACCTACGTTGATGCGGTTCCCCCACCTGGGGCGAACATCGTTAGTGGCATGTGGATCTTCAGGGTGAAGCGGCCGCCAGGTTCTCCACCTGTCTTCAAGGCGCGGTACGTGGCTCGTGGCTTCAGTTAGCGGCAGGGAGTTGACTACTTTCAGACCTTCTCTCCCACCCCAAGGATGACCACTCTTCTGGTGCTGCTGCACATAGCCGCTCAGCGCGACTACGAGGTTCACTCTCTTGACTTCAGCACTGCTTTCTTGCAGGGTAGCCTGCACGAGGAGATCTGGCTTCACTGGGACTTTTCCTCCTGGCACCCAGTGGAGCCTCCGGCGGCCAGTCTACGGTCTCCGCCAGGCACTGCGTGAGTGGCACGACACACTGAGGACTACGCTTGCGGCTCTTGGGCTTGCTCCCTCTACTGCCGACCCGTTGCTGTTTCTGCGCACCGACACCTCTTTGCCGCCGTTCTACATCCTCATGTACGTCGACGACTTGGTCTTTGCCACTGCTGACACTGCTGGACTCGCCCACGTGAAGTCCGAGCTGCAGAAGAGACACACGTGCACAGACCTGGGTGAACTGCGCAGCTACCTTGGCTTGCAGATCACCCGGGACAGAGCACGCCGCACCATTACCCTGACTCAGTCACACATGGTGCAGCAGGTCCTTCAGCGCTTCGGCTTCACGTACTCCTCGCCTCAGGCCACTCCTCTGCCTACTCGCCACTCGCTCTCAGCTCTGCCTTCGGATGAGTCCGTAGAGTCGAGTGGCCCGTACCCAGAGCTTGTTGGCTGCCTCATGTACCTGATGACCTGCACACGACCTGGCCTTGCATACCCTCTTAGCATTCTCGCACGCTATGTTGCTCCTTGGAGACACAGACCGGAGCACATGGCTGCAGCGAAGAGGGTGTTGCGCTACTTGTGCAAAACGTTGGACATGGGGCTAGTGCTTGGAGGGCAGAGTCCAGTGGTCCTCACTGGGCACGCAGACGCTTCTTGGGCTGACGACCAGGCTACACAGCGGTCGTCACAGGGTTACACATTCAGCCTTGGTTCCGGCTCTGTTTCGTGGAGGGCTACTCGCTCGTCTTCCGTTCTCGGCTCCAGATGTGAGGCTGAGATCTACGCAGGAGCCATGGCTGCTCAGGAGCTTTGCTGGCTCACCTACCTGCTGACTGACCTCGGAGAGCCGCCTCGTTCTCCTCCAGTGCTGTACGTAGACAACAAGGCCATGCTGGCCTTGTGTCGGGAGCAGCGCATGGAGCACAGAACGAAGCATATTGCTCTCCGCTACTTTCTTGCTTGTGAGCTGCAGCAGCGTGGTCAGTTGCGACTTGCCTACGTGGCCTGTGAGGCCAACACTGCTGATATCTTCACTAAGGCACTTGTGTCTTGTGATCATCAGCGCTTCTGTACTCAGCTTGGTCTTGTGCCTGCCTTGCCTCACTTGCTCACTTCTTGACCTTGCTTGTACTCTCACATATATATACTCCTGCACTTGCTTGTTTAGCCTTTTATATATATATATGTGTGCTCCTGCATGTGAACTGGCCTTCTGGCCTTGAACTTGTGCTCGGAATGTGTGGTGACTTTGTGATCCACCCTGAGCTTTGCTTTGTTCTGCTTGACTGGTCTTGTGACCCCTTGTTCTCCCCCACTTTGCCTATGGGGGTGTGTCAAATCATAATGTTCTGTAGGCTGTAGTGGGGTAGCCTATATGGGGTACACATTTCTAGGGTTGCATATTTGTACCACATTCCATTCCTTAGTGATTTCATTCTTATTTCAACTCTCATAGTAGAGACACAGTTTACCGGAATCTCAAATCCGAGAAGCGGAGTCACGGGTCGGATTAGCAGGGTAAGTAGCCTCTCGAAGTTTCTCTCCTGGAACTGTCCTCGACGCTAGCAGGTCGAGTCTCTCCTGGTGTATACTAACGGGGTCGGGTGCTTGCTTGAAGGACCGAATTGTTAGATGCACATCAATCCTGCCTAGCCTCGCGACGTGAATAGCGTGGATCTGTATGTACAAGAGGGTCGAGCTTCAGGAGAGTGTTAGCTGTAGAACTAGACGCTAGCCTTGCGATGCGACTTGCGTGGGGGTGCGTGTTCGATAGAATGAAGTTCTCTTGCTTGACGACTTGGACAGGACAGCAATCCCGTCAAGCAGCATCCTAGCGTCGCGAAGGAACGTGGCGAAGTTCCCATTCTCGATGTCTGAATGCAAATCAGAAGAAGCGAACGTGTAACGGATGACTGTATGAAATATCGTTCAACACAGACAACTTTCGGAGTTAGGCAGAATAAATTGAGTTCAAACGTTTTGGTATGATCCAATTTACGCAGTCTAATCAAATGTTTATTATTCACTATTCTTCAACATTTCTGTGTTATAACCATTATCTAGTCCTGGAAAAGGAAATGATTGCATGTAGTACAGAAGAAGTCCTCATATCATAATGCTTCAAAAGGCCAAATACGTCATGTATTGGACATATATTAGCAGTATTCGCGTAATCATAAAATTCCGCAAAAGCGAATCTTCGCTTACGCGAGAATAAACCAGTTTCGCAGAGTTTGCGTCGGAGTAGCGAGCCCTTGCTTCGGGTTTGTGTCAGGCGGCTCGCCACCTCTTGTCGCCGCCTGGCATGCTGAGCCTGTTTTCCCTCCGATTTTGTAAAGCTTCCTCGGTTTGATTCCGAGCCTGCTCACTTCTGGTTTGGACTTGCTTGGAGCGAGCTTCGATCAGAGCCCCGCGCAAAAAGTTTTACCTGCCGTGTTGGTAGGGCAGGAACGGCAAGACTGCATGTATTGTATCCTTGTTCTCTGTCTGCCAAAGCCCTCCCCTTCCTGCTCGCTTGCTCTCATATTTGCCTTACCTCACTTGCTCACCGCCATGGCTTCCTCCAAATTCCTATATCCTTCTGATTGTGTTATGATCACGCAGCGGAATAGTGTCAGATTGACGACGCTATTATACAGTGCTCCAGATCGCTCGACTTAGCTGGCAAACTTACGAGTGTTGGAATGGTTCTAGCTTAAGTAACTTTTCACGTTATCACGTTTTAGTCCGTATCAGATAGTTTCTGCATCCAGCTTGACTCCAGCAGCTGTTGTAGAAGTTAAGACGAGCATTCGCGAACTGCCGAAGGCTATCAATGCCGCCCGAATCGTGAACACGTTGAGTAGCTGTGCGACGAGCAAGTCATTATCATCTGCACGGATTACTCTTACGCACAGTAGTTGCGACTATAGCCACCATTTGTAGCCGCACTTAAAGCAGCGCATCACTGTAGCAGCCCTGACACGTTTAACGTCAAGTGTCACGCATAGAGTATCGGCAGAAGCAGATGCAGCACAGGATGCAGAAGCGAGCACCGCAGACCCGTGCACAAAGAAAACTGACTTGTCGATCACGGTCAACGGTCGCAGGCAAAGTCGGCCGGCGCCGGCGACGATTCTTGTCGTTGCGGCAAAATCTCCGTCCGAGCATGAAGAGCGAGCACGACAAAATCTCCGTCCGAGCATGGAGAGCGAACACGACAAAATCTCCGTCCGAGCATGGAGAGCGAGCACGGCAAAATCTCCGTCCGAGTATGGAGAGTGAGCACGGCAAAATCTCCGTCCGAGCATGGAGAGCGAGCACGGCAAAATCTCCGTCCGAGCATGGAGAGCGAGCACGGCAAAATCTCCGTCCGAGCATGGAGAGCGAGCACGGCAAAATCTTCGTCCGAGCATGGAGAGCGAGCACGGCAAAATCTCCGTCCGAGCATGGAGAGCGAGCACGGCAAAATCTCCGTCCGAGCATGGAGAGCGAGCACGGCAAAATCTCCGTCCAAGCATGGAGAGCGAGCACAGCAAAATCTCCGTCCGAGCATGGAGAGCGAGCACGGCAAAATCTCCGTCCGAGCATTGAGAGCGAGCACAGCAAAATCTCCGTCCGAGCATGGAGAGCGAGCACGGCAAAATCTCCGTCCGAGCATGGAGAGCGAGCACGGCAAAATCTCCATCCGAGCATGGAGAGCAAGCACGGCGAAATCTCCGTCCGAGCATGGAGAGCGAGCACGGCAAAATCTCCGTCCGTGCATGGAGAGCGAGCACGGCGAAATCTCCGTCCGAGCATGGAGAGCGAGCACGGCAAAATCTCCGTTCGAGCATGGAGAGCGAGCACGGTGAAATCTCCGTCCAAGCAGCAAGAGTTAAGGTGACGTCATGACGGTGACGGTTCAAGCCGGTGCCGCTGCTTCCAACGAAGATCTTACTCCTCCCACCGGTAATCATCCCGCGGCAGCGCGAGCAAGACGGGCGACGACAGTGCGACGCGCGACGACAGTGGGTCGCATGACGACAGTGGTCGCGCGACGACAGTGGGTTACGTGACGACGGGAGGCAGCGACGATGCAACGGCTGCGACTGAAGGAAGGGAACGGCGCAGCATGCTCGATTAGGGAAAGGAAGCATCTTGCGTCGATTAAGGAGCTGCACGGCAGGACGACGGGGGACCCGCGACGAGGGGAGGTGCGCGACGGGGCGCGCAGGACGGGAGGCTCGCGACGAGGGGCCGCGCGGGACGGGAGATGATCGAAGATGGGAGGCGAGCGACGATGGTGGGGCGAGCGACTACGGGAGACGCGCGGCGAGGGAGACGAGGACGACGCGCGGCGACGGGGACCGCGCACCATAAACAAACGAGGGACGAGGGGCAATGGCTATGAGCCTCGTCTTCTCCTGCTGAGTCGCACTGTGCATCCTCTGCTGCTGGTGTGACAGGGGAAATAACCAGCTTACTGCATCGTCCTCCAGTGCTGTGTGTCGCCATGTTGGTGGGGCAGGAGGGGGCGACACGATAGCATGTTTGCAGAAGCACGTGGAGGATGAGGACATGGGCGAGCAGTGCAAGACGGAGGTCAAGAAGGACGAGGAGCGCAGCGCTCACGGTCAGTGCACGTGCATGGCATCACTTGCACATGGCGTACATGCCGCACACGTGGCACACACGCATAGCACACGTGCAACCGCATGCACATGCCACCAACCCGTCACGCAGCCAACTCTCACCACTCTTTCCTTCATCCTGCACGCCGCATCTCTGCACCCCTCACACCTCCCTTCCCCTCTACCTCCCCCACAGACTTCCGCCTGAACTACAAGGCTGAATCGTGCGTGTTTCAGCGGCGTGCAGCGCCTCTGCATGCACGAGTGCTGCAGTGCCTGGCGGCCCCTTCACCACCACTGCCGCCCAAGAACGACTCCCTCACCACCGCTGGTGGCTCCTCGGGCGGCCAGTGCGGCGGCCGCGTGCTGCAATGCCCCGAGTGCAACGCCTCTGTCATCGCGAGATGTGAGCGACCAGCGGTGGCCGCGTGCTGCAGTGCCTGGCATACTTTGAGCGGCGCGAGGTGGGCGATGTGATGCTGGACGTGCCGCTGCAGCGCGTGTGTGTGGACGACATCGGAGCGCTGTGCGAGCTGCAGCGAGGTGCTCTCCTGCCTTCGTCAGCGCCACCCTAGCTCAAGCCCGAGTGCCGAGACGAGGAGCTGCAGTTCTCAGCCATGGAGGCATCGCACATCCGGCTCACGCCCTCGCTCATGAACGCGTGTGGTGTGGGTTGGAGCTGCATGCCTTCTGCCGCGGCGTGCCGCCCAGCGAGGGCAAGGCCTTCCGCTGCCTGTAGACCAGCCTGGGCCAGGTGAGGCCATGGGACTGCAACAGGTGAGTGCGCCAGCGGCAGGTGATGCTGTGCAGCTCATGCCGGCACAGCAGGGATGCGGTGGTGCCATCACCTCTCTCTTGCGGCTCTCCTGCTCGCACTCCCGGCTCTCTGCCACCATCCCTTGTACCACCCACCAGCGCTGCTCTTGCTGCGGTGCCTACCTTGGTAGTTCCCAACGCCTCTCCCTGTTCATTTCTCTGGCACTTTTCCTTGCTGCTGCTGCCACTTCCAGGGAAGCATGGGGGTGGCGTGTCGCTCTGAGGTGGCGCTGCAGACGGTGCGCGAGTCGCATTTCTACCTCGCTGACGTGGCGCTGGCGCTGCAGTGCCAGGTGGACATTGCCAAGTCGTGTGGCACGGCGGCCAACAGCACGGCGGACGGCGACCTCGCTTGTCCACACATGAGGAAAGGAGATAGGGGGCGAAAGCAGAGGAGAGCGGGCATGAAAGAGAAACCTGTGTGTGGTGTGGGGGACGCGCGACGAGGGGGACGCGAAAGGAGAGGAGATCCTGCATGAACGAAGAGTGTGTGTGTGTATGTTGGGCGGGCGGGTGCTCCTCTCGAGGGCGATGGCTACAAAGCCAGAGGGTAAGGGGTTGGTCGGCCACACGTGGTCAAGTGCTCACCATCCTGCTGCACTGGGATTCACTCCTTCTGTGAGAGCCTTCTGTATCCACTCTTTCCACGCTATATCCGTGCTGTGATGTTGTTTGCCACTTCCACGTTGATCTGCCCTCTTCTTCCCACTCAACCCCATCCTACTCCTACGATCTTCCACTATTTCAAACTAATCCCTGCCGCCGCCTCAATACTGTTCTTTCCTGCCTTGCATCCTTTCGCCTTGTTTCCTGCCTTGCATCCTTTCGCCTTGTTTCCTGCCTTGCATCCTTTCGCCTTGCTTCCTGCCCTGCATCCTTCCCTCTTGATCCCTACCCCCGCCTTGATCTCCGTCCCTGCATCCTTCCCCCTTGATCCCTACCCCCGCCTTGATCTCCGTCCCTGCATCCTTCCCCCTTGATCCCTACCCCCGCCTTGATCTCCGTCCCTGCATCCTGCATTAACCGTGCCTCCTTCCTTGTGCATCCTGCATTGACCGTGCCTCCTTCCTTGTGCATCCTGCATTGACCGTGCCTCCTTCCTTGTGCAACCTCCTGCATTGACCGTGCCTCCTTCCTTGCGCGTCCTGCGGTGAGCGTGCCTCCTTCCTTGCGCGTCCTGCGGTGAGCGTGCCTCCTTCCTTGCGCGTCCTGCGGTGAGCGTGCCTCCTTCCTTGCGCGTCCTGCGGTGAGCGTGCCTCCTTCCTTGCGCGTCCTGCGGTGAGCGTGCCTCCTTCCTTGCGCGTCCTGCGGTGAGCGTGCCTCCTTCCTTGCGCGTCCTGCGGTGAGCGTGCCTCCTTCCTTGCGCGTCCTGCGGTGAGCGTGCCTCCTTCCTTGCGCGTCCTGCGGTGAGCGTGCCTCCTTCCTTGCGCGTCCTGCGGTGAGCGTGCCTCCTTCCTTGCGCGTCCTGCGGTGAGCGTGCCTCCTTCCTTGCGCGTCCTGCGGTGAGCGTGCCTCCTTCCTTGCGCGTCCTGCGGTGAGCGTGCCTCCTTCCTTGCGCGTCCTGCGGTGAGCGTGCCTCCTTCCTTGCGCGTCCTGCGGTGAGCGTGCCTCCTTCCTTGCGCGTCCTGCGGTGAGCGTGCCTCCTTCCTTGCGCGTCCTGCGGTGAGCGTGCCTCCTTCCTTGCGCGTCCTGCGGTGAGCGTGCCTCCTTCCTTGCGCGTCCTGCGGTGAGCGTGCCTCCTTCCTTGCGCGTCCTGCGGTGAGCGTGCCTCCTTCCTTGCGCGTCCTGCGGTGAGCGTGCCTCCTTCCTTGCGCGTCCTGCGGTGAGCGTGCCTCCTTCCTTGCGCGTCCTGCGGTGAGCGTGCCTCCTTCCTTGCGCGTCCTGCGGTGAGCGTGCCTCCTTCCTTGCGCGTCCTGCGGTGAGCGTGCCTCCTTCCTTGCGCGTCCTGCGGTGAGCGTGCCTCCTTCCTTGCGCGTCCTGCGGTGAGCGTGCCTCCTTCCTTGCGCGTCCTGCGGTGAGCGTGCCTCCTTCCTTGCGCGTCCTGCGGTGAGCGTGCCTCCTTCCTTGCGCGTCCTGCGGTGAGCGTGCCTCCTTCCTTGCGCGTCCTGCGGTGAGCGTGCCTCCTTCCTTGCGCGTCCTGCGGTGAGCGTGCCTCCTTCCTTGCGCGTCCTGCGGTGAGCGTGCCTCCTTCCTTGCGCGTCCTGCGGTGAGCGTGCCTCCTTCCTTGCGCGTCCTGCGGTGAGCGTGCCTCCTTCCTTGCGCGTCCTGCGGTGAGCGTGCCTCCTTCCTTGCGCGTCCTGCGGTGAGCGTGCCTCCTTCCTTGCGCGTCCTGCGGTGAGCGTGCCTCCTTCCTTGCGCGTCCTGCGGTGAGCGTGCCTCCTTCCTTGCGCGTCCTGCGGTGAGCGTGCCTCCTTCCTTGCGCGTCCTGCGGTGAGCGTGCCTCCTTCCTTGCGCGTCCTGCGGTGAGCGTGCCTCCTTCCTTGCGCGTCCTGCGGTGAGCGTGCCTCCTTCCTTGCGCGTCCTGCGGTGAGCGTGCCTCCTTCCTTGCGCGTCCTGCGGTGAGCGTGCCTCCTTCCTTGCGCGTCCTGCGGTGAGCGTGCCTCCTTCCTTGCGCGTCCTGCGGTGAGCGTGCCTCCTTCCTTGCGCGTCCTGCGGTGAGCGTGCCTCCTTCCTTGCGCGTCCTGCGGTGAGCGTGCCTCCTTCCTTGCGCGTCCTGCGGTGAGCGTGCCTCCTTCCTTGCGCGTCCTGCGGTGAGCGTGCCTCCTTCCTTGCGCGTCCTGCGGTGAGCGTGCCTCCTTCCTTGCGCGTCCTGCGGTGAGCGTGCCTCCTTCCTTGCGCGTCCTGCGGTGAGCGTGCCTCCTTCCTTGCGCGTCCTGCGGTGAGCGTGCCTCCTTCCTTGCGCGTCCTGCGGTGAGCGTGCCTCCTTCCTTGCGCGTCCTGCGGTGAGCGTGCCTCCTTCCTTGCGCGTCCTGCGGTGAGCGTGCCTCCTTCCTTGCGCGTCCTGCGGTGAGCGTGCCTCCTTCCTTGCGCGTCCTGCGGTGAGCGTGCCTCCTTCCTTGCGCGTCCTGCGGTGAGCGTGCCTCCTTCCTTGCGCGTCCTGCGGTGAGCGTGCCTCCTTCCTTGCGCGTCCTGCGGTGAGCGTGCCTCCTTCCTTGCGCGTCCTGCGGTGAGCGTGCCTCCTTCCTTGCGCGTCCTGCGGTGAGCGTGCCTCCTTCCTTGCGCGTCCTGCGGTGAGCGTGCCTCCTTCCTTGCGCGTCCTGCGGTGAGCGTGCCTCCTTCCTTGCGCGTCCTGCGGTGAGCGTGCCTCCTTCCTTGCGCGTCCTGCGGTGAGCGTGCCTCCTTCCTTGCGCGTCCTGCGGTGAGCGTGCCTCCTTCCTTGCGCGTCCTGCGGTGAGCGTGCCTCCTTCCTTGCGCGTCCTGCGGTGAGCGTGCCTCCTTCCTTGCGCGTCCTGCGGTGAGCGTGCCTCCTTCCTTGCGCGTCCTGCGGTGAGCGTGCCTCCTTCCTTGCGCGTCCTGCGGTGAGCGTGCCTCCTTCCTTGCGCGTCCTGCGGTGAGCGTGCCTCCTTCCTTGCGCGTCCTGCGGTGAGCGTGCCTCCTTCCTTGCGCGTCCTGCGGTGAGCGTGCCTCCTTCCTTGCGCGTCCTGCGGTGAGCGTGCCTCCTTCCTTGCGCGTCCTGCGGTGAGCGTGCCTCCTTCCTTGCGCGTCCTGCGGTGAGCGTGCCTCCTTCCTTGCGCGTCCTGCGGTGAGCGTGCCTCCTTCCTTGCGCGTCCTGCGGTGAGCGTGCCTCCTTCCTTGCGCGTCCTGCGGTGAGCGTGCCTCCTTCCTTGCGCGTCCTGCGGTGAGCGTGCCTCCTTCCTTGCGCGTCCTGCGGTGAGCGTGCCTCCTTCCTTGCGCGTCCTGCGGTGAGCGTGCCTCCTTCCTTGCGCGTCCTGCGGTGAGCGTGCCTCCTTCCTTGCGCGTCCTGCGGTGAGCGTGCCTCCTTCCTTGCGCGTCCTGCGGTGAGCGTGCCTCCTTCCTTGCGCGTCCTGCGGTGAGCGTGCCTCCTTCCTTGCGCGTCCTGCGGTGAGCGTGCCTCCTTCCTTGCGCGTCCTGCGGTGAGCGTGCCTCCTTCCTTGCGCGTCCTGCGGTGAGCGTGCCTCCTTCCTTGCGCGTCCTGCGGTGAGCGTGCCTCCTTCCTTGCGCGTCCTGCGGTGAGCGTGCCTCCTTCCTTGCGCGTCCTGCGGTGAGCGTGCCTCCTTCCTTGCGCGTCCTGCGGTGAGCGTGCCTCCTTCCTTGCGCGTCCTGCGGTGAGCGTGCCTCCTTCCTTGCGCGTCCTGCGGTGAGCGTGCCTCCTTCCTTGCGCGTCCTGCGGTGAGCGTGCCTCCTTCCTTGCGCGTCCTGCGGTGAGCGTGCCTCCTTCCTTGCGCGTCCTGCGGTGAGCGTGCCTCCTTCCTTGCGCGTCCTGCGGTGAGCGTGCCTCCTTCCTTGCGCGTCCTGCGGTGAGCGTGCCTCCTTCCTTGCGCGTCCTGCGGTGAGCGTGCCTCCTTCCTTGCGCGTCCTGCGGTGAGCGTGCCTCCTTCCTTGCGCGTCCTGCGGTGAGCGTGCCTCCTTCCTTGCGCGTCCTGCGGTGAGCGTGCCTCCTTCCTTGCGCGTCCTGCGGTGAGCGTGCCTCCTTCCTTGCGCGTCCTGCGGTGAGCGTGCCTCCTTCCTTGCGCGTCCTGCGGTGAGCGTGCCTCCTTCCTTGCGCGTCCTGCGGTGAGCGTGCCTCCTTCCTTGCGCGTCCTGCGGTGAGCGTGCCTCCTTCCTTGCGCGTCCTGCGGTGAGCGTGCCTCCTTCCTTGCGCGTCCTGCGGTGAGCGTGCCTCCTTCCTTGCGCGTCCTGCGGTGAGCGTGCCTCCTTCCTTGCGCGTCCTGCGGTGAGCGTGCCTCCTTCCTTGCGCGTCCTGCGGTGAGCGTGCCTCCTTCCTTGCGCGTCCTGCGGTGAGCGTGCCTCCTTCCTTGCGCGTCCTGCGGTGAGCGTGCCTCCTTCCTTGCGCGTCCTGCGGTGAGCGTGCCTCCTTCCTTGCGCGTCCTGCGGTGAGCGTGCCTCCTTCCTTGCGCGTCCTGCGGTGAGCGTGCCTCCTTCCTTGCGCGTCCTGCGGTGAGCGTGCCTCCTTCCTTGCGCGTCCTGCGGTGAGCGTGCCTCCTTCCTTGCGCGTCCTGCGGTGAGCGTGCCTCCTTCCTTGCGCGTCCTGCGGTGAGCGTGCCTCCTTCCTTGCGCGTCCTGCGGTGAGCGTGCCTCCTTCCTTGCGCGTCCTGCGGTGAGCGTGCCTCCTTCCTTGCGCGTCCTGCGGTGAGCGTGCCTCCTTCCTTGCGCGTCCTGCGGTGAGCGTGCCTCCTTCCTTGCGCGTCCTGCGGTGAGCGTGCCTCCTTCCTTGCGCGTCCTGCGGTGAGCGTGCCTCCTTCCTTGCGCGTCCTGCGGTGAGCGTGCCTCCTTCCTTGCGCGTCCTGCGGTGAGCGTGCCTCCTTCCTTGCGCGTCCTGCGGTGAGCGTGCCTCCTTCCTTGCGCGTCCTGCGGTGAGCGTGCCTCCTTCCTTGCGCGTCCTGCGGTGAGCGTGCCTCCTCTCCTTCCTTGCGCGTCCTGCGGTGAGCGTGCCTCCTTCCTTGCGCGTCCTGCGGTGAGCGTGCCTCCTTCCTTGCGCGTCCTGCGGTGAGCGTGCCTCCTTCCTTGCGCGTCCTGCGGTGAGCGTGCCTCCTTCCTTGCGCGTCCTGCGGTGAGCGTGCCTCCTTCCTTGCGCGTCCTGCGGTGAGCGTGCCTCCTTCCTTGCGCGTCCTGCGGTGAGCGTGCCTCCTTCCTTGCGCGTCCTGCGGTGAGCGTGCCTCCTTCCTTGCGCGTCCTGCGGTGAGCGTGCCTCCTTCCTTGCGCGTCCTGCAGTGAGCGTGCCTCCTTCCTTGCGCCTCCTGCAGTGAGCGTGCCTCCTTCCTTGCGCCTCCTGCAGTGAGCGTGCCTCCTTCCTTGCGCCTCCTGCAGTGAGCGTGCCTCCTTCCTTGCGCCTCCTGCAGTGAGCGTGCCTCCTTCCTTGCGCCTCCTGCAGTGAGCGTGCCTCCTTCCTTGCGCCTCCTGCAGTGAGCGTGCCTCCTTCCTTGCGCCTCCTGCAGTGACCGTGCCTCCTTCCTTGCGCCTCCTGCAGTGACCGTGCCTCCTTCCTTGCGCCTCCTGCAGTGACCGTGCCTCCTTCCTTGCGCCTCCTGCAGTGACCGTGCCTCCTTCCTTGCGCCTCCTGCAGTCAGCGTGCCTCCTTCCTTGCGCCTCCTGCAGTGACCGTGCCTCCTTCCTTGCGCCTCCTGCAGTCACCGTGCCTCCTTCCTTGCGCCTCCTGCAGTCAGCGTGCCTCCTTCCTTGCGCCTCCTGCAGTCACCGTGCCTCCTTCCTTGCGCCTCCTGCAGTCACCGTGCCTCCTTCCTTGCGCCTCCTGCAGTCACCGTGCCTCCTTCCTTGCGCCTCCTGCAGTCACCGTGCCTCCTTCCTTGCGCCTCCTGCAGTCACCGTGCCTCCTTCCTTGCGCCTCCTGCAGTCACCGTGCCTCCTTCCTTGCGCCTCCTGCAGTCACCGTGCCTCCTTCCTTGCGCCTCCTGCAGTCACCGTGCCTCCTTCCTTGCGCCTCCTGCAGTCACCGTGCCTCCTTCCTTGCGCCTCCTGCAGTCACCGTGCCTCCTTCCTTGCGCCTCCTGCAGTCACCGTGCCTCCTTCCTTGCGCCTCCTGCAGTCACCGTGCCTCCTTCCTTGCGCCTCCTGCAGTGACCGTGCCTCCTTCGTTGCGCCTCCTGCAGTGACCGTGCCTCCTTCGTTGCGCCTCCTGCAGTGACCGTGCCTCCTTCGTTGCGCCTCCTGCAGTGACCGTGCCTCCTTCCTTGCGCCTCCTGCAGTGACCGTGCCTCCTTCCTTGCGCCTCCTGCAGTGACCGTGCCTCCTTCCTTGCGCCTCCTGCAGTGACCGTGCCTCCTTCCTTGCGCCTCCTGCAGTGACCGTGCCTCCTTCCTTGCGCCTCCTGCAGTGACCGTGCCTCCTTCCTTGCGCCTCCTGCAGTGACCGTGCCTCCTTCCTTGCGCCTCCTGCAGTGACCGTGCCTCCTTCCTTGCGCCTCCTGCAGTGACCGTGCCTCCTTCCTTGCGCCTCCTGCAGTGAGCGTGCCTCCTTCCTTGCGCGTCCTGCAGTGAGCGTGCCTCCTTCCTTGCGCCTCCTGCAGTGAGCGTGCCTCCTTCCTTGCGCGTCCTGCAGTGAGCGTGCCTCCTTCCTTGCGCGTCCTGCAGTGAGCGTGCCTCCTTCCTTGCGCGTCCTGCAGTGACCGTGCCTCCTTCCTTGCGCGTCCTGCAGTGACCGTGCCTCCTTCCTTGCGCGTCCTGCAGTGACCGTGCCTCCTTCCTTGCGCGTCCTGCAGTGACCGTGCCTCCTTCCTTGCGCGTCCTGCAGTCACCGTGCCTCCTTCCTTGCACCTCCTGCAGTCACCGTGCCTCCTTCCTTGCGCCTCCTGCAGTGAGCGTGCCTCCTTCCTTGCGCCTCCTGCAGTGAGCGTGCCTCCTTCCTTGCGCCTCCTGCAGTGAGCGTGCCTCCTTCCTTGCGCCTCCTGCAGTGACCGTGCCTCCTTCCTTGCGCCTCCTGCAGTGACCGTGCCTCCTTCCTTGCGCCTCCTGCAGTGACCGTGCCTCCTTCCTTGCGCCTCCTGCAGTGACCGTGCCTCCTTCCTTGCGCCTCCTGCAGTGACCGTGCCTCCTTCCTTGCGCCTCCTGCAGTGACCGTGCCTCCTTCCTTGCGCCTCCTGCAGTGACCGTGCCTCCTTCCTTGCGCCTCCTGCAGTGACCGTGCCTCCTTCCTTGCGCCTCCTGCAGTGACCGTGCCTCCTTCCTTGCGCCTCCTGCATTGACCGTGCCTCCTTCCTTGCGCCTCCTGCATTGACCGTGCCTCCTTCCTTGCGCATCCTGCATTGACCGTGCCTCCTTCCTTGAGCCTCCTGCATTGACCGTGCCTCCTTTCCTTGTGCCTCCTGCATTGAGTGTGCCTGCCTTGGGGATTGAGGGTGAGTGTGTAGGTAAAGTTAAAGCATGGGTGCAATCATGCAGTGCACTTTCTTAAGGGCAGTGCCCTTGGGTGGTTTGTGGCTTGTTGTGCGGGGCTGGCTGGGGAACTAGTGCTGCGACGGCCCTCGGTGCTCAAGTAACGAACATGGCGTTAAAGCACAATAGGCCCTGCTGGAGCCGAGCTGGCCGGCTCTGGTTCGGGCAAGCTCATGCTACGCCAGGGGGTGGATTTGAGTCTTGTGCTAGTTCGCGCTTTTCCGCTCCTCTCTTTGCACCTCAAAATACATCCACTCGAGACGTGTTGTTTCCGAAAGGGGGTCTCTGTGTTTTTCTCCTATTGCTATGAAGGTGTTATGGGGTGGTATGTGCCTGTGTGGTGATGGGAAGAGGTAAAGCATGGGAGGTAGTATGCAGTTCATTTCCTTAGGGGCAGGGCCCTTGGGTGGTTTGTGGCTTGTTGTGCGGGGGTGGCTGGGGAACTAGCGCGGCGACGGCCCTCGGTGCTCAAGTAACGAACCTGGCGTTAAAGCACAATAGGCCCTGCTGGAGCCGAGCCGGCCGGCTCTGGTTCGGGCAAGCTCATGCTACGCCAGGGGGTGGATTTGAGTCTTGTGCCAGTTCGCGCTTTTCCGCTTCCTCTGTTTGCACCTCAAAAAGCAACCACTCGAGACGTGTTGTTTCCAAAAGGGAGTGTTCTGGATGCTCCTCCTTGTGCTGGCAAGGTGGGACCCTCATGGTTGTTGGTGACAATGGCCATTGCTGTGGTCCAGGTACGGGGTGGACATTGTGCATTGAGCATTCGCATCATACATTGAGCATTAACATAAAACATTTTTTCCCGAACGTCGAACCTCCACCTCATCGTGGTGTTCGGGTGAACATCGGGGCAACAGTCCTGATGGCCAAGAGAGGTTTCATTGATATTTGTAGGTTGTTCTATGATACCTGATTGGCTGGCACTCTTTGAACTTGTCTTGCTCGTGAAAGCAGTGGTTTCACTGGCTGCTACATCCTGCACACCACCATGCTGCTGCATCCAACACACCATGCGCTCTATGGCTGCTGCTTCCTGCACACCATGCGCTCTATGGCTGCTGCGTCCTGCACACCATGCGCTCTATGGCTGCTGCGTCCTGCACACCATGCGCTCTGTGGCTGCTGCGTCCTGCACACCATGCGCTCTATGGCTGCTGCGTCCTGCACACCATGCTCCATGCCTGCTCCTCCTGCATTCCTGCTCCTCCTGCATGCCTGCTCCTCCTGCATGCCTGTTCCTCCTGCTTGCACTGCATCTGCCTCATCCGTGCACCTACCACTCCACACCCCTGCTCCAGCTTTCCCAACAGTCCCTGCAGTCCCAGCAGCCCAAGCGTTCCCATGAGTGACTGCAGTGACACCAACACTGACACCCATCTGCTCCCGCACCAGCTGCACCCTGCTCTCCCTCAGTGCCTGCACCATCGCCCCCTGCTGCTCCACTGTTCTCTCTGGCACCCCGGCACCAGCAATCTCAGCAGTGCCAGCAGCCCAAGCGTTCCCAGCAGTCACAGCACTCCCATTGCTGCCCATCTGCTCGCGCACCAGTTGCGCCCTGCTCTCCCTCAGTGCCTGCACCATCACTCTATCCAGTGTCATCGCCCCCTGCTGCACCATCGTTCTCTCCTGCACCCACGAGACTGCTGCTGCTGTGGCATGGCATGATGTGGCATGGAATGGTGTGACATGGCATGGTGTGGCATGGATGGAATGGTGTGACATGGCATGGTGTGGCATGGCATGGTGTGGCATGGATAGAATTGTGTGACATGGCATGGTGTGGCATGCCAGCATGCCATCTACAGAACGGCTGCACTGGATGGAAATGGAGCTCGATGAGAAGAGGAACTGTGGAGGGATGTGGCAAGGCAAGCATGGCTGCCACCGCATTGCATGATAAATCAGTGCTGGCAATTCCTTGGATCAGATGTCAGGTTTTGCGATTTGGCCTGGCTGGTCTGTTTGGGGAATATTCTATGTGCTGTGTACGACCCGATTTTCAGCCAGCTACCCAACCAGTACTTAGTACAATTGCATATTGAGAAAGCTTGCTTTCTTTCTTATCAATTGGCATCGTTCTCATTACAAATGGCGTATTACAACATTTGCATCATCGTTCGACATAAGCTAGTGCAGACTAATAACACTAGCTATTATGTACCCTATCCAAGTGGCATTAGCAAGGCGGTTTACACTGGGGTGGGTGGTGGGAATGTTGAGTGAGCCGTTTGAAAATTGAGAAACGTGGGTGGAGGGAAATGAGCTCCAACCCACGGTTTTTTTTTTTTTTTTTTTTTTTGGTAGTTGGAGAAGGGCGTTTAGCGCGCTTCGACGATGCCAATTGTGCAGTACAAGCAGCTTCGCTTTCACAATACACAATTTTAAAAAACACTACATGTGTGTTTAAAAATTATAATATTTATATCATACTGGTACTAGTATTACGGCATGCAGTACGTTATCATTGCAGGCTAGCATGTTATTTCTTTCCCGATCCCATTCCTCACTAGCCATTCAATCACTGGGTGGGGCAAATATTCATAGAGAACCTGCAACAAGTAGTATAAGCGTAATCAGGGCTGACGTTTCAAATTTAGGTACCCTGATGTCCACCTAAAAAAAAAAAATTTAACCCTGAAGGCATATTTTCCAGAAAAGCAGCACCCTGATTGCTCAGTGTTGGGAAGTTATACAGTCTGAGTGTTCAGGGTCGAGAAGTCACGATCAGTGTACGTGTAGTAACGCGCTGTGCATTATCGAAACTGAACTTTGATGGCGAATCTGTTCTGTGAAAGGGCGAATGTGCAATGTCAGATGGCGTTCCTGAGATGGGGCCCCATCCGAACTTCCCCCAGCAACAGTGCACAGAACACGTGCCTAAGGCATGGCAGCAACGGGGGGAGTGAATCTGGACGTCGCATGAGTTGGGCGGTGAGGGTCGTGCGATTTTTGCGCATGGCAACTTCCCCTGACGCCCAACGTCAGAACCACTGACGTTTTTGACTGTCACAGGACCGAGTCGTGACTGGGTTTGGCATGTTCAGAAAGGTCAAAGAATAACGTGACAAATGGAAAAGGAAAAACAGGCGCCAATCCAACAGCAGAAAGCAATTTCGTTTCACGGTCACCACACAGCAATCTGTTTTTCATCGGGTTCCCCCCAGACTGTTTTCGACCGTGTTATGGGAGATTGTGGCCATTTGGAATTGGCGCATGAACGTTGAATACAGATGCATGTGATTGGTTGGAAGTTTTCTCACTTGTTTTTCGCGCACAATGAGACTGACATCGCATGGCACGTGTGGTGAGTGTGCAAAATACCCAGGACTGCCACGCTGGACCAATAGTGCAGCACTCCGGACTTCCCCCATCTCAGGAACGCCATCTCAGATGGCGTTCCTGAGATGGGGCCCCATTCGGCCCCATCCGACGTGGCCCCAAGCAACAGTGCACGAAACACGTGCCCGTGGCATGGCAGCAAGGTGGGGGGTGAATGTGGACGTCGCATGAGTGGGCAGCCGAGGGTCGTGCAAAATTGCCTCACGTTAACTTTCCTTGCCTCCGAACGTCAGAACGAGTCAAGCTAGACTGTCGCGTAACAAAAAAAGAATGAAAATCATCTATCGGTTCCCACCCAGTGTGTTCTCGACCATGGGAGTATGTGGCTGTCTGAACGACAGCCGTTTTTTACTGTCACGGAACCCAGTCGTGACTGGATTGGAATCGGACCACACTTGCGAGACTGGGTTGGAACGTTTAAACTTGTCACATGAACGTTAATACAAAAGCATGTGATTCGTTGATCCAAATATTTCATGGTTTTCGCCCCAGGCGACTCCCGTCGCCAGGCACGTGTGGTGGTGTGACCAGAATCAAATTCTGCCACGGTGGACCAATGTTGTTGCACCGACCATGGCAATTGATGGGGCCCCATCTCAGGAACGCCATCTAAGATACATTTTACTGTGATTGGTCAAGACCTTTGTGCTCTGACAGCTCAAATCTGCTGTGTCAGGGCTCTGACACCTCGGAGGTGGGTGTTATCGAAAGAAAATTTCGAGGAAGCTTCCTCCCGATAAACTTGCATGCAGGGACCACAGAACGCATACTCTGTAGTGACAGACTCCAGAAATGACTAACACTGAGGCCTATTACACTGAATCAGGGGCCATAAAACAATAACTCTGAGGCTCTCAGTGATGAAAACTTGACTACTCTGGGATTCCATTTTTCACAAACTCGATGGTCTGATCCGTCAGACTAATCAGACTATTTACTCTGATAGCGTCAGCCCTGAGCGTAATCAATGGCATAAGGTAATCACTGGCATACAGTAATATATACAGGAGGACGTATCTCACAGCCTGCCACCCAACACACCACTACCAGAGCCTAGACATGGGGGACAGCAGTTCCTCAAAACACGGCGGCTGGTCTTCCTGGGCAACGTCAATGGTGAGAGCATTGACAGCACTCGATGCCGGCTCACATGGTGCCATGTGCACTGCAGGTGGCAGCATGCAATGGCTGCCAGGCACTGTTAGCTCCCCTCCCATGCACAAGGGGGAGGGGGACACAGGTGTTACCAGGTCAGCAAGGCCGCACACAGGCTCACAAGCAGCAACAGCAGCAGCAGCGTGCGGCACAGAGCCAGGCAGAGAGACATGCAGGGAGCACGAGTGGGGCACGGCAGTAGGCTTGGAGCTCGGCATGGCATGAGGCAGTCCGGTGGCCAGACACTGGTAATCACCGTATGCCAGCACCGCACTGGTTTCCTCCAATGCAGCCGCATCAGAGGCGTGAGTGACCACACGGCCATGAGGGGCATTGGCACCATGAGGGGGAGGGTCCCTGTGTCCAAGGGGGATGTGTTGGCCATGAGGAGGGGGGTCCTCTGGACCGAGCAGGTCTTCTGAGAGCTGCAGCATGCGCTCTATGGCTGCTGCGTCCAGCTCACCATGCTCCATGCCTGCTCCCCCACCCTGCACTGCATCTGCCCCATCCGTGCACCTACCACTCCACACCCCTGCACCAGCACACCCAGCAGCCCCAGCAGTCACAGCGCTATCAGTCTCAGCACCACCAGTCTCAGCAGCCCAAACGTTCCCAGCAGACACAGCGCTACCAATGCTGCCCATCTGTTCCCGCACCAGCTGCGCCCTGCTCTCCCTCAGCGCCTGCACCATCGCCCCCTCCTGCACCCCAGCACCAGCACTGCCAGCAGTCCAAGCATTGCTAGCAATCCAAGCGTTCCCAGCAGACACGGCGCCACCACTGCCGCCCATCTGCTCCCGAATCAGCTGCGCTCTGCTCTCCCTCAGCGCCTGCACTATCGCTCCATCCTGCGCCATCACTCCCTCTTGAGCCATCGCCCCTTGCTGCACCATCGTTCTCTCATGCACCCACGAGACTGCTCCGCCACACCCCCACGGCACTGCCATGCCAGGTGTGTGCATGCCGCCCACTGACATGACCGGGGGGCTTGCAAAAATGCTGCCGTACGGAACAAGCCCCCCACGCACCGTCAAAGCGGGTTGCTGACTCAGCTGGGCGGGCAAAACAGCGGGGCACGGAGGAAAACGCATGCTCGCCCCCTCGCTTCCCAGGCCAGCGGAAACTCCCTGACTCAAGTCACGATCCTGGTTGTTCCGATTCCAATTCACAATGCTGTGCGTAGCAATGCCACCGCCATGACTCCAGCCAGAGCACGCCGCGGCCTCCTTCTGAGTCGACTCAAAACCGGAGCCAGCCATAGACTCCTCAGCCTGCTGCTGCTCCCCGCGCTTCAGTTGCCCGCTCTCCGCCGACGGGTCGACGCGCCCCGCGCTGCTCGCCGCGGGCGCGCGGAACGACTCAACCGGCCCCTGCCACATCCCGCGCTTCTCCGCTGACGGGGCGCGCGCGCCGAGCGCGGATACCGAGGTAGACGCCGCGGCGGGCGCGGTGAGCGGCGGACACGAGCGGTTAAAGATTTCTTGGAAGGTCATGCTGGGCAGTGGCAGGGCATCGATGTAGTCACATCGCGCTGCAGCGAGAGTTTCTGCGTTGAGCGACGCGGTTCGGGAGGCCGCCGCCATGGCTGCACTAACGGTGCTCTCCGCTGGGTTGGAGTCTCGCGTTAGAAACGGCGCGCCGCCGGTGAACGCGAACCTCGCCAGTGACAGAGGCGTCGCGTCGTCGCTCGACGCGCAGCGCGGTACATGCGCAGGCGTTTCGACGGAGCGGCTCGTTCTCTCTCCGCCTCCAACGCCGCCGTTAATCACGCCTGCAAAAGCGCCGCCTTCGCTGTCGCTCGCGGCACTCCCGCCGCTGCCGCTTCCGCTGCTGATCAAGCCGCTGCGGGCGTCGGCGGCGCGCAAGCTTGCGCCGTGAGGGTGGCTGCTGGCGGGCGCCGAAACTGCCGCCCCGTCGAAGAAGTTGAGCTGCGCGCGCGGCCCGTACAACTTCCACGCTGCGCGGTCGTACGTCAGCGCAGCAGTCCGCGCGTCTGCAAACGATCCCAGCCAGATGCGCTTCTTGCTGCGCGGCGCGCGGATCTCCGCCACCCACTTCCCCCAACTGCGCTGCCGCACTCCGCGAAAGCCGTGCAGCGCGTTCTCCGGCCCGCCTTTGGCGCCTTTCCCCACCCTATCGGCGCGCCTGGGAGCGCTCCAAGACAGATTGGCGGCAGCAGCACTACCAGAAGTGGCGTAGAAAGATGCATCGGCGCTCGCGTTCGATCCGCCGGCGAACGCGGATGTGATTGGAGACGTCAGGCCCGTTCGCGGCTGCGGCGGGTCGCTGTCGGGACTAGGTCTGGGACTCATCGACTTGGATAATACTAGGACGAGCTAGATGGGCGTGGGAATGAAGGACTACCAACAGCCACGGCCAAAGCGTTGCTTTAGAAATACACACGGAAAGACAGGTAAAACTTATTTCGGGACGAGAAAAGATAGTGGAACTGCGGAACGTCGGTGCAGACGTGAGTGTCAGATACAAGGGCTTTTCTCGTAGACTTGAGCAGTCGTGTAACTGACGTAATCGCGCGGGGAGTAGAGTTATCAATCGAACCATGGCGGACCGCTGAATCATTTCTGCTCTTATGTTGTAAGGTCCCTTGTGGGCCCGTACTAAATGTCGCTGGGTCGGATTTCCGTGATTCAAAGACTGATGCCTCGCTCTGATTTTCCCTTGGGTGAATCGATCCCGCGACGATCTACGTTCAGGCGGCTGAAGCATATCGCCGAGAGCAGTGCGTAGCGTTTAGGGAGCAGTCCGCGCGGTGATGGATAGATATCACAGCAATCCCCGCTCTCAGCAGCGCTGGGCAAAATGAATGCAGCAGCAGCAGCGCTGCTGAACTAATCTTGTGATTCGAATCTCGTGGTTCTGCGGATTTGTTTCTGAATTCCACATCTCACGATTTCAGCTCTCCCTCCTCCCCGCGCCACACATTGGGGAGGAAACGACGAGCTTTGCAGCGGCATCTGCTGCTGACTCTTGCAGTGGCCAACGGGCGGGGTGGAGGGGGAAGGCAGGGTGCAAGGTGGAGGGGGCGGAAGGGATGGGCGGAATGGGGGGAAAGAAGGAGGAAATGGGGGGAGCGAAGCAGGGGAGGCAAGGAAGGGGCGCGCGGAAGCTCGAAAAATGCCGCGCGCGCGAGCACGATTCTCGATTTGATTGATGAGCTGAGGTGAGTCAGCACATTCAAGAATCGGGGGAGGGAGATCCAAATTGGCGTCCCGGGAAAACATCAATGGTCTGGTCTGGTCTGGTTCTGGGGGCGAGATTTGGCAGCAAAAAAGCGATGCATAGTCCGTGCTCTGTTCGGTCCGGTTTGAATCGGATTTACATTAAAGCCAGGGTCTCAAGTAAGCTAAGGAGTCGTCAACTGCAAAGCAGTTGACGCTAGGTTACCTAGTTATTGCCGACGAAGTTCTTTCTGGTTAGGTTGAAAAATCAGCTTGCGACACACCCCAGAAGCGATTGCACAACACTTTTGAGTACTTGAGACTTTCGATGAGTTGGGGGCATTTTAGGTTTGGCTCCGAACCAAGTTTCCAAACCTAGAAGGTTCGGGTACACCCAACGATTTGCGTTCACTTCGCACCCCTCGCTTCTCCCCACTTCAAACCTTTCACCTCGCCAACCAATCGCAGCCCAACTTTCACCAGCAACTGCAAAACACTTGTAGTACTTGAGACCCTGGCTTTAAAGCTCTGATCTAGATATCACGGATGGAATCTCTAGCTCTGAAAGCTCGTGACGAATCTCAAGCAGAAGCAGTTTGTGACGTGGCAAGGATCAATCAGGAGGTTCGAGCCACGAGAAGGGCTTGTTTATCAATCCCCGTCACGTGAAGTGCATGACATCAGGATCAGTCTGCTTGTAGATCGGGTCGGATGTGGTTCTGGCTCGATACATTTCCGCACTGTGTATGGAAAATCAACTCCGGCAAGCTCCAACTGGTTCATATGGCGTACAAAATTGGGGTTCTCTTTGGTACACCTTCGAGAGGTTCTATTGATCGTCCGTTAATATGCCTCTCAAGAGCGCAAATTTAGAGAATGGCACACTGTAAGATGGTGCTTTGAGATAGGAAACACCATTCAAACATTTAATGTGCTTCACAGAAGCCGGATATGTACCTATAGGATTGCCTTCTCATTGTGTCCCTCACAGTATCCACTAGAAGCAGAGCATCTATCTTGAGAATCTAGCTAGCCATGTTTCAAAGTTTGGGCACCAGTAAAAGTTGGAACATCATAAGAAGTGTGCACTTTCAGTGCAGCTCATGTCTGATTGCAATTACAAGATGCTTTACAGGAAGCTAACTTGGATGGAATTGCTACTTTGTGTCAGTACATTCTGGGTGGGCATTAGCATCTGAAGGGAAGGCATGAGAAAGAGTAATGCAGCCGTTCATGGCTGTTTCCTGGAAGTGTGCCAGCCACTAGCCATCATGCACAGTCCATGTAAAGCATTGATGGCTGTGCATGATGGCTATGTAGTGCTCAGATGTTTCTGGAGTTCAGCTATGCCAAAGTGAATAGCAAGCATAGCAAGCAATACTCTATTATTAGAGAATCAGCACTGGGACCACATCCCAGATATTATCACCAAACGACGTCCTAGGGAAATCTATTGAACTTGGTTATGGACTGCTCTGTTTGATGCATCAGTCAGCAATCCCCCTTTTATTTCCTTCCCCACGCCTTACTGAATCACCTCCCAGCCATACGAAGCCTTCACATAACTCCTCCTGAACTTCTTGAAATTCTGAACCTGCCTGGGCCCAAGGTTGTACAGCCACGGCGCCTTCTGCCTGTTCGTCTCATCCGCGCATGCGGGGCGCTTGCCCGTGGGCGGAACGGCGCATGCCATGCTCAGGTCGAAATTCTTGAATTCGGCCGTCACCTTGCCCTTGTTCCAGTCGGGCTTCAATGGACTCCAGCTCGACGCGTCCCAGATGGATGCCTGCTTGGGTAGAGGGGTTCAGAAGACAGCATAAGAATAGCTGTTTAGACCCGGATTCGCCATGTGGAGGCGGAGGGGAAGTTGAGGAAAGTGTGACGGGAAGAGTACTATTCTTGTTAGTGATAGCCTTTTCTGGTAGTCACGGCTTATTCTGCTGGTGGTTTGAGACAGAGAGTTTGCTGCTCGGGAAAGGGACTTACCTTGACTTGAACGGGCTCGGAGGGGAAGGGTCTGCCGGGGGTCTTGAGGGTGACGCGGATGGGCGTGTTGTCGATCCGCCACACGATGAAGCGCGGCGAGTAGATGATCGTGTACGTGTGGAAGTCCGCCGACGGGTCGAACGGGAAGCGGAACTGCGGAGAAAAGGGGAGAAGAGAATCAGGGCAGGAGGACATGGAGGCGTTAGGGTTAAGGAGACAATGCGAGCACGAAAGGTGAACCTATTTCCCTGAAGGATGCGGAAGAGCGTGCTGCAAAAAACCGTCATCATGAGAAATCACATCGAAAACCAGGACTCGTCTGCTCGTTTGGAACTCGCAACGCACCTGCTCGAGGTTGGTCTGGCCGCCCGTGATGAGGTTGGTGTGGATGATCATATCGCGCGGGTTCTCCGCGCCCAGGATCTCGAAGTCGATCTCGTCGTGAATGTCCTTGTAACCCGGGCTACCACCCGAGATGAGGTAGAAGCACGGAATGATGCCGCCGGAGTAGCCGGCCGGCATCTTCATCTTCACGCTGAATATGCCGTACTGGTACATTCCGTACGAGGCAAAGGCTGGCGCGCAAAGACATCAACAGCAACGATATGCAAAAATCAGTAGACATTTTATGCAAATGCGACAAGAAACAACAGGCATGACGATCATACGGCATGGGAACGGGGGGATCTACCACTTAACGCAAATTCACACGCACACTAAGGTTAGATAAAAAGCACCAAATGTACCTCCGACTTTGTTCCAGTGGGCGGAAATCGCGACGGTTCCATCGCCCTTGCGCTCGCAGTAGTACTGCCCTTTGCAATACGGCGCGAACTGAAAGTATCGGTCAAACGACGTGTCGTATCCCATCACTGATGCAGGAAATCCCACAACCGCGACGAGCAACACAATGGCAAGAGTCCAGCTGAGGCGTAGCCGCGAAGCCATTATTTCGATAGCTGTAAACGAGATGAGGGGTGCGAGAACGCTACAGCCAAGGCTCGCCTTAGATCGGGCCTTCTAGAATAGGCGCATGAAAGCACGCAACCGCAGTCACATCACATGCAAAGACTGAATCTATATAACGGCCTGCTCGTTCGCAATGGGGAGAGGAAGGGTGATCAAGCAACTATATGCGCAATCATGTGCGTGAGTATGCTTTGCGATGAGCATCGCCAAAAGCATCGCAATTGGCACGTCCACAAAAGTCAAGCGACGCGGCCGACGAAACGAATCACGTGCAAATGTTTCGCTGGCGCCACATGGGGCTGGTTTGACCATCGTGCAACCAGCAGAATTTTCTGTGCGAAAAGGCTGCACGAGCGTGGAGAAAAGCTGTTTCGCTGGCCTCATGCATGCCAATTTGTGTACAAATCGGGTTTCGTGAGCATTGTGTGAGACATGTTTGGCGGGAGTGGGCTGCCGCTTCGAGTTTGTCGTGCTGATGTGGCATTGCTCATTAATCACTTCATAAGCCGTTGTACAGCACATTCATAGGTTCAGTACTATTAAATGATTATGTTTTCACAAGCACACACATCATTAGTTAATCATGGATTTCATAATTCTATGTATGCGAGCGATGGATGGTATTGCATTATTTTACGAATGCGAGCGAACTGTGTTCCATTTACGCCTTATTACACTTTGTGTTCCTTAAGTGACGCAGCGCTCTCTGACACGCGACCCAACCTTCTGACTTCGGGTGGCGGGAGGAGGTCACCGAGAAAAAGACCACACCAATCACGAGTCGCTTGAACTGAAAGAAACACTTTCACTCGTTATTGGCACCTGACCTCGATCATGACGGGCCATAGCGTGAATTTTCTGGACAGCATCGATGGTTTGCTTTGCACCACCTGTCCCCCTGACTCGCTTCGGCTAACACTAACAAAACAGATTTCAAGCAGCTGTTGTCAGTTCAGTGTCATTCACATCTAGGGAGTATCCTGCTGTTAGTCTTTTTAGCCAGAGCCTCCTAATTGAGAACAGCTACGCTTCTCTGACCTAGTTCGCAAGTCTTAGGCGTCGTGACCGAGTTACTATACTGTCAAATATTGTTTGTGCGTAGAACCGTGTTGTTTCTAGACGAACCATGGCTTCAGAAGAAGAGAAGGTTTTGCAGGAGGCGAAGAAGCTCCCTTTAGAAGATAGGATAGCTCATAAGAACTGGAAGGTTAGGAACGAGGTGTATTTGGATATCGCAGATTCTTGCAACAAGATTAAGGATCCGAAAGACCCCAAGCTTAAAGAATACGGTTCGTATTAGCATCCGTTCACGTATCGATTTCGACTGTAAAGCTGCCGAACGAGGTCTTATTCATTGTCCGTCACGTTTCAGGTCATTTGCTGAAGAAAGCAGTGTCTGATGCGAACGCGCCTGCACAAGAAAAGGCTTTAGATGCATTGATAGCCTTTCAGTTGGCAGCAGATGCCGATGTTGCGAGGTGAGAATCTGCGACAATGCTTGTAGTGAAGCCTCGAAATAAGTCTCGCCTGACGCACTTCTTTTCTCATGGATTAGGTTCGCCAAGGAAATCTGCGATGCTACGGCTACGAAGTGCCTCACGGGTCGACCTAAGACAGTCGAGAGGGCTCAGACCTCGTTCCTTCTTTGGGTCGAGCTCGAGGCCGTCGAGGTTTTCCTGGTGAGCAGAATGTACTTGTTGCTGTCGATTCACGGTCAGCTTCACCATGCAACTCAAACTAATCTGCACCTGGCGACCGCGTGCAGGACTGCATGGAGAAAGCGGTGAAGCACAAAGTGGCGAAGGCCGTAGTGCCAGCCATCGACGCCATGTACCAAGCGCTAAGGTGAATTCAGCATTCTCGTCGGTTGTGACTCTCATAACCGCTTCGCTCATGTCGGAATTGTTGTCCTTGACGACGCGTTTTAACATTATATGTCGTCTGACGTGGTTTTTCTTCATTGTTGTGCAGCCAATTTGGAACAGGCGTGGTTCCTCCGAAGCGCATGTTCAAGATGCTTCCTGGCTTGTTCAACCACGCGGACCAGGGGGTGCGGCAGTGCACCAAGGGGCTCACTGTCGAGCTCTGTCGCTGGCTGGGGAAGGACACCGTCAAGCGCTTGCTTTTTGAAGGGCTCCGTGACGCCACGGTGAGTAAGCGCTGGATACATCAGGGATTGCGGATCCCATAGCCGTTTCAGTTCTTAGTGAACAGCTCATATTGACTACAATTGCCCTGCTTGCTCCACGCAGAAAGCGGAGCTCGAGGCTGAGTTCGAGCGTGTCGAAGGGCGTGCTGTTCCGACAAGGAGGATCCGTTCAGAGCAGATGAAGGAGATTGAGGAGCCCGAGGTGCTGGATGCCCCAGCAGACGACTCCAAGGCCGCAGAGCCTGAGGGTAAGGGATTACAGCGTTTTTGAACAGTTAACTGAAACACAATCGCGTCCTCAGGCGGTCTTCGTACCTCTGTGCTCATTTTCTCAATGCGTGCTCCTGTGTGCGGCTGCAGCTCCTCCTGTGATTGACGACTACGACCTGGCGGACCCTGTAGACATCTTGACGCCACTATCCAAAACGACCTTCTATGACGGCATTGTAAGCGGCCTCCTCCATTCTAGCTGACTTAGTGTCTCACTACTGGCTCGTGCACGCTTGGATATGACTGCTTTGTGCTTATCTGCAATTTGCGCCGAGTCCTCATCTTGTCCCTGTGTGCGTTTCTCAGAAAGCTACCAAGTGGTCAGAGAGGCGCGATGCCATAGCAGAGCTGACCAAACTGGCGAGCACCATACGCATCGCACCAGGAGACTTTCTGGACATTCAACGAAGCTTGAAAAAGGTATTGTTTGTGCTGACTTCTACTACTTGATTCGTGCCAGTAGAGACTTCTTCCTGCCACTACTTTGCTGACACGTAGGACTTTCCTGTTGTGTACGTCCTGTTCCCGTTGTGCAGCTGACCACAGATGTGAACATTGCAGTCGCCACGGAGGCCATTCAGGCAGCTGGCAACCTGGCCAAGGGTTTACGGAAGGACTTCTCATCTGGAGCACGACTCATGCTGCCAGCCCTATTGGTACGTGGCTCTCTCACGCTCCCTCTGGATGATGAGGGACATTTCTCCCCTCATTGATTAGATTTCGGCCTTGCTTGGCTTGTCTCACGCCAGTGCACTGTTTGTGTGTTGTTCAGGAGAGGTACAAGGAGAAGAAGCCGACGGTGGTGCAGGCCATTCGAGACACGCTCAAGGCGTTCTACGTCTCAGGGTGCTTGGCGCTGACGGACGCACTCGAGGGTAAGCTAAGGCTCTTCCACTCCCTCTCATCTTGCAGCCCGTATGGAATCAGGTGCTGGTGACTCACCACACGTATTGCTCTTTCCATATGCATGCCCCTATTGACCTCTGTATCCATGTCAGCATCCGCAACTATATAGGAGAAAAAACTTTCCTTGTCATACCCATGTCAATAAACCCTCATGTTTACATGTTCTCCCGATCAGACATCACTACGGCCGCGAAGCACAAGGTGCCGCAGGTCCGCTCGGAGGTGCTGGGGTGGGTGGCAGTGTGCATCGAGGCCAGCAAGCGGCCGCAAGTCATGGCGGTGCACAAGGAGCTCATCCCCATGCTCGTCGAGGTAGGTTAGGCACGTGTAACACTCTACCGCGCTCACTGCATCCTTGTGTGGACCTTTGCTGGCTCAGTGGTATCGTACGTGCACTCACCAACCAATCCTTGCCCCTTGACCCTGGCTAAAACGTGCAGAGCCTGCAAGATGGGACTGTGGATGTTCGGGAGGCCGGCTTCAACGCCCTTGCGAACGTTGCCAAGGTACTGTGCTCTTTCCAGCCCTCTCTTCCCTGTGTTGTGGTGCGCTTGTCTTGCCATATTGGCCTGGAAGTTTCCTGATGTACCCTCTGGTGTGGCGTGACTCGGACATATTGCTTCCTGCCTTTGCTGCCGGTGGGTGCAGTGTGTGGGGATGAAGCCGTTGGAGAGGCACCTGGAGTCGGTGGATGAGGTGCGCAAGAAGAAGCTCATTGACGTCATTGCCAGTGCTGGCGTCACTCTCGACGCCCCACCTCAAGGTCAGCTGCCTTCCCTGCTGCACCTCCCTGCCCCCGCATTCCATGCCCACTCCTCGCTTATGCACACACACCACATAAACCAAAGTCTTTCCCTCATCTCCACGCCCTTCCCCTCCTCCCATCCCCCCCCCCTCACTGGCCTGTGTCCCTCCGTCCACGTCAATGTGTGCAGCCACGGCCAGCAGGACCTCTGGTGGCAGCCAGGCGGCGTCCAGGGCACCTCCTCCCGCCAAGGCGTCTGCAGCCAGCTTGCTCAGTGGCAAAGCCGGAGCTCGCCCGGTATGGACGCAACCTGCCCGGCCCTCGCCCTCTTGGGAGAACTGTCATGCATACCTATGCCTCACTGTGCCGTATGCTGCTGTCCCTCGTTATCCACTGCCATGAATGAAGTGTCATGCGTAAATGTGCTTTGGGCGCCTCCTCTGGGTGGCGCCTTGCTGTGCTGCTCCTGACCCTGTTGGGCCTCGCTGTGCTGCTCGCATGTGTGTGCGGTCCTCTCTCTTCCCTTTTGCAGTCAGCCACAGGCGCCAAGGTGGAGACAGGCAGCTCGGCTGCTGGTGGCAAGAAGGCAGGCAACGATGCTAAGAAGCCGGCTCAGGCAGCTGCCCCACCAGAGGAGATTGAGGTGAGTTGTCCATCATGCTCATTGCACAGCTGTACCCTCCTCATGTCATCGCATGGGCCCATGCATGCCTTACAACCCACTCGCGCTGTTGCCCTATGCAATCAGCAAGCGCTTCCTGTCTGAAGCGCATGCCTCTCTGCCTCTCCTTCTCTCCCTTGTGGGTGCAGCCGGAGCCGTGGAGCCCGGAGACAGTGGAGGAGAGAGCCAAGGCAGTGCTGCCGCCAGAGATGGTGGACAACCTCAAGAGCTCCGCCTGGAAGGAGCGCCTCGAGGGTGAGCCGCCACCTCCCTGCTAACATCCACAGCTGCACACAACGCAACCTTTCCGGCTGCTTGCCTCCTCGTTGCCGTTTTGTCTTTCTGGTTATGGCTGTAACAATGTTCATTGGGTCATGAGGTTCATCTTTTACTCATGAGTCGGCTGTGTCTGTATACCAACCTGTGTGTGGGGCACGTGTGGGTGGGCAGCGATGACGAGCATCAAGGAGATGGTTCCCAGCATGGCAGACGCGCAGGCCAACGTTGAGACCATAGTGCGCCTCATCTCCACCACCCCTGGCTGGTCCGACAAGAATGTCCAGGTAACTGTCAGCCTCAAAACGTTCTACAGTTAAACACCAACCTTGTGTTGTCTGGCGCCTGATTCGCTCTTCAGCTCCCACCCAAGTTGCTGACTCTGGGGATGTGCTCTGTGTGTGGTGGCGATGGCAACAGGTGTTGCAGAAGATGCTGGAGTGTGTGTCAGCCCTGGCTGACAAGGTGGACAGGTTCCCCAAGAAGTGTGTTGTGCTCTGCATCGAAGGTATGGCCCTCTAGGAAGGAACTTTCCCCGAATGCCAGGCTCCACTGCTGTTTCTCAGCTGCATAGCCTCCCTGCTGCGTTTCCCTTTCACATGGTTAAAGGCTTAGAGAGGCAGCTTCGTGTTGCGTCTTACTCTGTTGCATGCATGTGTGCGCACCTTGCACCAGGTCTTATTGAGAGGGTTGGAGACATCAAGACACGCATCCAGGCCACTGCGTGTCTCACCACGCTTGCAGAATGCGTGGGCCCTCAGTTCATCTTCACCAGAGTGAGACCGCTTTTCCTCTGCGAACCCTCACTCACACACAAACCTTAATGCACAGCCCAGCATCGTGCTCACTGCAATCATGTGCATCGCGCATCGAGTTCTCATGCAGTTGCTGAGCATCCCCATAGGGTGCCATTGTGACGAGGTGATCTTAGAGTTGACTCAAGAGACAACTTTCTACGCGGCTAACACATTGAGTGTTCCTTATTTCCACTGCAGAGCATCCCAATAGTGAGTGCGCACAAGAACCCCAAGGTGCTGGCGGAGAGCATCACATGGATGGTCACAGCTGTCGACGACTTCGGCACCGCCCAGCTCAACCTCAAGGTGGGTAACTGAATCCTTTGGTGGCTGTGTTGCCATGCTTGCTTACCACTGAGTGTTCTAAGTTGTGGCGTATGAGTGTGTTGAAGTTGATCTGATTGCGATTGCTCTGTGGTGCTTTCTCTCTCTCTGGGCAGGAGCTGTTAGAGTTTGTGAAGAACGTGGGGCTGGGCTCCAGCAATGCGCCGTGCCGGAGTGCTGCCACCAAGCTGCTGGGCGCCATGCACAAATACGTGGGGCCAGGTGAGCTGCTCCCCTCACTCCAACTCGTTGCAGGGAGTCGCGGAACATGTGACCAGCATTCATCATGCTCCATACAGAGCTTACCTGCTGCCGCTCACTGAGTGTCTGTTTGCCCTGTCTGCTCATCCCCTACAGATCTGAAGGGCTTCCTGTCGGATCTCAAGCCCGCCCTCATGACCTCAGTAGAAACAGAGTTCGAGAAGAACCCCCACGAGGTACAGCCTCCGCCCTTAGCTGCCTCCTGCTGCTCCCGTCTCCTCGCTTACCTGTTCGTGCCAACTCACCACCGTTCATCGCAGCTGGCCCCCTTTCCCCCCCTCCCGCACCCTGCTCTCCCTGGTTCGTTGTGATACCTTAACCTTATTCCCCTCGTGCTGGCACTGCGTGGCCTGCCTGTGACAGCCATCAGCAGCGCCAACGAGAACAGTGAAGCGCCCGTCAAGCGGGGCAGCCAGTGAGGCAGCAGCAGCAGAGGGGGAGGTGGTAGGAGGCGGAGGTGGAGGGGCAGGGCTGCCTCGAGAGGACATCAGTGCGAAGCTCACGGCTACCCTCATCGCCAACCTGGGCAACTCCAACTGGAAGGTGAGCCTGCTGCCTGTATCCAAGCCACTGGTGAGATTTCTTGAAAGAGGATCACGTCAGTGCGAAGCTGACGGCCACATTCATCGCCAACCTGGGCAACTCCAACTGGAAGCTAGGAATGCTGCCTTGGAACCCCTTGCACTCTCACCTGACACAAAGATGGGTTGGCAGATGCCCCTGGGTGAAGATAAGTTCTGTGATTCTAAGTACCGCTGGGATGCTGTGTGGTCTCACAGTTGGCCCACTAGGTTGTGTCTGATCTCTGTATCCTCGATGCTATTCCTCTTCCCAACCCTGTGCTATCAGGTGCGGCAGGAGTCAATGGACGCGGTCAATGGCATCGTGGAGGAGGCCAATCGCCGCATCCTTCCCGAAGGCACATGTGAGTGCAGCCTCCCAGCCAGCCACCACCCTGCTCCCACCTTCCGTAACCAGCTCAGCGTTTCATGGCGCATCTCCTGCACTATCACGCATACCCACCTGCTATCAATCATCTCCTGCCTTTAACTCCTGCCTTAAATTCCTGCCTTTGCCGTGCGTGACGTGGTGCAGTTGAGGTGTTTGGGGCGCTAAAGGCGCGGCTGTCAGACAGCAACAAGAACCTCATCATTCTCGCCATGAACACCATCGCCAACCTTGCAGACGCCATGGGCGCACCAGTCGACAAGCAGAGCCGGGTAACTCGCTCCTCCCCTACCCTCTGCTCATCAGGTCACCACCCTGCTTCTCCACCTGCCTCTGCTGTTTCCAAAGCTCAGCCCCGGTTCTTCTGAGATGTATTTCTTGTGAACCTGATCCTTGTCTCCATCCTTGTTGTGCTTCCTTCTGTGACTAGCAGGGCATCATATCAGACGTGCTCAAGTGTCTGAGTGACCCCAAGCGCCAGACCAGGGAGGCAGTCGTCAAGACCCTCGACTCCTGGCTGGGAGCAATGGGCCCCGACAAAATGGTACGCGATGCAACCACCGCCGCCTTCCTCTCTCAAACTTGCTTATGTCCACTGTAAGAAGGTAGGAAGGCCCCCCTCATCCCTCATGTCCACTGTAAGAAGGTAGGAAGGCCCCCTCATCCCTCATGTCCACTGTAAGATTCGGCGCTGAAGAGTCTGTGTTCTTTCCACGCCTGCTGTGCGCTCAGATCCCAGTGGTGGCGCCGGCGATGGTGGACGTGAAGATAGCAGCGGACGGGCGCAAGGAGCTGTACGAGTGGATGCTGCGGCAGCAGGTGCTCTCCAAGAGCGAACCCGGCAGCGCGATCACGCTGCTGCGCGCGTGTGCTGCCGGGCTGCAGGACAAGTCCCAGGAGATCCGCAAGGCAGCTGAAGCCCTCACCACGGAGCTCGTCAAGGCCTGTGGCTGCGACGCTGTGAGTGTAACTTGGTTGCTCAGCCTCACCACGCCTTGATAGCAGCTTTCCATATGGAATTGACCTTCTTTCTTGGCCAAACTCCCCTCCCCTGATCATACTCTTCGTCTGTGCTTGCTGTGTGGCTCTGTTGGGGTGTGTGTTCTCGTGTGTCAGGTGAGCAAGGCAGCGAAGCACGACCTGCCAGCAGCAGCGCAGCCCCCCGTGCTGCTGATATCGGAGAAGCACCGGGTGTCAGCGGGGAGTGCGGACGGCATGGAGGAGGACGAGGAGGAGGCGCCCACCATCAGCCCGGCCCTCAAAGGCACATCTCGTGGCACCAGGCCCCCCTCGCCTGGTTCTGGGGGCCGAACCGCCCTCCCCGCACCAGTATGTCCATTGTTCGTTGTCCAATGCACACCTGTCCCAGCTTTCACTGTCACCAGCCATTCAGGTGGCGTCTGTTCCGCTTCGCCATGCTGGTTCCCTATGCCAGCTTTCACTGTCACCGTTTCCCATTTCAGCCACTTACTCGTGTCTTTGTGGCTGTGGTCCTCCTCCCCTCGTTGTGGGTGTGGGGCAGGTGGGGCGGTCACCAGCGTCGGCATCGAAGCTGGGAGCACGGCAGATGCAGGCAGCACTGCAGGAGGCAGCGTTGCAGAATGAGCCGCTCTTTAACCTCAGAGAGTCCATCAAGGTACGCTGGCTTGCCACGTCCTGACACGTGCACATTTAACTTGAATGTATGCCAGTTCTGATGTGGGGAACATACAAGTAGTTATCTGCAGAACTGGTATGGATGTTGAAGAACGGGCACTGACTGAGGGTGGTTTTCTTCCTCTTTCGCTGTCTGTGTGTGCAGGAGGAGAGGGATCGGTCGCCACGTGGCATCAAGGTCAAGTACGAGGATCCCCGACCAGAGCAGCTACAAGAGCTGGAGGTGAGTCGGTGGTATAAGCAAGGAGAGAGCGAGTAATTCGTCCAGCTTGTCATGCTCCCTCTAGGAATACCTGTGCCGTGCCCGTGAGATGCATTTCTTCTGGCACTGCATGTCATTATCGCATGGTGTCCCATCCGCGTGTGCGTGGTGCAGGCGGACGTGGCGAAGATATTCAGGGAGGACCTGGTGCAGCGCATGTTCAGCAAGGACTTCAAGCAGCATGTTGCTGTCATTGACACCTTCCACAAGGCACGCTTGCTCCCCCTCCTTCTTGTCTCGGATCTCTGTCATCATGAGTTTATCGGATAATGCTGGCTCTCACTTGCTCCTTTTGGCTATTCTGAAACTCTCATTTCTGGCATCAGTGCCCATCAGTCTCATGTCTTGTCCTCTTCATGGCTGTACCCTCATTGCTTCCATACCACACATTCTCCCCCTCTCCCCTGCACTGATCAGGCCATGGAGCAGCAGCCGCACGAGTTCATCGAGGTGCTGGATCTGCTGCTGCGCTAGTTCGTGCCTTAACGACTCACAGCTGCTCCCCTCCTCTCCCTTTCTCCTTCGCTCCCTCCCCTCACTCTGGCAGGCCATGGAGCAGCAGCCACACGAGTTCATGGAGGTGTTGGACCTGCTGCTGCGCTGGTTTGTGCTGCGCATAGCGGAGGCCAACACCACGTCGCTGCTGCGCGCCCTCGACTTCCTCACAGACCTCGTGCAAGTGCTCACCATAGAGGGCTACATCCTCACCGAGTACGAGGCCAACATCCTGCTTCCCTGCCTTGTTGAGAAGGTACGCACATGCCTTGTGAGACGTCCCAAAAGTTTTTCACGGACCTCATGCAAGTGCTCACCATAGAGGGCTACATCCTCACCGAATACGAGGCCAAAATCCTGCTTCCCTGCCTTGTTGAAAAGGTACGCACATGCTGAGCACACAGGCCCCTCGTGCAAGGGTTTAGTTCTCAGTCCTCGCCTTCTCAGAGTCTGGACGCATTTTCAGCCCTTGGGCATGTCATGTCAATTGACTACCCTGTCTACCGCTTGTACTCATTTTTTCCCCCACCACGACCACCTGCACCACCACGTGTCCCACCAGTCGGGGCACAACATAGCCAACATACGGGAGAAGATGCGGGAGCTCATGCGGTCGCTGCCGCTGGTGTTCCCGGCGACGCGCGTGTTCCAGGCGGTGGTGGAGGGGCTGCGCTCCAAAAACAACCGCACTCGCATTGAGTGCGTCGAGCACATGGAAGCCATGCTGGAGAGGCATGGCATTGAGGTGAGATGCTTGTTCCCGCCCGCCTGTCCCTCTCATCTGTTCTCCCATGCTCCAATGCCTGCGTGCTCCAATGCTCCCATTCTCCCATGCTCCAATGTTTTCATGCTCCCATGCTCCAATCTTCCCATGCTCCCATGATCCCATGCTCCCTCATGTGCCGACCATGTGTGCAGACGATGGGCAGTTCGCGGGTACCGCTGGTGACGGTGGCGGCGCTGACAACGGAGCGAGACACGGAGCTGCGCAAGGCGGCGCTGAGCATGCTGGCGTCCGTGTATGTGGTGCTGGGAGATGACATCTGGCGCCTGCTGGGGAAACTCACCGATGCACAGAGAGGGCTCATTGAAGACAAGCTCAAGTGGAAGGTATGCTTTTCTCCCTCCTTCCCTCACTCCTTCCTTCAATCCTTTCCCTCTTCTTCAGGGCCCTTGCTTTCTGCCTTCCACCACGCCATCTGCATCTATCTTAAAAGAACGCTACATTTCACTTGCAATTTGCTTCCTGCTTCTGTCTCCGTGGCTCGAATGCCAGCGAGCCTTCTGTGCAAACGTTTCTCCCCCACCATTGTGGCCGTCTACCCCGTTGCCTTTGCGTACGTGTGAGCAGGCGAGAGAGATGGAGAAGCGCAGGGAGGGAACACCGGGGCAGCAGAGGGGCAGGCGCATGTCAGGAGGAGCGGCAGCAGGCATGGAGGCACCAGTACCCATCGGAGCCCTGCCCTTGTAAGGCTATGCCCCCTTCACCTGTTACATTCACCTTCTTCCTCTGAGCATGTCGTTACTGTTGGCTGCTCTTCGTCGCTGCTATCCAGTCGTCCTCCTCGTCCAACCTGCTGCGTGCTCTCTGGTGTGGTTAAAGAAACTGTTGTTGCTTTTCCTGGTTCTTTGTTTCACTCCCAGGGCCACGAGGATGCACATGGCAGAAGCGGCCCAGCCACTAGCAGCAGCGCCCATGCACTACCAGCAGCCCGCATACGGCAATGGAGCAGGCATGGTTCCAGGCATGCCCCCAGGCATGCCGCACAGAGCAACAGAGCCCATGGTAACTCCCCCAAACCACATGGCGGCCATGACCCGCCACCGCGCCACAGACAGCCAGGCCTATGCACACTCGTCACAGTCAGCGCACCCGGGGCCGGAGTCGTTCTTTGAGGCCATTCTGTTCATTGACCGAGAAGCGGCGCCGGAGAGGGTGGTGGAGGGGCTCAAGTACCTGTTCCATGAGATGCGAAGGGGCATCACGGAGGAGGACCCCCGCGTGCTCGCGGTGTTCCGCGAGCATATGCCGCGCTACATCAAGATGCTGCGCTTCCAGGTATGGCAATGGATACAGGGCGGTCATGGATGTGCTTGGTTGCTCTGGTAGCAGGTGTTATCGAAAGAATTTTCCTTTGCATGCTTATGTGTGCACCGTTTGAAGCATCGGAAAACGGTTTTGTTACGCATACAAAATCTGGCCTTCCCCTTTTGCCCCATGCCCCTCTGCCCCACTCACCTGCACTACGCAGTTTGTGCAGTTCTTTGTGCGCTCTGTTCCCGACGCACAGGTCAAGACCTACAAGTACATCCTCAACTCCCTGCTCACGGTACGCCCTGCCCTAGCCTGCCACCCTGGCCGTCCCTGTTTGACCTTCAACTGTGCATTGAAATTAGCAGGCCTGCAGCGAATGCAAAGCACTCCCTTTTCCAAACTACATCCTCCAAGCACCCTCCTCCTGGATCCCCTCGCTTCCTCGTCTGACACCTGCTGATGCCTCCTCTTCTGCCTTCCTGCAGCTGCATGCCGTTCTGCCTCGCCCATCCCCAAGGCCCACTCACCCCCCTCTCCATACGATTCTACCCCTCATGCAGCTCTTTGAGACCAAGTCGTTGAGCATGCAAATCCCTGACAACGATCTCCGCTTGCTGCTGAAGGACATGACAATCTTCATGCTGCACGAGCGCGTCAAGCAGCACTGGAGGAGCCTTCTAACCCCTCTCCACCCCCCCACACCCCATCCATGCAGCTGTTTGAGACCAAGTCGTTGAGCATGCAGATCCCCGATGACGACCTACGGCTGCTGCTGGAGGACATGACAATCTTCATGCTGCACGAGCGCGTCAAGCAGCGCAACCCAGACGACTCGTCCGCGGACCTGTGCCGCGCCGTGAACATCCTGCTGCTCAAGATCCTGGACACCGCGCCGTCCACGCCGCTCTTCCTCTCCTTCATGACCATTCTGCGCCCCACCTACACCATCAAGGGCTCCACCGCTGCGGATGTCAAGGGCCCCGATGGCACGCCGCTCGCCGCACTCATCGTCAAGTGCCTCCTGCGCATGTGCAAGGTGTACCATACTGAATGTCCGCTTGAATCCAATCCTGCCCGAAATTGTCGCCTTCTTCCATCATTGCCATCTCTCTTTGAGAAACATTTTCCCGTTCATACTGGACACATCGCCCGAATGAACCACCAATACCTCCGTCGCTTCATGCGTACCACCTTTGCTCCGTGGGTGCAGAACTTCAGTGGGTACGTGGCGGACATGGACTTTGACCGCCTGCTGTTTGGCATCCACCAGTACTTCAGCGACTTCTCCCACGCCGAGCTCCGCAGGAGGTGAGCCAGCCAGCCCTGCCAGCACCATGTGATGTGATGTGATGTGATGTGATGTGATGTGATGTGAGCACAATGCAGCCAGGTGCCATGCCACGCTCACAGCGTCACTCAAGCCACCTGCTCTTGCTGCTGCTGTCAGTGCACACCCCTGACTACGCTCTTCTCTACTGGTATATCCCCCTTTCCCTCCTCCCCTCGCTCGCTGCCCCCCCAGAGTGACCATGGACAAGCGCATGATGTCCATAATCCGCTACAACTTGGCAAAGGCGGTGGCAGCTGACTTTTTAGGCGCCTCAAGAACCCTCTTCCTCCTCTCCCCCCTTATTCTCATCTCCCCACCAGAGTGACCACGGATGAGCGCACACTATCCATGTTCCGCAAGATTCTGGCGGAGGCGGTGGCAGCCAAGGGGCCGGCCATCAAGGGGCACCTGTCGCTGATCCCCATCGACGAGACACCGCAGCCGTTCATTCTGCAGCAGGTCGACCTCGTGCTCCAGCAGGTGCTCGAACGCTCCTCCGCCGCTGATGCGGACGCCGCTGCAGTGCCTGATGACTCCTCGCTGCCTGACCAGGTGAGCCCTTGGTGGTTTTGTGACTGCGTGAAGTCATGCGAGCTGATGGGCTGTACTTGGATTAAGAAATCTCTGTGTGCTGGTTCCGCTCAGCCCTGTTTCTGCTTGCTAGACGACGCTCATTCCATCCCCTGTCTCCCCTGCTCAATTCTACTCTTCTCCTGTCTCTCCCACTCTCACCCTGTCACTCCTACTCTCCCCCTTGTCTCCACTGCATGTGATCAGGACGAGTTGCAGAGCATAGTGCGCAAGATAGTGGATCGCAAGCAAGGGGCAGTCAGCCTTTTCGAGCTGCACTACTACATGCAGTCTCACCCTGGGGTAAGCCCACATCCTTGAGTGCTTGCTGATGCCCACAATACTGTTTTTCGAATCACTTCCAACGACTCGGACCTCCAAACATGTGGTTTTCTATGCCTATCCATGCTTGAGCTCCCTCCCTGCATTTACTGGCCAACTCGTTGGTCCAATCAACTCCTGTCCCTCTCGTTCCCTCGGCTCCCCCCCTCAAGTGCTCCCCCTCATGGGCCCTCCCTCATGCGCTCCCCCTGATACGACATCCCATGCCGCAGATTGACGTGTTTGCGCGGATGTCCAGCATCAGTGAGACGATGAGGGAGTACCTGCAGATGGGCATCCTCCGTGCGCTCCCCCTCTCATGTGCCCCCCCTCTCCTGCGCTCCCCCTCATGCGCTCCCCCTCTCATGTGCTCCCCTCTTCACCCTCCCACATCACAGATTGACGTGTTTGCGCGGCTATCCAGCATCAGCGAGACAATGAGGGAGTACCTCCAAATGGGCATCCTCTGCGTGCGAGAGCACGTAGCGCGTGGCGGCACCTTTGCCACCTTCGATGCCTCTGTGCTTGAAGCAGGCGCTGCTGCCTCCGTGCCGGAAGCAGGTGCTGCAGGAGGCATGAGATGGCCTTCCAGGGCAGTGCCCGCCATGTCGGTGCCAGAGCAGCAGCATCTGCCGTTGAGTGGGTTGCAGCCTAATGTGGTGCAACGGGGGGCGGGCGATGGGGGGAGTTACGGGAGCAGTGCAGCGGATGCAGCGGCGTATGAGATGTCAAAGATGAGGCTCAACGGGCAACATTCAGGTGTCAACCTCAGATACTGATGATGTTGGGACGGCCATGCACAAGGATGTGAAAGGGAAGTAGGTAATCAGAGTAGCTAGGCGTTTAATATGTATCTTCCACTCACAGCACCTGGTGTTGAAATATCCACTAGCTTAGTTGAAAAGGCCATATGCTGATGATTTTTAACCTGGGCAAATATTATGGTAGAGTAGTTATATCACAACCATCCGCCGATGTGCCTAATGAAAGCACTCACTCTCCAGCTCTAGCCTCCAACTAGCCCTGAGCAAGCTACCTATCTCCCGGCCATGGCCTTGAGCTCCTTCACATCCTCCACAGCAGCTGCCAGCTCAAGTTCCTCCTGCTCCAGCTCCCCTGACTCCAGGTTCGGGTCCTTGCCGAACCTAAACGGCGGCCGGCCTGCCTGCGTGAACGGCATGAGCCCAAACACCCGGGCGGTTCGGATCTCCCGAGCCACGCGACGCTGCGCCTTGGCAGACAGACGAGTCTGCAGGGATGGTACGGCACGCAGTCCAGGGAGAGTGAAAGATGGCGGCATGGCATGAGGAGTGGAGGAGGCGGAACAGATGCGAGTGCGCTTGTTGGCATAGTGTGGAGGAAAAGCAGCCACAAGGAGTGAGAGTGAGGACGATAAACAGGCAGCAGGCTGGCCTCTTGGAGGATAAGCAGGAAGCACATACTGGTAGGGCATTGCACTCTGGTACGTACCTCACATGGGGAGTGAGAGAGTAAGCTCACCTTGTTTCTGGGTTTAATCTTGCCAGTTTCAGAGATGAATTGTGACAGGAAGCGCACGTTCTGGAGGGGAGGACAGGGAGGGGCATAGAATGTAACGGAAGACGGAAACAATTTGCAGGCAGGGCAGCCTCTCGAAGTGCCAGCAAGCACATGTACCTACCTACTGACCCTGCCTGCTAACTATTTCCCTCCTCCATATCCCTGTCTGCTGCAAAGATGCTGCCTTGGTTCCCATCCTTATGTCCTTCAATCCAACTTCGCTCCCATTTCTTCCTTCCCCCCATTGCCCACTCCCCGCTCGGGTTCCCATCGCCCACTCCCTCCCTGTGCAAGTCCCCCCTAACTCTCCCCTGTGCCCCTCGCCTACTCCCTCCTGTGCCCCATCACCCACTCCCTCCCCCCCCCCCCCCCCCATCTCACCCGGAAGTCAGCAGCGCGCAGGGCCTCCTTGGTGGTGGGGGTGGGCAGCTTGCGCCGCGTTTCCCCCGGGCCGTCGGGAAGGGGCTGGGATATGTCCAGCTCCTGCCAGGCACGAGAGAGAAAGAGCAGAGAGAGAACAGAGAGGGACCATGAGGCACATTCCAGGCTTAAAACACTCATAAGCAATGCATGCCCCCCGGGCCATCCAGAAGGGGCTGGGATATGTCCAGCTCCTGCCAGCCACAAGAGGGAAACAGAGAGCGGAGAGAGAGAGACCATAAAACACATGCCAAGCTGGATACACTCATAAGAAACGAGCGTTTCCCCCGGGCCGTCAGGGAGGGGCTGGGATATGTCCAGCTCCTGCCAGGCACGAGAGAGAAATACACGGCACAGCAGCATAGGGAGAGGCGACAGAGTGAGGCGACCAAGAGAGGCAGCAGAGCACATGGCATGCTTGATACAGCCATCAGCCATGCGTGCCCCGGGCCCTCACGGAGAGGCTGGGATACGTCCAGCACTGCACTGCACTGTCTGCCCATGTCAGCGGCTGGCCATGTCAGCGGAGTAAGTCTGAGCGGGGTAGTGGGTGCGATCGGAGCAGAACTACAAGCCTCTGAGTTTTGAGGCACCCGCAGATCCAACCCCCGAACCTCTAGTCTACCTGGGCCTTAAGTCCTCAGAGTATGCCTGAATGCCCTCTCAGCGCACTGTTCTCACCTCAGCGGAGTACGTCGGTCCCAGGTAGTAGGTGCAATCAGGGCGGAATTGGCAGGTGGTTTCGCCCTCCTCCAGATCCACCTCCCTCACCGCCCGCATGGCCCTGTCTGATAGCACCATCTCCGCTTCCCAATGTCCCCTGTCCCACCTACCTAACCGGAGTACGTCTGCTCAGTGTTTGAGGCGCCTTACAAACAGACCCTCCACCTCGGCGGAGTAGGTCTGCCCAGGGTAGTACGTGCCATCAAGGCGGAATTGGAAGGTAGCTTCGCCCTCCCCCAGGTACACCTCCCTCACCACCCGCATGGCCCGGTCTGATAGCACCATCTCCGCCTCTACCTCCCCCAACCCCTGGTAGTGCGTTGTGAACTTTGGCCTCACTTGTGGGGTGCTCGCATGCCCTCTGAGTGGAGTACATCCAGCGTGCTCACGTGCTCACCTCAGCGGAGTAGGTCTGCCCAGGGTAGTACGTGCGGTCGGGGCGGAACTGGAAGGTAGCCTCGCCCTCCTCCAGATCCACCTCTCTCACTGCTCTCATTGCACGGTCTGATAGAACCATCTCCGCCTCTACCTCCGCCACCCCCTGCCACGCCCCCCCGCCCATCCCCCCGCCCATCCCCCCGCCCCCGCCCCCCCAGCTGCCCACCCCTCCGGCTCCCCCCCCCGCTTCTCCCCCTCCCCCATACCTCCCCCTTGCCCCTTCCCCGCTTCCTCTTGCCCGTCCCCCCCACTCCTCCCCCTCTCCCCAGCTCCTCCGCTCCCCACTCCGCCCTCCGTATCCCCGTGCGCGCCCGCCTCTTCCATGGCCCCCTTCCCCTTCCCCTTCTACTCCTACCCCTCCTCTCCCTCCGTCCCCTCCCACTCTCATCCCTCCCCTGCTCCCTTCCCCTCCTCTCCTCCCTCCGCTCCTCTCCTCCTCCTCTTCCTCCTCATCAGGCCCTATCAACGCTTCTAACTCATCGAAATCTTGGGAAGAGAATGAAGGGGGGGAGGAGGAGAAGGAAGGGGGAGCGGAAGAGCGAGCGGAGAAGCGTTGGGGGGGAGGGCGGGGGGGAGGGGAGGAAGAGGGGGACTGGGCCGCGGTTGATTGCAGCTTGGCTGCACGGAGGGACGGGGATGGGGACGGGGGGGAAGACATGGAGAGATGGACGGAGAGACACAACCAGAGGCAGAGGGGAGGTGCTTTGAGACGTCTCAAAACACTTCTTCATACACGGAGAGACGCGGCGGCAAGGGGAAGAGAAGAGCGCATGGGCAAAGTGAAATGGACTGACGACACAAGGAGAGGCAGAGGGGAGGTGCTGTGTGACGGACCACCCACCCACCTACTGCCATGCGTGCCTGCTGCTCGCGCCCCTCCTTGCCTCCCCCTTCACCGTCCTCTGCCGGCCAACCAGGCACACACACACACGTTCAGCACACACGCAGCACACGTGTAAGCCACACGCCCTGGTGAGTGCCACGTGGTAAGGCAAGGGTCCAGCAAAGAAAAAAAATTCTTGCAACCAGGTGTGCCTGGCAATATCAACCTAGACCTTCTGTCTACTATAGCCTAGAGAGTGAAGCTGCTGGCAATAGTACCAGGAATAGTTCGAGCCTAAAGTGCGACGATGCAATGAGTTCAGCCTGTGAGACGCTGCCACGTGTCAGCAGCACTCACTTGAGAGCGCTTGCTGAATCCACTGCCGCCACTCCCCGTCCTCTTCCTTCCGCCCCTCTCCTCCGCCTCCCCCTTCCGCTCCGCCTCCCCCCGTTCCGCCGCCACCGCCGCCCGCGTTTTGATCCGCGTCAGCGGCTGCTGCGGCTGGGAGCGCGGCGGAGTGGAACGACGCTGCAACGGGAGGGAGGGAGAGGGCGGAGAGGGGGAGTCATGGTTGAATGAGAAGAGAGGCGCGGAGAGGGATGGGGAGGGGCGGAGACGGGCGGAGATGGGGAGGGTCGGGAAGGGAGAGTGGCTGCTTAGAAGACGCGCGGTGCGACAATGCGAGTAGTGAACGCGCTGAGAGAGGGGAGCGGCTGAGAGCGGGGAGGCGCAGAGAACGGGGAGGGGCTGAGAGCGGGGAGGGGCTCAGAGCGGGGAGGGGCTCAGAGCGGGGAGGGGCTCAGAGCGGGGAGGGGCTCAGAGCGGGGAGGGGCTCAGAGCGGGGAGGGGCTCAGAGCGGGGAGGGGCTCAGAGCGGGGAGGGGCTCAGAGCGGGGAGGGGCTCAGAGCGGGGAGGGGCTCAGAGCGGGGAGGGGCTCAGAGCGGGGAGGGGCTCAGAGCGGGGAGGGGCTCAGAGCGGGGAGGGGCTCAGAGCGGGGAGGGGCTCAGAGCGGGGAGGGGGGTTCAAGGTAACCAGTCATTGCCCTCACCAGCGCCACGTGGCAGCAATCTGAGCGCCCTGAAGCCACCGATCGCATCAGCGCAAGGGATGCGCGTGGAGATGGAACCGGTAAGGGGATGGCGGAGCGGAACGGATGACGTCAGCATGATTGATGGCGTTGGGGACTGAAGGGTTTGATCAACGGTTTGTAACGGGGACAGATCGATGTGATCGGACGGTCCAGATACTCTCGAGGTACGCGGAGATCCGGAAGTGACGTCGCTCACAGCAGGAACAAGAGAAGATGACGTCATCGAAGCCACGATACGCTGGCCTTCTCTCAAGCCGCGACGAGCTGACGTGGCAGCCGCCCGCCAGGCTAACTGAGAGGCCATGGCGGCCCGCGAACGTGGGAAGGTCACGTCACGTAGATTCTCTGCGGGGAGACGAGGTTACGAGGCTCGTGTACGGAACATACATCTCACGCCCTCGCAATCGCACGCACCAAGTAGCCGGTTTGGTTGGGTGAGGCCGAATGCGTATCGGTTTAAGTGGTTTCTGTTTATCAGTCCCGGTGTACGCGTTTCTGAGTGGCCCGTGTTCTGAAACCACGACACACAAGCCATAATGACGATAACACTATTTGATACACTAAAAAGAAATGTCACCTGCTGGACTAATCCAATTTTATCTCTAGAATCATTGTCTGGGCGGCAGGGCGTTGACAACCAGCTGTACCCAGTAGCTCGCTCCGAGTGCAAGAATGTCGTCATTGAAATCGTACCTGCGCGGCGGAACCACAGGAATGGCAAGGGATTGAATACGGTACGGCAAAACTGAGTACATACAAGAACAAAAAAGGCACGTTCAAGAACATAGCACACTCGAATATAAGAGACTCGCTCATTTAGAGTGGAGATTTTACCAGCAAACAGCCTACATTGCTCGCGTTCAATTTCCCACCACACGCAAGGCAACACCTGTGACCACTCACAAGGGGTTGTGCAGCATGCAGCCTCCTTCCGTGGGGCCGTTGCCAATCCAGAGGTAACAGCCTGACAGGAAACAGGAGGGAAAGAGAGGGACAGCACACTCGGATAGTGCATATTGCACAGGGGTTACCAACACCAGTAACCCAGGACCAGAGTTGGTACAAGCAAGAACTATGCTGCCTCACCTCCACCCCCCAACCTGGCGCCTCCCCACACTCTCCTCACTCGGCACTCTCTCGAGGATGTATCCTCAGCGCCCATGGAAGGAGAGCCATGAGACGTCTCACACTCCTCTTCCTCCACCTCCCCCCTCCCCCAACATTTCCTCCCCGCTTCTCCTCTCCTCACCCGCCACTCTCTCCAGAATGTATCCAAAGTCCACAGTCACCATGGAGGGCGCCCAGGGAGCGCGCGACTCCAAATCCACCGGTGCTGCATATCACAGCCCTGCCCCTGGTCCCTCCTGCCCTCTACCTCTTCCCCCCACACCCTCTCCTCACCCGGCACTCGCTCCAGAATGTATCCAAAGTCATCGGCACCCATGGAGGGCGCGCGCGAGTCCAGATCCACCAGTGTTGTTCCCACCACTGTACTGGCCTGGCCGGTGTTGTGCCCCATCCATGCTACCTGCCCCCCCAACCCTTCTCCTCTCCCTGCCCCCCCAACCCTTCTCCTCTCCCTGCCCTCCCCTCACCGGGCACTCGCTCCAATATGTATCCAAAGTCCTCAGCGCCCATGGAGGGCGCGCGCGAGTCCAGGTCCACAAGTGCCTCCCCCACCACTGCCCGTGCCGCTGCTGCCGCTTCCTGTGCCTCCCGGGGAGTGTTGACGGTGGCAGGGAAGTGATCGCAGAACCGCACTGTGGCCGTGCAACCTGGGATGGGGAGGAGGGGGAAGGCAAGGAGATTAGGAGAGGAGTGGAGAGAGAAGCAAGGGTGGGGCACGTGATGACGCTGCTGCCGCCTCCTGTGCCTCCCGGGGCGTGTTGACGGTGGCGGGGAAGTGATCGCAGAACCGCACTGTGGCTGTGCAGCCTGCGAAGGGGAGGAGAAAGGTGAGGTAGGAGAAGGGTAAGACGTGAAGGGACACATTCTCCCACAGTCGCCTGATTGAAGTCACCCCCTTCCCTTCACCCCTCTTTGTTCTCTCCTCTCTCCCTCCCCTGCTCTCTCCTCTCTGCCCCTCTCACCATGAGCAGCAGTGACCCCATGCGCCATGCGCTCTATCCCTCGCATCATCGCCTCCCTCGTCTCCCCCCGGTACGTCCTCAGCGTTCCCTTCACCTCCGCCTGCCATGCCGCCATGGGACGAGGGGAGCGGAGGCGAGAGGAGGGGAGAGGACCGGAACGGAGGGGCAGAGAGATGTGTGCGCAACATCGGGTTATGTTGCTTTTAGAGTGGCAGGCAAATTTGATTTCACAGCTGGCCAGACACTGCACTTGTGGCCAACCTTCATCTATGATGAGCGCGAAAGCGGTACAGATACATGCTAGCTAGCAACAGGTGGCTGGCATGATCATTGGAATTTCTCATGAGATTCTAGATCACTCGTGAGGATTCATGCAGGGGACAGGTGACTGGCATGATAGGAGCACAGCACTCAGTGCAGGAAGGCATGCATGTATGCATGAGCATGGGCGGCGTGGGGAAGGGAGAAGGGAGAGAGGCACTGACGGAGGGAGGGATGACGTTGAAGGCGTCCCCAGCGTGTATCTGCGTCACGCTCACCACCGCACTGTCATGTGGATCCACCACCCTGCTCACCAATGCCTGCACATAAGAGCATGGGGACGGTGTGGGGGGTCGGGGGGTGTGGGGGGTGTGGGGGAGGGGGAGGAATAGCATATCTCGCTTGGGTATGTATTTGCGTCACGGTCACCACGGCACTGTCGTGTGGATCCACCACCCTGCTCACAAACGCCTGTATGGTGTGTTGGGAGAAGGGGAAGGGGAAAGGTAGGGGAGAGCAGTAGAGTTCGGGTATGTATCTGCGTCACGCTCACCACCGCACTGTCATGTGGGTCCACCACCCTGCTCACCAACGCCTGCATGGGAGGGCACGCAAGAGAGAAGCGCAGGGAGTGTGGGGGATTGTGGGAAGGGAGTGAGAACCGCACTTGGTACACAAAAGGGCTGCAGGCGCACCTGCCATGACCCCACTGTCTTCCGCACTGCGATGAGCTTCTCAGGAGCCCCAACACATGCACCTGCCGGTTGGTAACCAGCGCACACGCACCTGCCGGTTGGTAACCAGCGCACACGCACCTGCCGGTTGGTAACCAGCGCACACGCACCTGCCGGTTGGTAACCAGCGCACACGCACCTGCCGGTTGGTAACCAGAGCAGCAGCAGCGAGCACGGGGTCACTGTCCCCTCCCAGGTGATTTTTGAAACTACCCACCATGGAAAGACCCCCTCCACATGCACACACTCACACCCATGCTCACCCATGCACATACGCCCTCACACGCGTACCTGCAGGTTGGTGACGAGGTTAGCAGCAGCCAGCACGGGGTCACTGCCCCCTCCCAGATGAGGCATGGCGGCATGGCAGCCCGTGCCCCCCACCGTGATGTGAAAGTTGTCCACTCCCGCCATCACAGGCCCTGAATGGACTGCAAACCGCCCCACCGGCAGTCCTGGCCTGGATGGGCAGGGACAAGGTGTAAGATTGGGTAGACGTTTGGTGCTCCATGGCAGCCTGTAACCCCCACAGTGATGTGAAAGTTGTCCACCCCCGCCATCACTGGTCCTGGCCTGCAGGGGCGGGAGCGAGGGATGACAAGGGGTTGCAATGGGTGAACGGTCGCGAAAGCAAGTTAGCAGTGCGTAAGGCAGCAACGCCAATGCCTGTACCACTTATCCATATCCTGTTACCAGTCATCTATGCCCTGCCATCACCACCCTTACCATCAGCACCCCATCCATTACCAGTTGTGCATGCCGAATGCCGCACGCACGGGGTATTTCTCCAGCAGCCCATCTTCCAGCATGGCCAGCGCGCCCCCGCCCTCCCGTCCGTATTGGTTCTCTGTGGGCGTGCCCTCTTCAGCGGGTTGGAACACCACGTGAATTTGACCACGGAAGGGGCGGTGCTGGGCTAAATATCTAGCTGCTCCCAGCAGCATGGCCGTGTGGCCTGAGGGGGAAAGGAAGGACAAGGGACGGCAGTTGACTGGTTAGTGGGGTTGGGGATCTGGCTTGCCAGTGCGCGTGGGTTTACGGGTGCTTGTGTGCACGCGGGCCCTCCTCGCCCGGTTGCAACACCACGTGGATGCACCCCCGGAAGAGGCGGTGCTCGGCTAGATGGCGCGCTGCTCCCAGCAGCATGGCCGCGTGGCCCGTATGAGGTTGGAGGGGTGGAGGGGCAGCAGGGGCGAACAGGATTTGCCAGTGGGCGTGCCCTCCTTGGCGGGTTGGAAGACCACGTGGATGCGCCCTCTGAAGAGGCGGTGCTCCGCCAGGTAGCGCACTGCTCCCAGCAGCATGGCCACGTGGCCCGTGAAGCGTGGGCAGACGGAGGGTGGGGGGGAAGAGTAGGGAGGGGAATGAGGAGGAAAGGAGAAGGGCAGGCAGTTGTGTGTCAGTGAGCGTGGGCATAAGGTTTGGCAGGTTGATGATTGTGTGGGGGCGTGCCCTCCTCGGCGGGTTGGAACACCACGAGGATGCACCCCCGGAAGGGGCGGTGCTCCGCCAGGTAACGCACTGCTCCCAGCAGCATGGCCGTGTGGCCTGGTGGTGGGGGGGTGGGAGGAGGGGAAGGAGGGAGCGGGGAACAGCAGAGTGAGTGGCGGCTGGAGAAGGGGTAATGCATGCAGCAGGTAAGGGAAGACAATCTCATGCGCGCATTGTGCCACGTGGGCATAAATGGCATGGCATGGGCATGGCGCCTCAACAATCATGCATGCACACGCATGCGCGTCTCACCGTCGTGCCCGCATGCGTGCATGGTGCTGCGGCGTTGTGAGCGGTGCTCAAACGCGTTGCCCTCCTCCATGGGGAGCGCATCCATGTCCGCCCTGCGCGCTCGCACAGGGGGGACGTGTGGAAGTGGGGAAGGAGGGGCGGGCATTCGGCGGAGAATAGGAAGTGTAGGGGCGAGGAGCAGAGAGGAGGAGGAGTTCACATGGCCACCAAGGGAAGTGCATAGGAAAGGAAGTGTGCGGTAAGTGAGCATGGCGCAACTATAGGACAATGCAGGTCTCTATTCCTCTCCCATGTCTTCCCCACAGGGTGTTTCCACGATGCGCGCACAGCTGATAGCCCCACCGCACCTCCCACGCGACACTCCACCATCCTCGCTATAACGCACCTCAGCATGATGGCCGGCGGAAGCTCCTCCGCCTCTCCGCCCTCCGCGCTGCCCCCTTCCCCCACTGTCAGCGTCCCCACCACGCCGGTACTCCCGAGGCTCCTGTCCACGTCATACCCCCACTCCGCCAGCAATCCCGCCACCATCTCAGCCGTCCGCTCCTCCTCAAACGCCAGCTCAGGATACGCGTGGATCGCGCGCCGCCACGTCATCATGTCCACGTGGCGCGGCCCGATGCGCTTCCGCGCGTCCGTCAGCACGCGCTCTACCTCGTCGTCCGTCCACACGATCCCGCGTGACGTTAGCCGCACCGTCCGCTCGCGGCCGGCAGACTTGCCGGTTTCCGTCACGTCCGGGCCGACGGCGGTGCTGGTGGCGCCATTCCGGCCGGCACTCACTGACGTCTGCACGCCTGACGCATCCCCCGCCGCAGCCGCCGCTGTCGCCATTGCGCGTCGCGATTGCTTCCACAACCGGCAATCACGGGCCGTAGATTGCGGCGCGAGTGGACTACTTTGGATAAGTGGCCGCCATGTATTGTGACCGGGACGGAAACAAAGGGCAGCGCGGAGTTGAGACGAGCGCGCGAGAGCCAGGGAGGGGGAGAGTGCGGCGGTCATGGCTCGCGTAGCGGAGGACAAAAGCAGAGATGCAGGGATTTCCTGGGTTTTCTTTCTTCCGAAACCAGAGAGACAGAAGTGAGGGCAGCGCAAAGCACAGAGAGAGGCAGAGCGAGGCGCTTGGAAAGCGAGTGGGAAGGAGGCGAGGCGCTGCGATGCTGGGGCTGCCGTACGGGGTGGACTGCAAGGGAGGAAAGCAGCTGCGCCTGACAGATAATGCCCACAAGAGAGAGAAATGTATCTCTTCAAGCTCTCCCACGTGTTTGTGTGATGGGATGGGATGGGACAGATGCAGCCTTGCGTTTGCTCCTGGCCGCAGATTCAAGGACGCGGGGGAGCAAGCAAGCACTCGATTGGTGGCGTGGCAGGGCGGCGGCGAGGCTTCTGGCCGTGTACTTCCCCGATGAAGGCGCTCATTACAGTTAATACGGTTAAGTACGGTGGCACACGTTCAAAGACGGTTTGTACCTTGACTGGACGGAAGAAATTTAAATTCGAGACGAACTCGATAGTATTATAGCTGTGGGAATGGCAAAACAAGTGTATGCGCAGACCTAGCTTTCACAATTTCAAACCGAACTTCATGACGTGAACCTGTTCATCTGGCTGTGAGGTTTTTCTCATCCGCTGAATTCGGGATTCTGTTCTCTCTCCACCCTCACACCCCCATATCCTTCGCGTTTCTTTCTGCCGCCATAACCTGTCAACTCCGTTTACACCTCCCCACAACTCGTCGTTTTTGTCCGCGCATCACTCTTCCCTCGTCTTCTGCTGTAGCTAGCGGGGTCGTAGTATGGAAACCGCGGCATTCTCCGCCTCCTGCGCGCGGGTCGCGCGGCTTTCCTCCCCGCCATGCGTCTCCCCGCGTAACCCCTTCCCGCCGCGTGCGATCTCCGAGGGTGCAAAAACCATGAGCGCCACCAGCGTAGCCACGTCCTCGTGCAATGCCACGCCAGCACGCAGTCAGCACCACGCGTCCGTCCGGTGCCACGTAGTAAACGGCCGCTCCAGTGGCATCCAGTTGTCACCAACTCCTGACGTCACCGAGGCAGCCGTGCGGAGCGACGGTGCGACGGGCCACGTGTCCGATGCTGATAGGCGGCAGCAGACAGTGGCGGCAATCGCGGCGTCGGGGATCGTGGCGTGCGTGCGCGCCGACAGGTGCGCGCCGCGGGGGAAGTGGGAGAAAAGTTGGATGCGACAGAGGGGGAGGGGGGAAGAGGGCCAGAGCGAGTGGCCAGTGCGGGGAGAGGGAGTGAGCGCGAGGGCGAGTGATGAGTAGTAGCAGAGTGAGGGAGGGTCAGTGGCACAGCAATGCAGCAGGAGTTGGATGGCCAGCAATGCCATGGCTTGCAAGCACTTATCGTTGGGGAGGCGACCATCAACAGCAACGCTCCAGTTGTTCAGCTGTTCACACCGCGCCATGGGTCACAACCACCCATCGATTGTATCCCCCCATCCACATCACCCGTGCGCTCTCCTCTGCCCCACTCATGCCATCCCCTCGCCCTGCTGATGCAGTGCTGACGTGGCGCTCTCCGCTTCTCGTGCTGCGCTCTCCGCGGGGATCCGAGTAGTGAGTCGCCGCCTCCCCACCCACACCATGCCTGCCGTCTCTTCTACACACATCTGCCGCCCAGCACCACCCGTGTGCCATTTCCCAGACCAGCATTCGATCTCACTTCCCTGACCCAACCTCCCTGCACGGTCCCTTACGTGATGCTCCATTGTCGTGCCGCGCCCCCACTCACCTGCATTCCCCTCCCCTTCCTCCCCTTCCCGGCAGCTTGAGGTCACATGCACAACCCCTGGCGCTTTCCAGGTGCGCGCATGGTTTGCAGTGCTGTGTGGTGCGGTGTGGTGTGGTGTGGTGTGCACATGCACATGTCCCCTTCTACCTGCTTAAATGTGAGATACATCTGCTCTCTCTCTCTCCCTCGCACATGTCCCCTTCTCCCTGCCTATATCTATCGCTCTCACCCCTGCCCTCCTCCCACGCCTCTCTCTCACCCCTCTCATACCCCTCCCCCTCCCTGCAGGTCATTGCATCACTAGTCACGGAGTTCCCACATGCCACCATAGGGGTGAGTGAGTGCGTGAGTGTACCGCACACAGCATGTAGACCTCCTCTCTTCGCCTCACCACCATGCTCCATGCAGCCTTCTGCACACCCTCGTGCTCCTCATGCCCCCATGCCCTTCCCACAACGCTCATGCTGTGTGCCCCTCCTCTCCCTCACGTCATCTTAGCTCCCATGCGCCCATCAGTGCCATGCTGCCACCCACCATGTGCCCCCCCTGCCTACCACAGGCGGGCACAGTTCTCTCAATGCAAGACGCCATGGCAGCTCAACGTGCTGGTGCTCGCTTCCTCATGAGCCCTGCCACTGATGCGGTATGTGCCATGTCATGGTGCCACCTGCTCACGCCATGTCATGGTTCCATGAGCGCATGCCTTTACTGCGGTATTTCCGTCTCATGGTGCCTTTTGGATTCCTGTCCGTTGTGTTCGCGTGTCTCATCCCATATGCACATCTCATGCTATGTGCATTGTGCATGTCGCACACTCCATCACCCCCGGCAGGATATAGTGGCAGCACATGCAGCAGGTCCCATGGTCTTCATACCCGGTGCCATGACTCCCACCGAGGTATGCCGTCCCTGAGGCACATGCACTCAGCCCACTGCGCATGAATTGTATCATTCGTGCCTGCCTGTGCTGTGCTCATGGTGCCCTTTCCCTGTCTCACTCACTCACACTGTTACTGTGCTCTCCTCCTCGTCTCCCCTCTCCCACATACTCTGCTGCCCCATTGCTCCCTCAGATCCTCTCAGCGTCGCGCCTTGGAGCTCCCCTGGTCAAGGTGGGGAGATCCTGTGCCGTCCAATGCCATGCCATGCCATGCCACACCATGCCGTGCTGTTTCGTGTGCCACACCATGCCATGCAGCAATGTGATGTTAACTGATTTCCTGCCCATCACATGCCATGCATCGAGTGGTGCCATGTCCATTGCGGCAGTGCCACTATCCACGCCTCTCATTCTCACTGCTATTCCAACCCACCCTCTCGTCACCCATCCTCTCTCTCCCCTCACCCATCCTCCCTCCTCCCATCAGCTATTCCCAGCGCCCTATGCAGGGGGGCAGGCACTGGTGAGGGCCATGCACCGAGCAGTGCCCTCCATCGGGATAGTGCCGGCACATGGCATTCAGATGGGTGAGTTGATGCTCGAATTATTGGTTTACAGTTGCTTCGCATACCAATATATTTGCGTTGCCTCTTATATACGTATGAATGCATTTCCGCTCTGTGCTCTGCAGACATGATCCAGGGGTATCTGGAAGCTGGGGCCGTTGCTGTTGTTCTGTCTGAAGCCATTTTTCAAAAGGAGGACCTCAGAAGCCGGGACTATGAGAGAGTAGCACAAAGAGCCGCCAAGGCTGCTGAAATTAGCCGCAGCGTGCTTATCCAAACGTGATGACAATAGTTTCTATATTTAGAAAGCAGTTTATACGGTAAGTGTCTGGGGGTTCCGTGTGCTCAATAGCGGAGAGATCTCTGAGCCCATGAATCAGGGAAGCGGCAGTGCACGTGGCAGCTCTCTCAGCCATCGAGCAGGAAAGATCCAACCGAGGGACACGCACCTGCGACCAATCAGCATCGATTCATCTCGTGCCTCGCAATTCGTTACAATTGGCCTCGATCTCTCCAATGCAGGCGTTGACCGAAACGAATTCGTCTGAACTTCGTAAATATAGCACCCCCATCACCCATAACATCTATCGGAAGGTGCTCGCAGCAGGTCAGGTAGGTACACACACACGAGGAGCGGCGACGGCAGTCCTTACATGTCCTTCGCCGCAGCCATGTGGCGAACCGCCGCTTCTCGATGCGCCTCCAGCGCCCTCCGCGTCACCCGGCGCGGAGGGCGGGCCACGCCCTGCGCCAATCCCGCCGCAATTCACTCCGCTCTCACCAACACCCACTCCCCTGCATCTCCAGCATCCCCCGCATCTCCCGCTCCGCCCGCCTCCTTTTCCCGCACCTTCGCCTCCAATCCGAAGCTCCATCTCCCGCCGCTCGAACCGAAATTCGCGCGGCTCGCGCAGGACGTTCTGGACGGCAATCTGCACGCGCTGAGCCGCGCGATCACGCTCTGCGAGTCCGTGCGCGAGTCGCACCGCCCGCAGGCCGCGGCGCTGCTGCAGCACGTGCTGGAGGCGGTGCGCGCGCGGAAGGCGCAGGCGGGGAAGGCTAGGGATGGAATCTTCAAGATCGGAATCACGGGGCCGCCCGGCGCGGGGAAATCGTCGCTGATCGAACGTGCGTCTGCTGGGGATGAGGAGTATAGGATCAGACGCGGCAGAGAGAGAGGGGGAAAAGATATAGGAGAAGTAGACTTTCTAGTCGACTGAAAATTCATCCAGCGTGGGCAAGTCGTCTCTGAGCAAACGTGGGTGTGGGCGGATGATTGGGCGCCTGTCGTCCTCGACCGCGTGCTAGCGAGATTCCCCCTCTCCCCTCTGCCGTCTCCCCATATCCCCGATTCCTCCAGGCCTGCACGTGCACGCAGTTGAGGACAGCAGCCGAGTACCCGTGTTATCCATCGACCCGTCATCGCACAGCACGGGGGGGTCTATCGCACATTCCCCCTCCCTTTTCCCCAACCTGCTCCCAGGCCTGGCCATGCACGCGGTTCAGGACGACAGGCGAGTAGCCGTACTAGCCATCGACCCATCGTCACACAGCAGCGGGGGGTCGATCCTGGGCGACAAGACGCGCATGGAGCGCCTCTCCCTCTCCCCTCCCCTCCCCTCCCAACTCCCCCTCTTCCCTACCCCCATTTCCCAGGCCTGGGCATGCACGCGGTGGAGAACGACAGGCGAGTAGCCGTGCTGGCCATCGACCCGTCACCGCACAGCAGGGGAGGGTCCATCTCACTCCCCCCATCCCTTTCTCCAAACCTGCCCCCAGGCCTGGGCATGCACGCCGTTCAGGACGACAGGCGAGTGGCAGTATTGGCCATCGACCCATCGTCACACAGCAGCGGGGGGTCCATTCTGGGAGACAAGACGCGCATGGAGCGCCTCTCCGCGCACCCCTCCGCGTTCATCCGCCCCACGCCCTCGCGCGGAGAGGTGGGGGGCCTCGCGCGCAACACTGCTGACGCCGCGCTGCTGTGCGAGGTGGGTTGGGGGGGGATGGGGAGGTGAAAGGGGGGGAAGAGGAGAAGGAGGTGGGCGGGCTCGCGCGCAACACTGCTGACGCCGCCCTGCTGTGCGAGGTGGGGGGATGGGGAGCGGGAGGGGGGGGGGGGAGGGGAAGGGGAAGGGGGAGGTTGAGTGGAAAAGGGAGGGGGCGGGAGTGGGGGAGAGGGAGCGAAAACGGGGTGGGTATTCAGGCAGTGGGTGCGAGGTGGAGAGTGTGTGTGTTGTGAGCTGAGCTCTTCCCCTCCTCCCTATGTCCAGGCTCGTGGGTGCGATGTCGTGGTGTGGAGATGGTGTGGGGAGATTCAATGTGGTGTGGTGTGGTGGTGCTGATCAACAACACTCCAGAGTGCTGCTGATACCGCTCTGCCATGCCCCTCCATCCATACACCCACGCCCCCCCCTTCTACACCCTCCTCCACTCTTCTCATGTGCAGGCGAGTGGGTGTGACGTGCTACTGGTGGAGACGGTGGGGGGCGGGCAGGCTGACGTGGCAGTGGCGCAGATCACAGACATGGTGCTGCTGTTGCTGCCGCCCGCTGGGGGCGACGAGCTGCAGGGCATCAAGAAAGGTGTGTAGTACAGTGCGGTGCAGTGCAGTGCAGTGAGAGGGGGGGGGGGGGGGGGGGGCGTGGGGAAGGAGCGGAGGCGCATGTCGTTGACATGGTGCTGCTGGTGCCACCCACTGGGGGCGACGAGGAACAGGGCATAGAAAAAGGGTGGAGAAAGAGCTGTGCAGTGCAGTGCAGCACGGTGCAGTGCCGTTCATTCATTCCCTTTCACTGTGCAGTAGAGTAGTGGTGGAGGTGGTGGTGAACAAGGCAAACGGCGCCATGGAGGGGCTCGTTCCACACCCTCTCCCCCTTTTGAGGCGCCTCAAAAGAGAGGGGCTCGTCCCACACCCTCTCCCCCTTCCTCAGCTGCCATCATCGTTCCACACCCTCTCCCCCTTCCTCAGCTGCCATCATCGTTCCACACCCTCTCCCCCTTCCTCAGCTGCCATCATCGTTCCACACCCTCTCCCCCTTCCTCAGCTGCCATCATCGTTCCACACCCTCTCCCCCTTCCTCAGCTGCCATCATCGTTCCACACCCTCTCCCCCTTCCTCAGCTGCCATCATCGTCCCACACCCTCTCCCCCTTCCTCAGCTGCCATCATCGTTCCACACCCTCTCCCCCTTCCTCAGCTGCCATCATCGTTCCACACCCTCTCCCCCTTCCTCAGCTGCCATCATCGTTCCACACCCTCTCCCCCTTCCTCAGCTGCCATCATCGTTCCACACCCTCTCCCCCTTCCTCAGCTGCCATCATCGTTCCACACCCTCTCCCCCTTCCTCAGCTGCCATCATCGTTCCACACCCTCTCCCCCTTCCTCAGCTGCCATCATCGTTCCACACCCTCTCCCCCTTCCTCAGCTGCCATCATCGTCCCACACCCTCTCCCCCTTCCTCAGCTGCCATCATCGTTCCACACCCTCTCCCCCTTCCTCAGCTGCCATCATCGTTCCACACCCTCTCCCCCTTCCTCAGCTGCCATCATCGTTCCACACCCTCTCCCCCTTCCTCAGCTGCCATCATCGTTCCACACCCTCTCCCCCTTCCTCAGCTGCCATCATCGTTCCACACCCTCTCCCCCTTCCTCAGCTGCCATCATCGTTCCACACCCTCTCCCCCTTCCTCAGCTGCCATCATCGTTCCACACCCTCTCCCCCTTCCTCAGCTGCCATCATCGTTCCACACCCTCTCCCCCTTCCTCAGCTGCCATCATCGTTCCGCACCCTCTCCCCCTTCCTCAGCTGCCATCATCGTTCCACACCCTCTCCCCCTTCCTCAGCTGCCATCATCGTTCCACACCCTCTCCCCCTTCCTCAGCTGCCATCATCGTTCCACACCCTCTCCCCCTTCCTCAGCTGCCATCATCGTTCCACACCCTCTCCCCCTTCCTCAGCTGCCATCATCGTTCCACACCCTCTCCCCCTTCCTCAGCTGCCATCATCGTTCCACACCCTCTCCCCCTTCCTCAGCTGCCATCATCGTTCCACACCCTCTCCCCCTTCCTCAGCTGCCATCATCGTTCCACACCCTCTCCCCCTTCCTCAGCTGCCATCATCGTTCCACACCCTCTCCCCCTTCCTCAGCTGCCATCATCGTTCCACACCCTCTCCCCCTTCCTCAGCTGCCATCATCGTTCCACACCCTCTCCCCCTTCCTCAGCTGCCATCATCGTTCCACACCCTCTCCCCCTTCCTCAGCTGCCATCATCGTTCCACACCCTCTCCCCCTTCCTCAGCTGCCATCATCGTTCCACACCCTCTCCCCCTTCCTCAGCTGCCATCATCGTTCCACACCCTCTCCCCCTTCCTCAGCTGCCATCATCGTTCCACACCCTCTCCCCCTTCCTCAGCTGCCATCATCGTCCCACACCCTCTCCCCCTTCCTCAGCTGCCATCATCGTTCCACACCCTCTCCCCCTTCCTCAGCTGCCATCATCGTCCCACACCCTCTCCCCCTTCCTCAGCTGCCATCATCGTTCCACACCCTCTCCCCCTTCCTCAGCTGCCATCATCGTTCCACACCCTCTCCCCCTTCCTCAGCTGCCATCATCGTTCCACACCCTCTCCCCCTTCCTCAGCTGCCATCATCGTTCCACACCCTCTCCCCCTTCCTCAGCTGCCATCATCGTTCCACACCCTCTCCCCCTTCCTCAGCTGCCATCATCGTTCCACACCCTCTCCCCCTTCCTCAGCTGCCATCATCGTTCCACACCCTCTCCCCCTTCCTCAGCTGCCATCATCGTTCCACACCCTCTCCCCCTTCCTCAGCTGCCATCATCGTTCCACACCCTCTCCCCCTTCCTCAGCTGCCATCATCGTTCCACACCCTCTCCCCCTTCCTCAGCTGCCATCATCGTTCCACACCCTCTCCCCCTTCCTCAGCTGCCATCATCGTTCCACACCCTCTCCCGACAACTGCCATCATCGTTCCAGACCCTCTCCCGACAACTGCCATCATCGTTCCAGACCCTCTCCCGACAACTGCCATCAGCTGTGCCTTTGCACTCTCTCCCCCTTCCTCCCTTCCTCCCTTCCTCTCCTCTCCTCATTGCCCTCGGGCAGGAGTGGTGGAGATGGCTGATCTGGTGGTGGTGAACAAGGCGGACGGTGCCATGGAGGGTACAGCACTGGCAGCGCTGGCACACACAACTGCGCATCAACTGTGCCCGCCCCTCCCATCGTCTCCGTTCCCTTCTCTCCTGGCACTCGCTCCTGCTACTCATGTGCAGGAGTGGTGGAGATATCGGACCTGGTGGTGGTGAACAAGGCAGGCGGTGCCACGGAGGGGGCGGCGCTGGCAGTGCTGGCAGTAATGGCACACACACCTGTGCCCGCCCCTCCCATCCTCCCTGTTCCCGTCCTAATCGTATCCAGGAGTGGTGGAGATTGCCGACCTGGTGGTGGTGAACAAGGCGGATGGCGCAATGGAGGGGGCGGCGCTGGCAGCAGTGGGCGAGTACAGCAACGCGCTGCACTTTGTGCACCCACGCTATGACTTCTGGATGACCCCGGTGAGATAGCTTGTGTTGGTGGGATGTTCCAGTTTTTCAAAGCAGACTCCGGATGAATTGAGCCGACAACATCTGGATGACCCCGGTGAGACCACGTGTTGAAATGTCTCAGTTGTTTCATTCAAGCTCCACCCATGCATGCTGCTCTCCATGCTTCAGCTTGCTCCTGTACAACCTCACACCCTTCTCCATGACTGCCCCCTTGGCCCTGCAGGTAGTGGCATGCAGCACGCGCACAGGGCTGGGCATAGAGGACGTGTGGAAGAAGATAGGCAAGTTCCAGGAAGCCATGCGCTCGTCTGGTGAACTGCAACAGCTGAGGGGCGCTCAGAACAAGGCACTGCTGTGGAGCACCGTGGAGGCAGAAATACTGTACAAGTGAGTCCCATTGATGTTTTTTCCCATATTTACAATGTGTTGTTTTTATGTTCCGTTATGCTTATCTTCTGACCATGTTTTCACGTGGTCAACGCGCACATTTTTCGTTTTGGCTCCTTTGTCCAGATTTAGGTCAGGAGGCAAGCTTCAAGGGCTGATGAGGTACTTTGAGGAGCATGCCATGTCAGGCGATATTGCAGCTAGGGCGGCGGCTGTTACAGTTGTTGACTCCATATTTAGCGATTCAAAATGAGACAGAGAAATGCTTTCAAACAATGTTGTGCATTAAATTCCTTGATTTAAGCTGTTTGGCTGCTGCCTGTATGCATCTAATGTTATACGTGTCTCATTGGCTTAACAACTTCAGAGCTATATGCTTCAAGCGGGTGTCACTCAATCGAATTTTTTTCTGCCCCGCCGTCACTAACACAGCTGGATAGATTGTAAACCCAACTTGCGCCTTTTGGATTCATCTGGGCCAGTGGGCTTAGGGACATAGGGGAATGTTCCCCTCAGTTACAGCTTGCCGTTATTTAGAAGTTCTCTGACTTGTTAGTTATGGATGCTCGCAGGCTTGCCTTCACACCCTGTGTTCCGTTAAGTGTCGACATGTACTGCCTACATGCAGTTTTCTTGCACCAACCCCTCGATTCTGGTTTGTTTTGTTGGTGAGGTGGCCTGCTTGCATCACTCACGTGACGCTTTGCTCCAAGCAGCCCACATTGCAGACTCGCGTCGCGGGCTCACGTCAGATTGACCCGCTTCAGCCGCGCTGCTGAACTTGCTTCGCGGAGCGCCATTCTGAACCGGAGATGGCGGGGGGCGCAATCTCGTGGTCCCAAGCGCAGCGCACGTTCCCCCCCTCTCCAAGTTCTACAAGATCTGCACGGGCGTCTTCCCCCGTGATGCCAGTTCAACATCGACCGCATCTTGATGAGCCTTCTGGAAAAGTTGGGCGCGCAGAGCCTCTGCAACAGGTCCCCCTGCCCGCAATCATCGGCGAAATTCTTGGTGCCAAAAGCGTCGGGGTTTCAGTTGAGCTTCCCTTCCTCGTAGCTTCTCTTCCCTCACTCACTTCCCCCGTTCACCTCCCCTCCCTCCCTCCCTCCCGCCCTCTCCATCCATCCACCCTTCCACTTTCCCGCCATCTCTTTCATCCCGCGGGGCTGCTCCCCCCAGAACCCGTCCCGAATGCCGATCCGCACATCCCCTCAAGCTGCGCACATCTCCCCTCCCGCTCCGCCCATACCGTCCAACCACTTCCTCCTCCAGCAAACGATTGTTCCTTGCCCCCATCGGCCCCTCTTGCTGAACAATTATATCAGCTTCTCTTGTCATTTCATTTTCCAGTGCTCACTTACCAAAGCTTACAACTGCTCTCTAAAAGCGTTCTGATAGTGCGATCCTGCGCCGCTCTGCGGTTTTGTTCCCTTAGTCGAGTTCGCGTTTCGTTCCTCTTCTCTGCTAAACTGACATCTCTCCGCCGCCAGGCAGGAGATGTCCTTTTAGCGGAGTAAGTAGGCTACGACTTGCCTCCTTACTTCCCTAACGATCCTCTTACACCCCCTTCTCTTTGAATCCAGACTTCCAATACCTCTCTTCTAAAAGCTCTCTCTCAAGACTTCTTGAAATATATTCCTCCAGCCTCCTTTCAGAAGCCCCTGAAGCAGCTCCCTTTTCCTCTCACTGCGACTCCGCAGCTCTCTTCAATCCTTTCTCTCAAGCTCTGTTCGACTTCATTATCTCAACCCTGGTTCTCGATTCCTTCAATTTCTTCTGAAAAATGTACTTCCAGTATCAGCAGCAGTACCAGCAGCAGCAGTCGTTTCCTCTCTCCTCCCCCGTCTCTCCCCTCGTCGACCCCCCTGTTGACGGCGAGGCGGCTCTCGGCAATGCTCTTCTCGCGGCGCAGAATGCGATAATGGGGCTCGTGCGCCTCGTCGACGCCGTCAGCCAGAACCAGCGCGCCATGAAGCAACAACAGCAGCAGCAGCAGCGCCAGCAGGTCGACACCCTCCACCAGCTTCAGTCCTCCCTCTCGTTCGCCGTCCCCGCTCTCAACGCTCTCTCCCAGGCTCCCGTTTCCGCCCCCCTCCCCGCGCCGCATCCGCTCATCGCGCACGACGCGCCCTCTCCGGCACCATCTGCGGCAACATCCTTCGCGCCATCCCCCGCATCTTCCGAGGGTTCCCATCCGTCGTCGCTGCCTATTCTCGAGAAGGTCTTCGCGGGTAAGCGCTCCCGTGGTGGCGACTCCGCCAAGTCTGTCCGCGGAAAGCGCGCCAAGCAGGAGCCGACTTCTCTCGACGCTGCCACGTGGTCGTCGGAGGAGGAAGACAAGGATTCCGACTCTGAAGTTGTCGTGTGCAACGCGGCGCGCGACCAGGGCCCGCGCTACAAGGGCGTGCGCCAGCGCAAGTGGGGGAAGTGGGTTTCGGAAATCCGCGAGCCCCGCAAGCGCACGCGCATTTGGCTTGGCTCCTTCGACTCACCTGAGGATGCCGCCCGCGCTTACGACGTCGCCGCGCGCCTGCTCCGCGGATCCAAGGCCTCGCTGAACTTCCCCGGCAGTTTCCAGCTGGTTCCGCTGCCGCCCGCTACCGCCGAGACTCTGCTGAAGGCGAGCCGCGAGGCCGCAAAGATGTTCGACACGTCAGAAATCGCCGATGCGCTCGAGAAATCCCTGCAGGGTCAGGCCATCCACACCGCCGGCCTTTCCCTCCCATTGTCCCCCGCCTCGCCCTCATCCCCCGTTTCCCCCGCTGCGCCTGCGTCGCCTGCGTTTATTCCGGAGTTGGAGCCGTCGCACGCAATGGGCGGAGTGAAGCTGGAGGCGACTGAGAGCGAGACGAGCAGCGAGGAGGACGCGGAGTGCCTGAACTCGCTGCTTGCGGACCTGGCGCCGATCGATAACACGGACAACATCTTCCGCGACATGCTTGATGATTTCGATGCGTTTGATGCGTCGCAGATTGCTGCTTCCGGTGATGCGGAATTCTTCGGCGTGTGGGCCAATTAGGGCGCGTCACATGCAAGCGCATTTCATATATTATTCGCTGCTCCTTCTCTTCTGTCAGATCTAGCAAGCAACCTTCATCAAACACAAGTCCTGTGCTAGCTTTAATTTTTAGTTGTGTGGTTAGTTGTGTTACGGCAGTGGTGTGTTTTATCATGTGGCCTAGGGGATTGTCTGACGGTTGCCTGGCTGTGTGGCGTGCAAGGCATGCATTGTAGAATGCTCACAAGTTCCTGCAATCCACATGATGAATCTCACTCTGCCATGTATTATTGTGCTAATAAAGTATTGATCTTCAATGATTTCGAGAAAAGGTGCTGGTGTTGAGGCTGGGGGTGTTGAGGCTGGGGGTGTTGAGCCTGGGGCGTTGAGCCTGGGGGTGTTGAGCCTGGGAGTGCTGAGCCTGGGGGTGCCGAGCCTAGAGGTGCTGAGCTTGGAGGTGTTGAGCCTGGAGCTGTTACGCTTGGAGGTGCTGAGCCTTAGGGAGCTGGGCCTGCTCGTGTAGCGTCTGGCGGTGCTGAGCCTGGCGGTTCTCCGGGTGCCTCGTCTCGCTGGGAGCCACTCTCTCCACAGGAGTTGCGTGAGTGATTTACCCGGCGCTAGAGGCGAGCTGCTGGAGCTGGAGGTGCTGCGGGTACTGGAGGTTCTACTGCTGCTGATGGTGCTGGTGCCGCGGGTCCCGGAGGTGCTCGTACTGGGAGTACTGGAGCAGCTGGGCCTGCGGGTACTTATGGAGTTGGAGCTGCTGCGGGTGTTGGCGCGGAGGCTACTGCTGTCGGTCCTGGAGGCGGTCCTGCTGGGGGTGCTACTGGTGCTGCAGGAGGTACTGGAGCTGGAGGTGCTGCTGGCGCTGGTGCTGCCGCTGGGGGTACAGGTGCTGTCCCTGCTGTGTCTGGAGTCGCCGCGCGGCCTCGGCCGTACTTCGTTCCGCTCCTTCAACAGGTTCTTGGTCTCCCGCCTTCTACTGGTCCTCTTCCTCCCTTAGAGTGTCCACAGCCTGTCCCGTCACAGTTACAGTTACAGTCGGCCTCCCCACTGCCTGCTCCGTCTCCCTACACTGGTACTACTGGAGGTCTTGCCGAGCGTCGTGAGCCTGCGTCTCGCCCTGCGTCGCCTGTCCGTGCTGCTCGCACTAGTGGTCGCGGTTCGCGTCAGCGTCCTCCTCCTGTCCCTGGCACGCACCGGATGTCTCTGCGTCCGTCCACTGCTCCTCTGCGTGCCCCTTTGCCTTCTTCTCCTGAGTCTTCTCTTCCTGCTCTTGCCGACCCGGAGTCGGACTCTCTTCGTGCTGCCAGTCCTACTGTCACGCGTCTCCTTGCTACTGTTGTCACTGACCCTTCTTTTGAGTCCACTGCTGCGTCTGCCCTAGTTGCTGAGCTCGTCGACTTTGCTGGTCGCTGTCGCCTAGACTACGCCGCCAGTCTTGTTGCTGAGTCTGAGTCTGTCTGTCATCCGTCCGTCGGGGGTGAGTGTGCCCTTGGCACGGACGTCCTTGAGGACAGACATGAGGAGTTCCAGTGTCTGGCTGCTGCTTCACCTCATCTCGTGTCCATACTGCTTACCCCTGAGAGAGACCCGGATGCACTTGACATCTCGACTTCGCACTCTTACGCGGAGGCGATAGAGGGTCCCTACTCCTCTCAGTGGCAGGTAGCTATGGACGCAGAGATGGCTTCCTGGAAGTCCACAAGCACCTACGTTGACGAGGTTTCCCCGCCTGGGGCGAACATCGTCAGTGGCATGTGGATTTTCAGGGTGAAGCGACCGCCGGGTTCTCCGCCTGTCTTCAAGGCGCGTTACGTGGCTCGTGACTTCAGTCAGCGGCAGGGAGTTGACTACTTTCAGACCTTCTCTCCCACCCCGAAGATGACCACTCTTTGGGTACTGCTGCACATAGCTATTCACCGTGACTACGAGCTTTACTCTCTTGACTTCAACACAGCTTTCCTGCAGGGCAGCCTGCACGAGGAGATCTGGCTGCGCCGCCCACCTGGCTTCACTGGGACTTTTCCTCCTGGCACCCAATGCAGCCTCCGGCGGCCAGTCTACGGTCTCCGCCAGGCACCGCGTGAGTGGCACGACACACTGAGGACTATACTTGCGATTCTTGGGTTTGCTCCTTCTACTGCCGACCCGTCGCTGTTTCTGCGCACCGACACTTCTTTGCCGCCGTTGTACATCCTCGTGTACGTCGACGACTTGGTCTTTGCCACAGCTGACACTGCTGGACTCGCCCACGTGAAGTCCAAACTGCAGAAGAGACACACGTGCACAAACCTGGGTGAACTGCGCAGCTACCTTGGCTTGCAGATCACCCGGGACAGAGCACGCCGCACCATTACCCTGACTCAGTCACACATGCTGCAGCAGGTCCTTCAGCGCTTCGGCTTCACGTACTCCTCGCCTCAGACCACTCCTCTCAGCTCTGCCTTCGGATGAGTCCGTAGAGTCGAGTGGCCCGTACCCAGAGCTTGTTGGCTGCCTCATGTACCTGATGACCTGCACTCGACCTGACCTTGCATACCCTCTTAGCATTCTCGCACGCTATGTTGCTCCTGCGAGAGACAGACCGGAGCACATGGCTGCAGCGAAGAGAGTGTTGCGCTAGTTCTGTAGTACGTCAGGCATGGGGCTTGTGCTTGGAGGGCAAAGTCCAGTGGTCCTCACTGAGCACGCAGACGCTTCTTGGGCTGACGACCAGGCTACGCAGCGGTCGTCACAGGGTTACACCTTTAGCCTTGGTTCCGGCTCTGTTTCGTGGCGGGCTACCCGCTCGTCTTCTGTTCTCGGCTCTTGTTGTAAGGCTGAAATCTACGCCGAGGCCATGGCTGCACAGGAGCTTCGCTGGCTCACCTACCTGCTGAATGACCTCGGAGAGCCGCCTCGTTCTCTTCCAGTGCTGTACGTAGACAACAAGGCCATGCTGGCGTTGTGTCGAGAGCAGAGACTGGAGCACAGAACGAAGCACATTGTTCTTCGCTACTTCCTTGCTCGTGAGCTACAGCAGCGTGGTCACTTGCGTCTTGCGTACGTGGCCTCTGAGGCCAACACTGCTGATATCTTCACCAAGGCGCTTGCGCCTTGTGATCATCAGCGCTTCTGTACTCAGCTGGGTCTTGTGCCTGCCTTGCCTCACTTGCTCACCTCTTGACGTTGCTTGTAGTGTTACATATATATATACACCTGCTCTTGCTTGTCTAGTCTTTTATATATATATATGTACTCCTGCATGTGACCTGGCCTTGTGGCCTTGACCTTGTGCTCGGAATGTGTGGTGACTTTGTGATCCACCCTAAGCTTGCTTTGCTTTACTTTGCTTGACTGGTCTTGTGACCCTTTGTTCTCCCCCACTTTGCCTATGGGGGTGTGTCAGAACATTATAGCTTATGCTTTTGTGTAGGCTGTAGTGGGGTAGCCTATATGGGGTACAACCCAATTAGAGTTAGTACTTGTACCCAACTCTTTCATAGTGCATTCATTCTCGTTCATTCTCACACATACTACTTAGTGGGAAAATCGGGACGGACTTAGTAAAAATCTTCGTAGACGGGGGAGCAAGCCACAGCCTCATCAACACTGCCACAGCACCAAAACTGCGACTGCCACTGGACAGATGCTTACCTGAGATCGACGCAAGACTGGTAGACGGCACGCCGCTGGCGATACGGGAATGCGTAGACTGGGTTCGGATTCGATGTGGGGGTAACCTCACATTTAGCCAGGAAATGCTCGCCACGACCCTCGACGGAACCGATATTTTACTCGGGCGTGATTGGTTGTGACGACACATTCCGCGAATCGACTGGACGACGGGTGACGGCACCGTGCGAGTGAACGGTAACAACATCGCCTTACCTCGCTGGGGCTCACCTGAGTCTTCGTCGGTGCGTGTCAACGCGATCACGATGAAACGCGCCGTAGCGGCAGAAGCTGACGTGTACGCGGTCGACATTCGGGAAGCCGAGGCAGCAGACAAAGGAGGGGATTTACAGAAACTACTGGCCGACGTACCGACTGACCTGGCAGCACTCTTGAAGGAGTACAGCGACATTTTCCCGGACGATTTACCGACGGGACTACCACCTCAGTGACCGCACGACCACAGGATAGAGTTAGAACCGGGGGCACAGCCAACAGTACAGCGACAGTTCCGACTGACCCAGCCCGAACTGGACGAACTGAGGAAGCAGCTCGATTACCTGCTCGAGAAGGAATTCATTCGCCCTAGTTCGTCGCCCTTCGCAGCACCGATACTGTTCACACCGAAAAAAGACGGGGGATTTCGCATGTGCATAGATTACAGAGCATTGAACAGGGTTACCATCAAATCCCGTTACCCCATCCCGCGAGCCGACGAACTGATCGACCAACTGCGCACAGCGCGGGTTTTCTCGAAAATCGATCTCCGCGGGGGTTACCACCAGATTCGCGTCAATCCACCGGACTGCCCTAAGACCGCATTTCGAACACGCTACGGATGTCCGAACATTATAGCTTATACTTTTGTGTAGGCTGTAGTGGGGTAGCCCATAAGGGGTACAACCCAATTAGGGTTAGTACTTGTACCCAACTGTTTCATAGTTCAATCATTCTCGTTCAATTTCACATGGTTCAGAGCAGGTTCCCCTGTGAGAACTGTTCCTAGGGCCCACCGTTTTTTTTTTCCTGCCCGGAGCGCGCTCAGCCTTTGCCCGAGTCGCGCTCCCCTCTCACGACCCCGTCGCGCCGCCCTTAGCAGCCCCGTCGCGTCGCGCCTCCCTAGCGGCCCCGTCGAGTCGCCCTTGCGACCCCGTCGCGCCGCCCTCGCGGCCCCATCACGTCGCGCCGCCCTCGCGGCCTCGTCGCGCCGCCCACGCGGCCCCGTTCCGCCGCCCTCACGGCCCCGTCGCGTCGCGCCGCCCTTGCGGCCCTTTCGCGCCGCCCTCGCGGCCTCTTCGAGCCGCCCTAACGACCCCTCCAAGCCGCCCTCGCGGCCCCGTCGCCTACCCTTGCGGCCCCGGCGCCTACCCTGCGGCCCCGTCGCCTACCCTGCTGGCCCCGGCGCCTACCCTGCGGCCTCGGCACCTACCCTGCGGCCCCGTCGCCGACCTTGCTAGCCCCGACGCCTACCTTGCAGCCCCGGCGCCTATCCTGCGGCCCCGTCGCCTACCCCTGCGGCCCCGGCGCCGCCCTTCCCGGCCCCGGCGCCGCCCTTCCTGGCCCCGGCACCGCCTCTGCTGGCCCCGTCGCCTACCCCTGCGGTCCCGGCACCGCCCTTCCCGGCCCTGGCGCCGCCCTTCCCGGCCCTGGCGCCGCCTCTGCTGGCCCCGCCGCCTACCCTGCGGCCCCGGCGCTACCCTTCCCGGCCCCGGCGCTTCCTCTACCGGCCCCGCCGCCGTCCCCACGCGGCCCCGCCGTCACCACCGAGCCGCCAGCGCCGCCGACCTACTGCCGAGCCACCTGAGCCACCTAAGCCGCCCGAGCCGCCGCCCCACCTGAGCCGCCCGATCCGCCGGGTCGCTGAGCTGCCGAGCCGCCGTACCGCCGAGCCGCCGAGCCGCCAGCGCCACCGAGTCGCCGAGCCGCAGTTGCTGCCGAGCCGCCCGAGCCGCCGAGCCGCCCGAGCCTCCCTGTCCGGTAAGAGCAGCGCCTCTGTCACTGCACCGCCGTTACCCTACTGTTCGCGCTGCTAGTCTACTGCTATCATGGCTACCCCTAGTGTCCTCGCTTTTGACGCTGAGGGTCGGGCCATTGACTTTGACGTCTGGGTAGATGACCTGCAGCTTTTCCTACAGTGCGATAGGGCAGACGGTCTCTCCCTCTTTGACCTCACTTCAGGTGCCTCTCCTGCCCCCGCTGCTGATGCTGACGCCACTGTTCGCTCACAGTGGGCCACACGCGATGCTGCTGCACGTCTTGCTGTGTGTCGCCACCTGCCTACCTCTGAGCGTGCGCACTTTAGCCAGTACAAGAGTGCTCAGACCTTGTACGACGCTGTAGTTGCACGCTACTCCTCCCCTGCCACTGCTGCACTGAGCAACCTCATGCTACCGTACCTCTTCCTTGACCTTGCTGCCTTTCCCACAGTCGCTGACATCATTACGCACCTCCGCACTAGTGACACTCGCTACCGCGCTGCGCTTCCTGCTGATTTCTGCGCCAAGAACCCCCCCCCCCATGTACATCACCCTCTACTACATAGTCACCAGGCTCCCTGACTCCCTTTGCGTAGTCAGGGACCACTTCCTCTCGGTTTGCGCCACCACTCTCACCGTTGACCTCCTCGAGAAGGCCCTCCTAGCAGTAGAGAAGAGCATAGTAGCTGTAGAAGCCTCTCGTGGTAACCCTCGCACCCCCCCGGTCGACCCCCTCCGCCCTCAGGGTCCTGCCCCTTCAGGTGTGTCCCAGGTAGACGCAGTCGAGCCTGTCGAGGTTACTGGTGAGTCTGGTGCTGCTGAGGGTGCTGAGCCTGGGGGTGCTGACTCTGGGGGTGCTGAGCATGTGGGTGCTACGCTTGGGGGTGCTGAGCCTGAGGGTGCTACTACTGGGGGTGCTGAGCCTGGGGGTGCTACCACTGGGGGTGCTGAGCCTGGGGGTACTGAGCCTGGGGGTGCTACGCCTGGGGGTGCTGAGCCTTGGGGTGCTACGCCTGGAGGTAGTGAGCCTGGGGGTGCGGAGCCTGAGGGAGCTGGGCCTACTCGTGTGGCGTCTGGCGGTGCTGGGCCTGGAGGTTCTCCGGGTGCTTCGTCTCGGCGGGAGCCATTCCCTCCACAGGAGCTGTGCGAGTGGTTTGCCCGGCGCTGGAGGCGTGCTGCTGGAGCTGGAGGTTCTTCGGCTGCTGAGGGTGCTGGTGCCGTGGGTCCCGGAGGTGCTCGTACTGGGAGTACTGGAGCTGCTGGGCCTGCGGATACGACTGGAGCTGGTGCTGCTGAGGGTGTTGGCGCGGAGGCTACTGCTGTCGGTCCTGGAGGCGGTCCTGCTGGGGGTGCTACTGGTGCTGCTGGAGGTACTAGAGCTGGAGGTGCTGCTGGCGCTGGTGCTGCCGCTGGGGGTACAGGTGCTGTCCCTGCTGTGCCTGGAGTCGCCGCGCGGCCTCGGCCGTACTTCGTTCAGCTCCTTCAGGAGGTTCTTGGTCTCCCGTCTTCTACTGGTCCTCCTCCTCCCTTAGAGTGTCCACAGCCTGTCCCGTCACAGTTACAGTTACAGCCGGCCTCCCCACTGCCTGCTCCTTCTCCCTACACTGGTCCTACTGGAGGTCTTGCCGAGCGTCGTGAGCCTGCATCTCGCCCTGCGTCGCCTGTCCGTGCTGCTCGCACTAGAAGTCGTGGTTCGCGTCAGCATCCTCCTCCTGTCCTTGGCACGCACCGGATGTCTCTGCGTCCATCCACTGCTCCTCTGCGTGCCCCTTTGCCTTCTCCTCCTGAGTCTTCTCTTCCTTCTCTTGCCGACCCGGAGTCAGACTCTCTTCGTGCTGCCAGTCCTACTGTCACGCGTCTCCTTGCTACTGTCGTCACTGACCCTTCCTTTGAGTCCACTGCTGCATCTGCCCTAATTGCTGAGCTTGTTGACTTTGCTGCTCGCTGTCGTCTAGACTACGCTGCTCGTCTTGTCGCTGAGTCTGAGTCTGTCTGTCCTCCGTCCGTCCGGGGTGAGTGTGCCCTTGGCACGGACGTCCTTGAAGACAGGCGGAAGGAGTTCCAGTGTTTGGCTGCTGCTTCACCTCATCTCGTATCCGTACTGCTTACCCCTGAGGGAGACCCGGATGCACTTGACATCCCGACTCCGCGCTCTTACGCGGAGGCAATAGAGGGTCCCTACTCTTCTTAGTGGCAGGCAGCTATGGACATAGAGATGGCTTCCTGGAAGTCCACAGGCACCTACGTTGACGAGGTTCCCCCGCCTGGGGCGAACATCGTCAGTGGCATGTGGATTTTCAGGGTGAAGCGGCCGCCGGGTTCTCCGCCTGTCTTCAAGGCGCGTTACGTGGCTCGTGGCTTCAGTCAGCGCCAGGGAGTTGACTACTTTCAGACCTTCTCTCCCACCCCGAAGATGACCACTCTTCAGGTACTGCTGCACATAGCTGCTCACCGCGACTACGAGCTGCACTCTCTTGACTTCAGCACTGCTTTCTTGCAGGGCAGCCTGCACGAGGAGATCTGGCTGCGTCGCCCACCTGGCTTCACTGGGACTTTTCCTCCTGGCACCCAGTGGAGCCTCCGGCGGCCAGTCTACAGTCTCCGCCAGGCACCGCGTGAGTGGCACGACACACTGAGGACTACACTTGCGGCTCTTGGGTTTGCTCCCTCTACTGCCGACCCGTCACTGTTTCTGCGCACCGACACTTCTTTGCCGCTGTTGTACATCCTCGTGTACGTCGACGACTTGGTCTTTGCCACAGCTGACACTGCTGGACTCGCCCACGTGAAGTCCGAGCTGCAGAAGAGACACACGTGCACAAACCTGGGTGAACTGCGCAGCTACCTTGGCTTGCAGATCACCCGGGACAGAGCACGCCGCACCATTACCCTGACTCAGTCCCACATGGTGCAGCAGGTCCTTCAGCGCTTCGGCTTCACGTACTCCTCGCCTCAGGCCACTCCTCTGCCTACTCGCCACTCGCTCTCAGCTCTGCCTTCGGATGAGTCCGTAGAGTCGAGTGGCCCGTACCCAGAGCTTGTTGGCTGCCTCATGTACCTGATGACCTGCACACGACCTGACCTTGCATACCCTCTTAGCATTCTCGCACGCTATGTTGCTCCTGGGAGACACAGACCGGAGCACATGGCTACAACGAAGAGGGTGTTGCACTACTTGTGTAGTACGTCAGGCACGGGGCTTGTGCTTGGAGGGCAGAGTCCAGTGGTCCTCACTGGGCATGCAGACACTTCTTGGGCTGACGACCAGGCTATGCAGCGGTCGTCACAGGGTTACACCTTCAGCCTTGGTTCCGGCTCTGTCTCGTGGCGGTCTGCTCGCTCGCCTTCTGTTCTCAGCTCCAGTTATGAGGCTGAGATCTACGCAGGAGCCATGGCTGCACAGGAGCTTCGCTGGCTCACCTACCTGCTGACTGACCTCGGAGAGCCGCCTCGTTCTCCTCTAGTGCTGTACGTAGACAACAAGGTCATGTTGGCCTTGTGTTGGGAGCAGAGACTGGAGCACAGAACGAAGCACATTGCTCTTCGCTACTTCCTTGCTCGTGAGCTACAGCAGCGTGGTCAGCTGCGTCTTGCGTACGTGGCCTCTGAGGCCAACACTGCTGATATCTTCACCAAGGCGCTTGCGCCTTGTGATCATCAGCGCTTCTGTACTCAGCTGGGTCTTGTGCCTGCCTTGCCTCACTTGCTCACCTCTTGACCATGCTTGTACTTTTACATATATATATACACCTGCTCTTGCTTGTCTAGCCTTTTATATATATATGTAATCCTGCATGTGAACTGGCCTTTTGGCCTTGAACTTGTGCTCGGAATGTGTGGTGACTTTGTGATCCACCCTGAGCTTGCTTTGCTTTGCTTTGCTTGACTGGTCTTGTGACCCCTTGTTCTCCCCCACTTTGCCTATGGGGGTGTGTCAGAACATTATAGTGTCAAACATTTTATATGTTGTTGTAGTTGTTTAGGCTACAGTGGGTTAGCTTATAGGGGGTACACATTCCTAGGTTTTGATACTTGTACTCATTTCACTCTTAGTTCATTCATTCTTGTTCAACATGGCATAGAGCAGGTCCTTCCTAGGACCGATTTTTTAGGGCCCACCACTACCTACCTACCTACCTGCGCCCTAGGGCGCCTCGGCTTTCACGCCCCTAGAGGCCCCGTCGGCCCCGCGCTCTCGCACCTAGAGGCCTCGGTCGGCCCCGCGCTCGCTATTAGAGGCCCCGAATCGGCCCCGCGCTTACCCCTAGAGGCCCGCGTCGGCCCCGCGCTCGTCCTTACCGGCCCCGATCGGCCCCGCGCTCGTCCCTCACGACCCCGATAGGCCCCGCGCTCGCCCTTAGAGGCCCACGTCGGCCCCGCTCTCGTCCCTTACGGCCCCGATCGGCCCCGCGCTCGTCCCTCACGGCCCCGATAGGCCCCGCGCTCGCCCTTAGCACCCACGTCGGCCCCGCGCTCGTCCCTCACGGCCCCACCCGCTCCCCGCACTCGCCCTTAGCGGCCCCGAACGGCCCCACCAAGACCGAGCAGCCCGAACCGAGCCGACCCGAGCCGCCCAGCCCTAACGGAACCGAGCCGCCCGACCCGAGCCGCCAGCCCTAACCGACCCGAGCCGCCCGAACCGAGCCGCGCCGCCCAACCCGAGCCGCGCCGCCCTACCTATACCGAGCCGCGCCGCCCTACCTGTACCGAGCCGCGCCGCCCTACCTACCCTACTGCTCCTACTGTTTTTCCTACTGCTGCTACTATGGCTAGCCCTCCTGTCCTAGCCTTCGATATTGAGGGCCGCCCAGTGAAGTTCGACACCTGGCTTGATGACCTACACCTCTTCCTACAGCTCACTGCCAAGGAAGACATCTCGCTGTACGATCATGCCTTAGGCCACGCTACTGCTCCTGCTGCTACTGCTAACAGCACTGCCCGCTCACAGTGGCAGACTCGTGACGCCCATACTCGCTTCGCTATTCGCAACTCTCTGCCGATAGATGAGCGCGAGCACTTTGGGCAGCACAAGACTGCACAGGCACTGTACACTGCTGTCGTTGCCCGCTACTCCTCGCCGGCCTCTGCCGCTCTAGGCCGTCTCTCTCTTCCCTACCTGTTCCCCGACCTAGCTTCCTTCCACACTGTCGCTGATCTCATTACCCACCTCCGCACTAGTGAGGCTCGCTTCCGCGCCGCTATGCCTGATGAGTTCCTTGCCAAGAACCCACCCCCGCTCTGGCTCACTCTCTACCACCTAGTCACGCGCCTCCCTGACACTCTGCGCTCAGTCAGGGACCACTTCCTAGCTCGCTGCCCCACCGAGCTCACCATTGCCCTCCTCGAGAAGGAACTCCTTGCAGCTGAGGCTAGCATAGTCGCTGTAGGTGCCTCTCGCGGTGACCCCCGTACCCCGTTCTTCGAGGGGTGTTCTCCTTCCCCCCTTCTTCCCTCTGTCGCCTCTGCTGCTGCTGTCGACCTCCTTGGTGCTGAGAAGGTCGGGACTGCGTCTGCTTCGAGTGGGCGCCGCAGCGGCAAGGGCAAGGGGGGCAAGGGCGGTGGTGGTGAAAGCGGGGGTGGCGGTGGTGGGGGAGGTGGTGGTGGCGGGGGGGGTGGCGCGGGTGGGGGAGGTGGCAGCAGTGGGGGGGGTGGCGGCAGCGGCGGGGGAGGTGGCCGGGGCGGAGGAGGTGGTGGGGGTGGCGGTGGACGAGGCAGCGGCCGGGGTTGGGGTGGTCGAGGAGGTGGTAGCGGCGGTGGTGGTCGTGGAGGCACTGGCGGTGGCCAGGGCCAGCAGCACACTCCGTCGCTCCAGGAGGTCCGTGAGTGGTACTCTCAGCACGGGGGGGGGGGGGTGGCCTTAGCTGCACATACGTCATTCGCACTGGTGACCGCACTGGCCAGCCGTGTGGGGGACCGCACGCCACACAGCGTTGCTTCGCTCGTCTGAACGACGCTTGGCGTGTTCAGTTCCCTCAGGCCACTGAGCTGCCCCGCTGGGTTGATCTCCTGAAGAAGGGGATTGATATTTATGCTTTAGACTTTGATGCTATTCTCACTGCCATGTATGTGATGTCTACTAGTGGAGAGGGTGCTGAGTACCTGAGTGTCCCGCCCGACCCGGGCATTAGGACTAGTGCGTCTGCCGCTCCAGGTACTCGCGTGTCCGCTACCCCAGGTGCTGGTGAGGCAGCTGCTCTAGGTGCGTGTACGTCTGCCCCCCCTAGTACTGTGTCGACTGCAGCACTGCACACCTTCACACTGGATTCAGGTGCCTCTCGCTGTTTCTTTCGTGACCGCACTGCCCTTGAGCCCCTTGCTCGGCCAGTTGCTGTCTCCCTCGCTGACCCCTCTGGGGGTCCGGTCCTTGCGACCTCCTCCACTGTCCTTCCCTGTCCTGCGGTCCCGTCGGGCACACTGTCAGGTCTCCACCTCCCCTCGTTCTCTACGAACTTGGTGGCAGGTTGTGCACTACAGGACGCGGGTGTTCACCAGTTCACCCCTGCCTACGAGCGTGTCACACACTGCACGTGTGCCCGTACAGGCCGCCACTTGGCTACCTTCACCCGGCAGCCGGGGTCGGATCTGTACACACTGACTACTGCCCCCCCTCAGGTCGCTGCGTCTGCGTCTGCGTCCGCGTCAGGTCAGCTGTCCGCCCCCTGCTCGTGTCGCTCTCTAGCGCACGAGACTGTCCTCTGGCACCACCGACTGGGCCACCCGTCTGTGCAGCACCTTCGTGCCATGCACTCCCGGTACCTTGTCTCTGGTCTTCCCAGGGTCCTCCCTCCCCTCCCACCCTCGCCTGCTCCTCCCTGTCTTCCCTGTGTCGAGGGGCGGCAGCGCGCCGCTCCTCACTCCTCCTCGTTTCCCCCGATGACTGCTCCTTTGCAGACGCTCCACATGGACGTGTGGGGCCCAGCCCGCGTCCGTGGTCAGGGTCAGGAGAGGTACTTCCTGATCGTTGTTGACGACTACTCGCGCTACACCACGGTCTTCCCCTTGCGAGCCAAGGGTGAGGTCCCTGATGTTTTGATCCCTTGGATCCGCAGAGCTCGTCTCCAGCTCAGCGAGCGTTTCCGCTCGGACTTTCTCGTCCTGCGCTTGCACTCTGACAGAGGTGGTGAGTTCTCCTCCGACCTCTTGGCAGCCTACTGAGCTGAGCATGGCATTGAGCAGTCGTTCACGCTTCCGGCCTCTCCACAGCAGAATGGGGTTGCGGAGCGCCGCATTGGCCTGGTCATGGAGGTCGCTCGTACCTCCTTGATCCATGCGGGTGCCCCCCACTTTCTGTGGCCGTTTGCGGTCCGGTACGCTGCGCATCAGCTCAACCTCTGGCCCCGTGTCTCCTTGCCGGAGACCTCGCCCACACTGCTGTGGACGGGGGAGGTTGGCGATGCGTCGCGTTTCCGGGTCTGGGGATCTCGAGCTTTTGTCCGCGATTCGTCTGCGGACAAGCTCTCCTCTCGTGCTGTTCCCTGCGTCTTCCTCGGCTTTGTTCCGAACGCGCCTGGTTGGCAGTTTTACCACGCCACCTCGCGCCGGGTCTTGCCCTCTCAGGACGTCACTTTTGACGAGTCTGTCCCCTACTACCGCCTCTTTCCCTACCGCACTGCCCCGCTCCCACCCCCGCCTCTCTTCCTCGCGCCAGGTGCTGCTGTCGTAGACCCCCTCCCCCCTCAGGGTGCCGCTCCCTCAGGTGTGTCTCAGGTAGACCCGGTCGAGCCTGAGGAGGTTGCTGTCGACTCTCGTCCTGCTGGGGGTGCTGAGCCTGGGGGTGCGGAGACTGGGGGTGCTGAGCCTGGGGGTGCTGACTCTGGGGGTGCTGAGCCTGGGGGTGCGGACTCTGGGGGTGCTGAGCCTGGGGGTGCGGACACTGGGGGTACTGAGCCTGGGGGTGCTAAGCCTGGGGGTGCGATGACTGGGGGTGCTGAGCCTTGCGGTGCTGGGCCTGAGGGTGCTACACCTGGACGCGACCTCTCCTCGGAGCAGTTGCGTGAGTGGTACTTACAGTACTGCAGCCTCCGGAGTGTTACCTCTGGGACCAGTCGCACTACAGGGACTGGGGCTGGTACTTCTCCTCCTAGTCGGGAGCTCCCCTCTCGTGAGCGGATCCGTGAGTGGTACGAGCGCCGTTGCACACTTCGAAGTGGTGCGCCTCGTCTCACGGACCCGGCTGCCCCTGGTGCTACGGACCAGGGCGTTGGAGCTGCTGCTGGTGCTGCGGACCCTGGCGTTGGAGCTGCTGCTGGTGCTGCGGACCCTAGCGTTGGAGCTGCTGCTGGTGCTGCGGACCCGAGGGTTGGAGGTGCTGCTGGTGCTGAGGACCCGGGCGTTGGGGCTGCGGCTGGTGCTGCGGACCCTGGCGTTGGAGCTGCGGCTGGTGCTGTGGACCCTGGTGTCGGAGTCCCTGCTGGTGCTGAGGACCCGGGCGTTGGAGCTGCGGCAGGTGCTGTGGACCCTGGTGTTGGAGCCACTGCTGGTGCTGAGGACTCGGGCGTTGGTGCTGAGGCTAGTACTGAGGACCTGGGCGTTCGAGCTGCTGCTGGTTCTGGTACTGCCGCTGGGGGTACAGGTGCTGTCCCTGCTGTGTCTGGAGTCGCCGCGCGCCCTCAGCCATACTTCGTTCCGCTCCTTCAGCAGGTTCTTGGTCTCTCGCCTCCTCCTGGTCCTCCTCCCTTAGCGTGTTCACAGCCTGTCCCGTCACAGTTACAGTTGCAGCCGGCCTCCCCACTACCTGCTCCTTCTCCTTACACTGGACCTACTGGCGGTCTTACTAAGCGTCGTGAGTCTGCGTCTCGTCCGGCGTCGCCTGTCCGTCCTGCTAGCGCTAGTGCTCGTAGTTCACGCCAGCGTCCTCCTCCTGCCCCTGGCACGCACCGGATGTCTCTACGTCCATCTACTACTCCTCTGCGTGCCCCTTTGCCTTCTCCTCCTGCGTCCTCTCTTCCTGCTCTCGCCGACCCTGAGTTGGACTCTCTTCGTGCTGCCAGTCCTACTGTCACGCGTCTCCCTGCTACTGTTGTCACTGACCCTTCTTTCGAGTCTACTGCTGCGTCTGCTATTGTTACTGAGCTCGTCGTCTTTGCTGCTCGCTGTCGCTTAGACTACGCTGCTAGTCTTGTCGCTGAGTCTGAGTCTGTCTGTCCTCCGTCCGTCGGGGGTGAGTGTGCCCTTGGCACGGACGTCCTTGAGGACAGGCAGGAGGAGTTCCAGTGTCTGGCAGCTGCTTTACCTCATCTCGTGTCCGTACTGCTTACCCCTGAGGGAGACCCGGATGCACTTGACATCCCGACTCCGCGCTCTTACGCGGAGGCGATAGAGGGTCCCTACTCCTCTCAGTGGCAGGCAGCTATGGATGCAGAGATGGCTTCCTGGAAGTCCACAGGCACCTACGTTGACGCTGTCCCCCCTCCTGGGGCGAACATCGTCAGTGGCATGTGGATTTTCAGGGTGAAGCGGCCGCCGGGTTCTCCGCCTGTCTTCAAGGCGCGTTACGTGGCTCGTGGCTTCAGTCAGCGACAGGGAGTTGACTACTTTCATACCTTCTCCCCCACCCCGAAGATGACCACTCTTCGGGTACTGCTGCACGTTGCTGCTCACCGGGACTACGAGCTGCACTCTCTCGACTTCAGCACAGCTTTCCTGCTGGGCAGCCTGCACGAGGAGATCTGGCTGCGCCGCCCACCTGGCTTCATTGGGTCTTTCCCTCCTGGTACCCAGTGGATTCTCCGGCGTCCTGTCTACGGTCTCCGCCAGGCGCCACGTGAGTGGCACGACACACTGAGGACTACGCTTGCGGCTCTTGGGTTCGCTCCGTCTACTGCCGACCCGTCGCTGTTTGTGCGCACCGACACCTCTCTGCCGCCGTTCTACATCCTTGTGTACGTCGACGACTTGGTCTTTGCCACAATTGACACTACTGGACTCGCCTACGTGAAGTCCGAGCTGCAGAAGAGACACACGTGCACTGACCTGGGTGAACTGCGCAGCTACCTTGGCTTGCAGATCACCCGGGACAGAGCACGCCGCACCATTACCTTGACTCAGTCACACATGGTGCAGCAGGTCCTTCAGTGCTTCGGCTTCACGTACTCCTCGCCTCAGGCCACTCCTCTGTCTACTCGCCACTCGCTCTCAGCTCTGCCTTCGGATGAGTCCGTAGAGTCGAGTGGCCCGTACCCAGAGCTTGTTGGCTGTCTCATGTACCTGATGACCTGCACACGACCTGACCTTGCATACCCTCTTAGCATTCTTGCACGCTATGTTGCTCCTGGGAGACACCGACCAGAGCACATGGCTGCAGCGAAGAGGGTGTTGCGCTACTTGTGCAGTACGTCGGGCATGGGACTAGTGCTTGGAGGGCGGAGTCCAGTGGTCCTCACTGGACACGCAGACGCTTCTTGGGCTGACGACCAGGCTACGCAGCGGTCGTCATAGGGTTACACCTTCAGCCTTGGTTCCGGCTCTGTTTCGTGGCGGGCTACTCGCTCGTCTTCTGTTCTTGGCTCCAGTTGTGAGGCTGAGATCTACGCAGGGGCCATGGCTGCTCAGGAGCTTCGCTGGCTCACCTACCTGCTGACCGGCCTTGGAGAGCCGCCTCGTTCTCCTCCAGTCCTGTACGTCGACAACAAGGCCATGCTGGCCTTGTGTCGGGAGCAGAGACTGGAGCACAGAACAAAGCACATTGCTCTCCGCTACTTCCTTGCTCGTGAGCTACAGCAGCGTGGCCAGTTGCGACTTGCGTACGTGGCCTCTGAGGCCAACACTGCTGATGTCTTCACCAAGGCACTTCCGCCTTGTGATCATCTGCGCTGCTGTACCCAGCTGGGTCTTGTGTCTGTCTTGCCTCACTTGCTCTCCTCTTGACCCTCTTTGTACTGTTACATATATATATCACTGCTCTTGCTTGTTTAGTCTTATATATATATCTGTACTCCTGCATGTGAACTGGCCTTGTGGCCTTGCACTTGTGCTCGGATTGTGTGGTGACGTTGTGATCCACCCTGAGCTTGCTTTGTTTTGCTTTACTTGACTGGTCTTGTGACCCCTAGTTCTCCCCCACTTCGCCTATGGGGGTGTGTCATACATTATATATGTTGTTGTAGTTGTTTAGGCTACAGTGGGTTAGCCTATAGGGGGTACACATTCCTAGGTTTTGATACTTGTACTCATTTCACTCTTAGTTCATTCATTCTTGTTCAACATATAGCTTATACTTTTGTGTAGGCTGTAGTGGGGTAGCCCATAAGGGGTACAACCCAATTAGGGTTAGTACTTGTACCCAACTGTTTCATAGTTCAATCATTCTCGTTCAATTTCACAACGGATCCTTCGAATACACCGTCATGCCCTTTGGACTGACCAACGCCCCCGCCACTTTTCAAATGACCATGAACGAAGATTTCCGCCCGCTCTTAGATAAGTGCGTCATCGTATACATGGACGACATACTAATCTACAGCCCTGACAGAGCACAGCACTTACAGGACATCGAAGCAATTTTAAAAAAACTGAGTGAGAACCGCCTACTGACAAAAGCGTCTAAGTGTGAGTTTTTACAGGACCACCCGGAATTTTTGGGACACGTTATTTCAGCTGCAGAAGTGGAAATAGACCCGAAGAAAATTGCGACGATTCAAGCATGGCACGCGCCGACCAACTTTGCCGAGTTGCAGGGTTTTTTGGGGTTCGTCAACTACGTGCGCCGGTTCGTCCCCGACATAGCGAAGCTGACTGCCCCGCTGACAGACCTGCTGAGGAAGGGGGTTGAGTACATGTGGGGGGAGAAAGAGCAAGCTGCCTTCTCGGCCCTAAAAAACATTTTATGCTCACCGCCCGTGCTTCACATCGCAGATCCACACCGTCCGTTCGAGCTCATCACCGACGTAAGTGACATCGCTGTGGAAGCAGTACTATTGCAGGACTTCGGGAACGGCCTCCAGCCAATCGCGTACGAGTCCCGCAAGCTGCACCCGCCCAAACACAACTATCTGATACACGACCGCGAAATGTTGGCGATCGTGCGCGCGTTCAAGGTTTGGCGGTGTTACCTGACGGGCGCCGACGTGACAGTACGGACAGACTGTGAAAGAAACTAAGTACAGGTAGGCTTAGGAGCCATAGGTTTAGTAGCTTAGTGATCGAGTTCGAGGGTAAGGAGAAGTGTCGAGAAAGTTGAGAGGGAAGTGATGTTCACTATAGCACAAGAGTACATATAGCAAACATAGCATGCAAGGTGCACCACCAACTAGAAAGTTATATGACTACAGTATTCTACACTATAGACAGTTATTGAACAATATATAGAATTATATATTAGTCTAACACAGACCACCGATCACTACAGTACCTACGCTCCCAACCAAATCTCAATCCGCGACAGATCCGCTGGTTGGACTACCTCGAGTCCAACTTCCACTACACGGTTACGTACAAGAAAGGCGCCTCCAACATCGCCGACGCACTCACCCGCCCTACCGCCCAACTCCATGCCATCCTACTCGCCCAAACCAACCCGCTTTTAACAGGCCTATTCACCCACGGATACCGCACCGACCCGTTTTTCACGGCCGGAAATTCACAGCAACTGGCAGAAGCTAAAGGAGTTTATTACGTAAAAACAGGCACCAACCGCATCTAGGTACCCGCGTACTCACTACTGAGGGAGCTGCTACTACAGGAGGCACACGACGGAATTACCTCGGGACATTTTGGGGTAGAAAAAACGCGACAGCAACTGCAGCGGTATTACTACTGGCCGGAGCTGTTGACCGACGTGCAGCAGCACGTGGGCTCGTGCCCCACGTGTCAGGTGATGAAGAGCTCGAGGAAGCGGAAGGCGGGTCAATTGCAGCCGATACCACCGCCCGAGAGCGCCTGGCAGCAGGTTACCATGGACTTCGTCATAGGGTTACCTTCGAACCCTGGGGGTAACGACGCGGTGATGGTCGTCGTTGACAGGTTGACGAAGAAGGCACACTTCGCTGCGTGCAAAAAGTCGATCTCAGCCGAGGAGACCGCTCGTCTGTTCATCGCAGCCGTTGTTCGCCTGCACGGGATACCAGCAGCGATTATCAGCGACAGGGACACGAAGTTCACTAGCAACTTCTGGAAGAACCTCTGGGAGCAGTTCGGAACCAGGCTGCAGTTCAGTTCGTCGTACCACCCCGAGACCGACGGTCAAACGGAGCGGACAAATCAGACGATGGAGCAGTTGATTCGTGCCACATGCGACAACCCCACGACTTGGGAGCAGCAGCTGCCGCTGATCGAGTTTGCGTACAACAACGCCACGTCAGTGATGACGCAGCAGTCCCCCTTCTACGTGAACTACGGGCAAAATCCTACAGTGCCCATGACTCCGAGTCCGGACAACCCAACACCACGCGCATAGCAATTCGCCGAAATTCTGCAAGCTGCACGCACCAGAGCCGCAGAAGCAATTAAAAAAGCAAACGTCATTGCTAAGCGCAACGCTGACCGCCACCGCCGCCCAGTCACATACGAGTCAGGGGATTACGTACTGCTCGACACGCAAAATCTGCGACTGCCCGACGTACCAAAACTTCGACCGCGCTACTGTGGCCCATTCCAAATCAGCCACATGATCACGCCAGTAACCGCGCACCTACTATTACCGACCGACTGGTACATCAGCCCTTCGTTCCACGTCAGCTTGCTTCGCCCATACATCCCAACGACAAGCCAACTGCCTCGCCATCGCCCGCCATCCATGACTCGCCCTTCATCAGAGCCGATCATCGAACCCGAAAAAAATATGAGTCATCGGATTCGCCACCCCACGGGAATCAGGAGGATTGAATTCCTCGTTCACCGAAGATAGCTGGGTGCCCCTGGCCAACATTGAAAACCACCCTGCCCTGCAAGTGTACCTAAGGAGCCGGGGATTCCGCGATATACATGCACTCGCGTAGCGGAGGGGGCTTCTTGAGGGGGGGGGGGGGGGGGGGGGGGGGGGTAGTGTAAGGAATTTTCTCGGCATTCCTTACAGAGCCCGACTACATCGCGTACAGCAACAGCCGTTGTTCGCCCGTTACTGCTAACGGGACTTCGCCAACTTCGCGCGCACTGTTTTGCCAAACCTCGCACTGCTGGCCCGGCCGTGTCGGCCTACGCTTCGGGACTAGCCCGAGCCTCGCTGCCAGCATAGCACTAGCTAGCTTGCACGCACCGCGTTACCGTTTGCATGTTTCGCGTATAAATGTTCGCTCATGCCTTCGCTCACATCTTTGTACTCGTTTGACACCTTAGTGCAATTCTCGCTACTTCAATTCATTGCACCCGTAACACACTCATTGTAATTATTATGGGCTACAAGGTTCCAACAATTAGCGCCTCGATTCCGCCGCCAACTCTCATCCAAGTTGTCAGAGCCGCCGTTTCTGACACCAAGTCCTCCTCTCCGAATACTGTACCTTGGCTGTTTCAAACACAACTCCCTTCCCAGCCGACACTGTGAAAGATAAGAAAACAGGAATGAAATGACTAAGGAAAGATTGGGTACAAATACAACCCTTGAAACCCTGTACCCCATATGTGCTACCCCACTATAGCCTACAACAACTATGTCATATAAATCTGACACACCCCCATAGGCAAAGTGGGGGAGAACAAGGGGTCACAAGACCAGTCAAGCAAAGCAAAGCAAGCTCAGGGTGGATCACAAAGTCACCACACAGTCCGAGCACAAGAGTAAGGCCAGAGGCCAGTTCACATGCAGGAGTACAGACATATATACAAAACTAGACAAGCAAGAGCAGGTATATATATATGTCACAGTACAAGTGAAGTCAAGAGGAGGGCAAGTGAGGCAAGACAGGCACAAGACCCAGCTGGGTGCAAAAGCGCTGATGGTCACAAGGCGCGAGTGCCTTGGTGAACACATCAGCAGTGTTGGCCTCAGAGGCCACGTACGCAAGTCGCAACTGACCACGCTGCTGCAGCTCACGAGCAAGGAAGTAGCGGAGAGCAATGTGCTTCGTTCTGTGCTCCAAGCGCTGCTCTCGACACAAGGCCAGCATGGCCTTGTTGTCTACGTACAGCACTGGAGGAGAACGAGGAGGCTCTCCAAGGTCAGTCAGCAGGTAGGTGAGCCAGCGAAGCTCCTGTGCAGCCATGGCCCCGGCGTAGATCTCAGCCTCACAACTGGAGCCGAGAACCGAAGACGAGCGAGTAGACCGCCATGAGACAGAGCCGGAACCAAGGCTGAAGGTGTAACCCTGTGACGACCGCTGCGTAGCCTGGTCGTCAGCCCAAGAAGCGTCCGCGTGGCCGGTAAGGACCACTGGACTCCGCCCTCCAAGCACTAGCCCCATGCCCGACGTACTGCACAGGTAGCGCAATACCCTCTTCGCTGCAGCCATGTGCTCTGGTCTGTGTCTCCCAGGAGCAACATAGCGTGCAAGAATGCTAAGAGGGTATGCAAGGTCAGGTCGTGTGCAGGTCATCAGGTACATGAGGCAGCCAACAAGCTCTGCAGACGGACCACTCGACTCTACGGACTCATCCGAAGGCAGAGCTGAGAGTGAGTGGCGAGTAGGCAGAGGAGTGGCCTGAGGCGAGGAGTACGTGAAGCCGAAGCGCTGAAGGACCTGCTGCACCATGTGTGACTGAGTCAAGGTAATGGTGCGGCGTGCTCTGTCCCGAGTGATCTGCAAGCCAAGGTAGCTGCGCAGTTTACCCAGGTCTGTGCACGTGTGTCTCTTCAGCAGCTCGGACTTCACGTAGGCGAGTCCAGCAGTGTCCGCTGTGGCAAAGACCAAGTCGTCGACGTACACGAGGATGTAGAACGGCGGCAGTGAAGTGTCGGTGCGCAGAAACAGCGACGGGTCAGCAGTAGAAGGAGCAAACCCAAGAGCCGCAAGTGTAGTCCTCAGTGTGTCGTGCCACTCACGCGGTGCCTGGCGGAGACCGTAGACTGGCCGTCGGAGGCTCCACTGGGTGCCAGGAGGGAAAGTCCCAGTGAAGCCAGGTGGACGGCGAAGCCAGATCTCCTCGTGCAGGCTACCCTGCAAGAACGCAGTGCTGAAGTCGAGAGAGTGAAGCTCGTAGTCGCGCTGAGCGGCTATGTGCAGCAGCACCCGAAGAGTAGTCATCTTCGGGGTGGGGGAGAAGGTCTGAAAGTAGTCAACTCCCTGCCGCTGACTGAAGCCACGAGCAACGTACCGCGCCTTGAAGACAGGTGGAGAGCCCGGCGGCCGCTTCACCCTGAAGATCCACATGCCACTGACGATGTTCGCCCCAGGAGGGGGAACGGCGTCAACGTAGGTGCCTGTGGACTTCCAGGAAGCCATCTCTGCATCCATAGCTGCCTGCCACTGAGAGGAGTAGGGACCCTCTACGGCCTCCGCGTAAGAACGCGGAGTCGGGATGTCTAGTGCATCCGGGTCTCCCTCAGGGGCAAGCAGTACAGACGCGAGATGTGGTGAAGCAGCCGCTAGACACTGTAACTCCTCCTGCCTGTCCTCTAGGACGTCCGTGCCAAGAGCACACTCACCCCCGACGGACGGAGGACAGACAGACGCAGACTCAGCAACAAGACTAGCAGCGTAGTCTAGGCGACAGCGAGCAGCAAAGTCGACGAGCTCAGCGACTAGAGCAGACGCAGCAGTGGACTCAAAAGAGGGGTCAGTGACGACAGTAGCAAGCAGACGCGTGACAGTAGGACTGGCAGCACGAAGAGAGTCCGACTCAGGGTCGGCAAGCGCAGGAAGAGAGGACTCAGGAGGAGAAGGCAAAGGGGCACGCAGAGGAGCAGTGGACGGACGCAAAGACATCCGGTGCGTGCCAGGGACAGGAGGAGGACGCTGACGCGAACTGCGACCACTGGCGCGAGCAGCACGAACAGGCGACGCGGGACGAGACGCAGGCTCACGACGCTCAGCAAGACCTCCAGTAGGACCAGTGTAAGGAGAGGGAGCAGGCAGTGGAGAGGAAGGCTCCAGCAGGGACTGCGACTGGACAGGCGGTGGACCCTCTACCGGAGGAGAAAGACCAAGAACCTGCTGCAGGAGCGGAACGAAGTACGGCCGAGGCCGCGCGGCAGCTCGAGACTCAGCAGGGACAGCACCAGCACCCTCAGCGACAGCACCAGCGCCACCCACACCTCCAGCGGCAGGACCAACAGCAGTAGGCTCAGCACCAACGCCCTCAGCAGCTCCCGCGCCAGGAGGACCCGCAGGTCCAGCAACTCCGGGACCGGCAGCACCCGCACCCTCGACGGTCGAAGAAGCTCCAGCTCCAGCTCCAGCAGCACCTCCAGACTCAGCAGCACGCCTCCAGCGGCGAGCGAACCACTCGCGCAGCTCCTGTGGAGAGAGGGGCTCCCGGCGAGACGCAGCAGCAGGAGAAACCCCAGGCTCAGCAGCTCCAGAAGCAACACCCCCAGGCTCAGCAGCTCCCTGCTCAGCACCCCCAGGCTCAGCAGCTCCCGACCCAGCACCCCCAGACCCAGCACCTCCAGGCACAGCACCCCCCGGCTCAGCACCCCCAGGCTCCGCACCCTCCGCAGTAGCACCCTCAGGCCCAGCACCCCCAGTAGTAGCATCCCCAGGCTCAGCACCCCCGCGCACAGCACCCCCAGAGTCAGCACCCCCAGGCTCAGCACCCGCAGCAGCACCAGAGTCACCTGTAACCTCGACCGGGTCAACGGCGTCTACCTGGGACACACCTGAGGGGGCAGGAACCTGAGGGGGGAGGGGGTCTACCGGGGGGGGAACCGGCACAAGGAAGTCCGGGGGAGGGGGGAGGGAAGGAGTGCGGTAGGGGAAGAGACGGTAGAAGGGGACTGACTCGTCGAACGTGACGTCCTGGGAGGACAGAACACGACGAGAGGAGGGGTGGTAAAACTGCCACCCTGGGGCGTCAGTGGGGAAGCCAAGGAAGACACAGGGAGCAGCACGAGGGGACAGCTTGTCCGCAGACAAGTCGCGGACAAACGCCCGAGATCCCCAGACACGGAACACAGACGCATCGCCAACCTTCCCCGTCCACAGCAAGGCTGGGGACATCGCAGGCCGAGAGACCCGGGGGTGAAGGTTGAGCTGATGCGCCGCGTACCTCACCGCAAACGGCCACAGAATGGGGGGCAGCCGCATGCATCATGGACGTACGAGCGACATCCATGACCATGCCAATGCGGCGCTCAGCAATCCCATTTTGCTGTGGTGAGTCCGGAAGCGTGAAGGTCTGGCGGATCCCCCGTGCACGACAGTAGTCTCGCAGAAGGCGAGAAGAGAACTCTCCGCCTCTGTCCGAGTGCAGACGCAGAACAGGAAAGTCCGAGCCGAAGCTCTTCCTGAGCTGGAGACGAGCCTCGCGGATCCAGTCGATCAGCACCTCAGTGACCGCATCCTTGCTGCGCAAGGGGAGGACTGTGGTGTAACGCGAGTAGTCGTCAACCACCAACAGGAAGTAGCGCTAGTGACCCTGCCCACGGACGGGGGCTGGGCCCCACACATTCATGTGAAGGGTCTGCAGGGGAGCCTCTGTCGGGGGGAAGTGGGAGGAGTGAGGAGTAGCCCGGAGGCGACCCTCGACACAGGGGACACAGGAAGGTCCTGGCCCGGAGGGGAGAGGAGGGAGAGACTGGGGAAGACCAGAGACAAGGACACGGGAAGCCATGCTCCGAAGACGGGGCAAGGAGGGGTGGCCAAGACGGTGGTGCCACAGGAGAGTCTCGTGAGACAGGAGGCGACAAGAACAGGGGGCAGACTCAGGACCTGACCGGGACGCAGCAGCAAGCACCTGACCTGACGCAGCCACCTGACCAGACGCAGGGACAGGAGGAGACTCAACGGTCAGGGTGTAGAGACTCGACCCCGGCCGCCGCGAGAACGTGGCCAGGTGTCGGCCTGTGCGTGCCTCCGTGCAGTGGGTCACCCGCTGACTCGCAGGAGTGAACTGGTGAACCCCCACATCCTGCAGGTCCGCGCCACTCACCAAGTTCGTAGAGAACGAGGGAAGGTACAGACCAGACAGGGTGCCCGAAGGGGCAGCCGGACACGGGAGGACAGTGGAGAAGTGAGACAGGACAGGACCCCCAGAGGGGTCAGCAAGGGAGACTGCAACCGGCCGGCCGAGCGGCGTAAGGGTAGTGCGGTCCCGAAAGAAGGAGCGAGAAGCCCCGGAGTCAAGTGTGAAAGTGAGGGAGGACGAGGATGACGCAGTACCTGAGAGCGCAGTCTCACCAGTACCTGAGAGCGCAGACGCACTGGCACCTAGAGCAGCAGCCTCACAAGCACCTAGCGCAGCAGTACCAATGCCCGGGTCGGGCTAGAAACACCGGTAACCCTCATTCTCCTCACTATAAGTCACAGCATACATAGCAGCAAGGATAGCATCAAAATCAAGATCAAAGATCGCTACACCAGCCCTAAGAAGCTCATCCCAGCGAGGGATCTCACTAGCCCCAGGGAACTGCTGACGCCAAGCGTCCGTCAGGCGGCCAAAGCAGCGCTGGGTGGCGTGGGCACCCCCACACTGCTCACCCGCGCGGTCGCTGGAACGAAGAACGTAGGTGCAGGGACCAGTACCCCCACCCCTCTGACGCCCAGCGTACCACTCACGAAGCTGCTGAGGCGGAGGGATGTCCCGCGAGCGCTGCTGCTGCTGCCGCTGCGAGCGCTGGCCACCACCACCGCCGCTACGCTGCTGGGTACCACCCCGACCAGCTCCACCTCCTCCACCACCACCGCCTCCTCCGCTGCCGCCTCCACCGCCTCCACCTCCGCCGCCTCCACCTCCGCCGCTGCCTCCACCACCACCGCTGGCACCACCACCACCGTCTCCGCCGCTGCTGCCACCACCACCACCACCCCCGCCACTAGTCCCGCCGCCACCCCCACTCCCTCCGCCGCCACCGCCGCCACCGCCACCGCCCCTCCAGCTCCACCCGCGCCCTTGCCCCCCTTGCCCTTGCTGGAGCGACGTCTCCCACTAGGGGCAGACGCCGCGCCGACCGACTCAAGACCAAGCAGGTCGGCAGCAGCAGCAGAGGCAACAGAGGGCAGCAAGGGGGAAGGAGAGCACCCCTCAAAGATGGGGGTGCGAGGGTCACCACGAGAAGCACCTACAGCGACTATGCTCTTCTCCGCTGCGAGTAGGGCCTTCTCGAGGAGGTCGACGGTGAGGGTGGTGGGACAGACTGCGAGAAAGTGGTCCCTGACGACGCGAAGGGAGTCAGGGAGGCGCGCGACTACGTAGTAGAGAGCGATGTACATGGGGGGTGGGTTCTTAGCACAGAACTCAGCAGGAAGGGCGGCGCGGTAGCGAGTGTCACTATTGCGGAGGTGCGTAATGAGGTCAGCGACAGTGGGAAAGGCAGAGAGGTCAGGAAAGAGGTAGGGAAGCATGAGACGGCTCAGTGCAGCAGTGGCAGGGGAGGAGTAGCGCGCAACTACAGCGTCGTACAAGGTCTGAGCACTCTTGTACTGACTAAAGTGCGCACGCTCAGAGGTAGGGAGGTGGCGACGCACAGCAAGACGTGCAGCAGCATTGCGGGTGGCCCACTGAGAGCGGACAGTGGGATCAGCATCAGCAGCAGGAGCAGGAGAGGCGCCAGAGGTGAGGTCAAAGAGAGAAAGACTGTCAGCCCTGTCGCACTGTAAGAACAGCTGCAGGTCATCTAACCAGACCTCAAAATCAATGGCGCGACCCTCAGCGTCAAAAGCGAGGACACTAGGGGTAGCCATGGCGACGACAGCGACGCAGTGCAAGCAGTAGGGAAAGAGCTCGCAGTGACAGTGGGACTGTGCTCACCAGGCAGGGCAGGTCGTGCTGCTCTGCAGAAAGGCGGCTCGGCGACCGGGCGGCTCGGGTGCACAGCGGCTCGGTTCCCGGGCTGCTCAGCGGCTGGGCGGCTCGGGTGCAGGGCGGCTCGGCTTCCGGGCGGCTCGGCGGCTGGGCGGCTCGGGTGCAGGGCGGCTCGGCTCCCGGGCGGCTCGGCGGCAGGGCGGCTCGGGTGCAGGGCGGCTCGGCTCCCGGGCGGCTTGGCGGCAGGGCGGCTCGGGGGCAGGGCGGCTCGGCTCCCGGGGGGGGGGCTCGGCGACAGGGCGGCTCGGCTGCTGCAGGTGAGGCGGCAGGGCCGCGTGAAAGAACCGGGGCGGGGCCGCGTCAGAGCCGGCGGCAGGGCCGCGTGAGAGCAGAGGCGGGGCCGCTTCAGAGCTGGCGGCAGGGCCGCAAGAGAGCCGGCGGCGGGGCCGTCGGAGAGCCGAGGAAGGGGCCGCGTCAGGGCCAGCGGCGGGGCCGTAAGAGAGCCGGGGCGGGGCCGCAAGAGAGCCGGCGTCGGGGCCGCAAGAGAGCCGGGGCGGGGCCGCGTCAGGGCCGGCGGCGAGGCCGCTAGAGAGCCGAGGCGGGGCCGCGATCAGGAGGCGGCGGCGGGGCCGCGTCAGAGCCGGCGGCGGGGCCTCGTCGAGGCGGGCGGCGGGGCCGCGTTGGAGCCGGCGGCGAGGCCGGTTAAGAGCCGGCAGCGGGGCCGCGTCAGGGCCAGCGGCGGGCCGCGATCAGCGGGCGGCGGGGCCGCGTCAGAGCCGGCGGCGGGGCCGCGTCAGAGCGGGCGGCGGGGCCGCGATCAGCGGGCGGCGGGGCCGCGTCAGAGGAGGCGGCGGAGCCGCTGTAGAGGAGGCGGCGGGGCCGCGTCAAGCAGGGGTGGCGGGGCCGCGTCAGAGGGACAGCGGGGCCGCGAGAGTAAGGCGACCCGAAGGGTCGCTAAAAAAAAATGCGCGCCTCGGGGCGCGCTTCGGTGGGCCCTAAAAAAACGGTCCTTAGGAAGGACCCGCTCTATACCATGTGAAAGATAAGAAAACAGGAATGAAATGACTAAGGAAAGATTGGGTACAAATACAACCCTGGAAACCCTGTACCCCATATGTGCTACCCCACTATAGCCTACAGCAACTATGTCATATAAGTCTGACAGACACAACTCTTCCTTCTCATTCCGAACTCACAGGTTCCCATTGTTGGCCCAGCTTTCATTAGAGGCCAGCAGAGGGGTGGCAGGTGTGTGGCCTCCCCTGCTTCTCCTCCTCCTTCATCTCCCACTGCAGCAGCCGAGCCGCTCACCTGCAGCAGCCGAGCCGCCCCACCGCCGAGCCGCCCTGCACCCGAGCCGCCCAGCAGCCGAGCCGCCCTGCCGCCGAGCCGCCGGGTCGCTGAGCTGTTGAGCTGCAGTTGCTGCCGAGCCGCCCTGCCGCCGAGCCGCCGAGTCACCGAGCTGCTGAGCTGCAGTTGCTGCCGAGCCGCCTTGCCGCCGAGCCGCCCGAGTCGCCCGAGCCGCCGAGCCGCCGAGCTGCCGAGCCGCTGAGTCGCCGAGCCTACTCTTCCCACCACTGGTGAGCTCTTGCCCTGCTAGCACGCTGCGCGTCTCCTGCTTGCCTGCCTGCCTGCCTTTTGGCTTGCCTGGCTGCCTGCCTCCCTGCTGCTAGTCCTGCTCCTGCTTCTACTTGCGGAGCCAAATGCAGCCCCAGCGACGCCGGCGTGAGTCCCTCACGCCCCAGCAGCTGCGTGAGTGGTACGCTGGTTGGGGCTGTAGGGGTGGCGACGCTACTCCTACTACCACTCCTGCTGCTTCTACTCGTGGTGGCGGCCAGATGCAGCTCCCGCGACCCTCTCGCGTGTCTCTCACGCCTCGCCAGCTTCGTGAGTGGTACGCTCAGAGTGGAGGGTCTCTCAGTGCTGTTCGCTGCTCTTACGTGATTCGCACTGGTACTCGGACTGGTCAGCCTTGTGGGACACGTAGTCATACACCGTCCCGCTGCTTCGCCCGTCTGAGCGACGCCTGGCGTACCGTGTTTGGCGACGAGGCTGAGCTTCCCGACTGGGTGGAGTTGCTTAGGCAGAGGGTAGATATATATGCTCTTGACTATGATGCTATTCTCACTGCCATGTATGCATTGCCTACTAGTGCTGACCGTGCCGGTCACCTGTGCGTCCCGCCTGACCCAGGTATAGGACCTGCTGCTCTAGCTACTGGTGAGGCTGCTGCTCTGGGTGCTAGTGACTCTCCTGCTCCAGGTACAGGTGCGGCTGCTGCTCTAGGTGCTAGTGAGTCTGCTTCCTCAGGTGCGGGTGAGGCTGCGCTCTCAGGTACCGCGTTGGCTTCGGCCTCCCTCACCTTTACACTTGACTCTGGGGCTTCTCGCTCCTTCTTTCGGGACCGCACCACACTCACGCCGCTTGGTCGGCCGGTTGCGGTCTCCCTGGCTGACCCCTCTGGGGGTCCTGTCCTCGCTCACTTCTCCACTGTCCTCCCGTGTCCGGCTGCCCCCTCGGGCACCCTGTCTGGCCTGTACCTCCCCTCGTTCTCGACGAACTTGGTGAGTGGTGCAGACCTACAGGATGCGGGGGTTCACCAGTTCACTCCTGCGAGTCAGCGGGTGACCCACTGCGCGGACGCACGCACAGGCCGGCACCTGGCCACCTTCTCGCGTCGGCCGGGGTCGAGCCTCTACACCCTGACCACTGAGTCTCCTCCTGTCCCCGCGTCCGGTCAGGTAGCAGCGTCGGGTCAGGTGTTTGCTGCTGCGTCCAGGTCTGGTCCTGAGTCTGCCCCCTGTTCGTGTCGCCTCCTGTCTCACGAGACTCTTCTGTGGCACCACCGTCTAGGCCACCCCTCCTTGCCCTGTCTTCGGGGCATGGCTTCCCGTGTCCTTGTCTCTGGTCTTCCCCAGTCTCTCCCTCCCCTTCCTTCGGGACCAGGACCTTCCTGTGTCCCCTGTGTCGAGGGGCGCCTCAGGGCTACTCCTCACTCCTCCCAGTTTCCCCCGACAGAGGCTCCTCTGCAGACGCTTCACATGGACGTGTGGGGCCCGGCCCCCGTCCGTGGGCAGGGTCACGAGCGCTACTCGCGTTACACCTCAGTCTTCCCCTTGCGCAGCAAGGGTGCTGTCACTGAGGTGCTGATCGACTGGATCCGCGAGGCTCGTCTCCAGCTTAGGAGGAGCTTCGGCTCGGACTTTCCTGTTCTGCGTCTGCACTCTGACCGAGGTGGGGAGTTCTCCTCTCGCCTTCTGCGAGACTACTGTCGTGCACAGGGGATCCGCCAGACCTTTACGCTTCCGGACTCTCCACAGCAAAATGGGATTGCTGAGCGCCGCATTGGCATGGTCATGGATGTCGCTCGTACGTCCATGATGCATGCGGCTGCCCCCCATTTTCTGTGGCCGTTTGCGGTTCGGTACGCGGCGCATCAGCTCAACCTTCACCCCAGGGTCTCTCGGCCCGCGATGTCCCCAGTGTTACTGTGGACGGGGAAGGTCGGCGATGCGTCTGCGTTCCGTGTCTGGGGATCTCGGGCGTTTGTCCGCGACTTGTCTGCGGACAAGCTGTCCCCCCGTGCTGCTCCCTGTGTCTTCCTTGGCTTCCCCACTGACGCTCCAGGGTGGCAGTTCTACCACCCCTCCTCTCGTCGTGTTCTGTCCTCCCAGGACGTCACGTTCGACGAGTCAGTCCCCTTCTACCGCCTCTTCCCCTACCGTACTCCTTCCCTTCCCCCCCCACCGGACTTCCTGGTACCAGTTCCCCCCCCCGGTAGACCCCCTCCCCCCTCAGGTTCCTGCCCCTTCAGGTGTGTCCCAGGTAGACACGGTCGAGCCAGTCGAGGTTGCTGCTGAGTCTGGTCCTGCTGCGGGTGCTGAGCCTGGGGGTGCTGCTGCTGGGGGTGCTGAGCCTGGGGGTGCTGAGCCTGGGGGTGCGAGGCCGGGGGGTGCTGAGTCTGGGGGTGCTGAGCCGGGGGGTGCTGAGCCGGAGGGTGCTACGTCAGGAGCTGCTGAGCCTGGGGGTGCTGGGCCTGGAGGTGCGGAGCCTGCGCCTGCTGGACCTGGGGGCTCTCCGGTTCTTCCGTCTCGGCGGGAGCCGCTCTCTCCACAGGAGCTGCGCGAGTGGTTTGCTCGCCGCTGGAGGCGTGCTGCTGGAGCTGGAGCTTCTTCGCCTGCTGAGGGTGCTGCCGGTCCCGGAGCTGCTGGGCCTGCGGGTCCTACTGGAGCTGGAGCTACTGAGTCTGGGGGTGCTGAGTCTGGAGCTGCTGAGCCTGGAGGTGCTGAGTCTGGAGCGGCTGTGCCTGGGGGTGCTGAGTCTGGAGCTGCTGAGCCTGGGGTTTCTCCTGCTGCTGCGTCTCGCCGGTAGCCCCTCTCTCCACAGGAGCTGCGTGAGTGGTTTGCTCGCCGCTGGAGGAGTGCTGCTGGAGCTGGAGCTTCGTCGACCGTCGAGGGTGCTGGTGCTGCCGGTCCCGGAGCTGCTGGGCCTGCGGGTCCTAGTGGAGCTGCAGCTGCTGAGGGTGTTGGTGCTGAGACTACTGCTGTCTGTCCTGGCGGTGGTTCTGCTGCTGGTGCTGCTGGAGGTCCTGCCGCTGGAGGTGTTGGTGGCGCTGGTGCTGTCGCTGAGGGTGCTGGTGCTGTCCCTGCTGAGTCTGGAGCTGCCGCGCGGCCTCGGCCGTACTTCGTTCCGCTCCTACAGCAGGTTCTTGGTCTTTCTCCTTCGGTAGAGTGTCCACAGCCTGTCCAGTCGCAGTCACTGTTGGAGCCTTCCTCTCCTCTACCTGCTCCCTCTCCTTACACTGGTCCTACTGGAGGTCTTGCTGAGCGTCGTGAGCCTGCGTCTCGTCCCGCGTCGCCTGTTCGTGCTGCTCGCGCTAGTGGTCGCGGTTCGCGTCAGCGTCCTCCTCCTGTCCCTGGCACGCACCGGATGTCTCTGCGTCCGTCCACTGCTCCTCTGCGTGCCCCTTTGCCTTCTCCTCCTGAATCCTCTCTTCCTGCGCTTGCCGAGCCTGAGTCGGACTCTCTTCGCGCTGCCAGTCCTACTGTCACGCGTCTGCTTGCTACTGTCGTCACTGACCCCTCTTTTGGGTCCACTGCTGCGTCTGCTCTAGTCGCTGAGCTCGTTGACTTTGCTGCTCGCTGTCGTCTCGACTACGCTGCTGGTCTTGTTGCTGAGTCTGCGTCTGTCTGTCCTCCGTCCGTCGGGGGTGAGTGTGCTCTTGGCACGGACGTCCTAGAGGACAGACAGGAGGAGTTACAGTGTCTAGCGGCTGCTTCACCTCATCTCGCGTCTGTACTACTTGCCCCTGAGGGAGACCCGGATGCACTAGACATCCCGACTCCGCGTTCTTACGCGGAGGCCGTAGAGGGTCCCTACTCCTCTCAGTGGCAGGCAGCTATGGATGCAGAGATGGCTTCCTGGAAGTCCACAGGCACCTACGTTGACGCGGTTCCCCCTCCTGGGGCGAACATCGTCAGTGGCATGTGGATTTTCAGGGTGAAGCGGCCGCCGGGCTCTCCACCTGTCTTCAAGGCGCGGTACGTTGCTCGTGGCTTCAGTCAGCGGCAGGGAGTTGACTACTTTCAGACCTTCTCTCCCACCCCGAAGATGACCACTCTTCGGGTGCTGCTGCACATAGCCGCTCAGCGCGACTATGAGCTTCACTTTCTCGACTTCAGAACTGCGTTCCTGCAGGGTAGCCTGCACGAGGAGATCTGGCTGCGCCGTCCACCTGGCTTCACTGGGACTTTCCCTCCTGGCACCCAGTGGAGCCTCCGACGGCCAGTCTACGGTCTCCGCCAGGCACCGCGTGAGTGGCACGACACACTGAGGACTACGCTTGCGGCTCTTGGGTTTGCTCCTTCTACTGCTGACCCGTCGCTGTTTCTGCGCACCGACACTTCACTGCCGCCGTTCTACATCCTCGTGTACGTCGACGACTTGGTCTTTGCCACAGCGGACACTGCTGGACTCGCCTACGTGAAGTCCGAACTGCTGAAGAGACACACGTGCACAGACCTGGGTGAACTGCGCAGCTACCTTGGCTTGCAGATCACTCGGGACAGAGCACGCCGCACCATTACCTTGACTCAGTCACACATGGTGCAGCAGGTCCTTCAGCGCTTCGGCTTCACGTACTCCTCGCCTCAGGCCACTCCTCTGCCTACTCGCCACTCACTCTCAGCTCTGCCTTCGGATGAGTCAGTAGAGTCGAGTGGTCCGTATGCAGAGCTTGTTGGCTGCCTCATGTACCTGATGACCTGCACACGACCTGACCTTGCATACCCTCTTAGCATTCTTGCACGCTATGTTGCTCCTGGGAGACACAGACCAGAGCACATGGCTGCAGCGAAGAGGGTATTGCGCTACCTGTGCAGTACGTCGGGCATGGGGCTTGTGCTTGGAGGGCGGAGTCCAGTGGTCCTTACCGGCCACGCGGACGCTTCTTGGGCTGACGACCAGGCTACGCAGCGGTCGTCACAGGGTTACACCTTCAGCCTTGGTTCCGGCTCTGTCTCGTGGCGGTCTACTCGCTCGTCTTCGGTTCTCGGCTCCAGTTGTGAGGCTGAGATCTACGCCGGGGCCATGGCTGCACAGGAGCTTCGCTGGCTCACCTACCTGCTGACTGACCTTGGAGAGCCTCCTCGTTCTCCTCCAGTGCTGTACGTAGACAACAAGGCCATGCTGGCCTTGTGTCGAGAGCAGCGCTTGGAGCACAGAACGAAGCACATTGCTCTCCGCTACTTCCTTGCTCGTGAGCTGCAGCAGCGTGGTCAGTTGCGACTTGCGTACGTGGCCTCTGAGGCCAACACTGCTGATGTGTTCACCAAGGCACTCGCGCCTTGTGACCATCAGCGCTTTTGCACCCAGCTGGGTCTTGTGCCTGTCTTGCCTCACTTGCTCTCCTCTTGACTTTACTTGTACTGTGACATATATATATACCTGCTCTTGCTTGTCTAGTTTTATATATATGTCTGTACTCCTGCATGTGAACTGGCCTCTGGCCCTGCTCTTGTGCTCGGACTGTGTGGTGACTTTGTGATCCACCCTGAGCTTGCTTTGCTTTGCTTGACTGGTCTTGTGACCCCTTGTTCTCCCCCACTTTGCCTATGGGGGTGTGTCAAACATTATATATGTTATGCTTGTGTAGGCTACAGTGGGTTAGCCTATAGGGGGTACACAATTCTAGGGTTTACTACTTGTACTCATTTCACTTCTAGTTCATTCATTCCTGTTCGCTTATTCTCACACAACTTGTGCCTTCGAACCACCTGACGGAATAGCGACATGAACAAAGTGGCCCAGCTGGTCGCTTTGCTGGACTCATCCCAAAATTCCCTCTCGGGGCCCGAGCGAAAGGGAAGACGAAGTGCGTACTTCGCGTGCTCGAGTCAAGTACTGCTAGGGTGTAGCGTGTGCAGATACAGTGTAAACCCCCCTCCTGGTAGCGAGTGCACTTGCACAACCAACTCGGAAGCGAAGTATGGACAATGAAATTAGGGTGGAGTACAGACACACTACACTCGACACCTCCAGCCTGCTCGTAGACCATTGGAGGGTGCGATGTGCATACTCACCCTTAAAAACAGCTCTCCACACAGAAACAAGTGTGTATGTACTTCAATGCATCGCTTCCAACGCCCTTGGAGTTTAGAGGAGGGGCTAGTCATTTTTTACCCTACTCACACAAACGATAATCTCAGCCGTCGATTCCATATCTGTTAACCATTGCATTCGGGGCTGCCTATGATTCGTTCCTCACAAAAGGTTGGAATGTGAGCCGTCGATTGGTTTTTTTTTCAGTCGTCGATTTTTAGATGCAAAGGCTGAGTACAACCGTCGATGAGAAACAAAGGGGACGGTGAAGATTAAGCACCAACATTAGAAAGGTTGGAATCGCAACCGTTGATGGTCCTAACTTCGAACGATCTAGATTTCAGGTGCATCAACCTGCTATTTCGCTTGACAGCAGAAATTACGTGAGTCTTTCAGCTGTCATTGTATGATTGGCTATTAAACTGTAATTGTAGATGTATTCAGGCGTTCAATGGTTAAGATCGAGAGATGCAGTGAGTTGGCACAAGATATTGAGATCTCGATTCGGATTGGTTCATGTTCAATCAGGCTCAGATTTCGGGGGAGGAACGCACTGCTTGACTTGGTATATTCTGAGCACATCTTCATTTCCTCCTTCCCTTCATTGCTTGCAGCTCTCATTTTCCATCGCGACTGTCTTTCCGGCCTTAGTTGCCTTCTTCGAGTTCCTTACCGGCAACCACGCTCCCGTCGAGTTGGATCCTTCAGTCACCTTCAAAATATTAGGCGTTAGTTCAAAGCTTCTCTTCGATTTTCACGTATTTTTAGCCACCGTGTACGCATGACATTGGCCACAATGGCGTGCGTGCAGCGACACCATGGTTAGTACTTAGAGCTTTGCTTCACTGTAGAGCCCGTTTTCTTAGCGCTAACGAGACATGAGTGTGTCGTGGTTTTGCAGGCGACTGGTTTGGCAGTCCAGCATACCCTATTATGCTGTATTTGACCTCAGCTGTATTCGTTTTCCCACAGTTGTTGGCAGCTAATTGGTTAGTTTCCAGCGCTTATTTTAAACGTCGTACGTTGTCTCCTGTTTTTTCAGGGTGGGTTGGTCGTGTCTGCCAGCTATCGATGATCGTGAAGATTCATGTCTGTGAAGGCTTTTACCCATTCGACGGTTTAGAGTTGAGTTTAGTTGGTTGTGTTCTTGTGTATTGTTTTATTAGTTTATACATTCAACTACAAATTTCAAATTTATGACTATCCACCATAGAATATGTTAATGAACAGAGGCTATGTAACATGCTTACAATGTACTATCAAAACGGGTATTGCTTTGTGAACTTAACGTAATTACTATGTATATACTGCACGTTTTCGGGTGACTGGTGTCCTAGTGCGAACCTCGTACTAACTGTAATTGGTTGATGGGAGTAAATGCTTTCTGTACGCCGACCATGTACAAAATACATTCGTAGTATGATTTCAAGTAAGTACAAAGCACGTACTGTATTGCCAGGTGAAGAGTAGCTTGTTTGTCGCAGAACCTATACTTACATAGTTCGTCAGTACTATGTGCGCTCTACGTAAAGACAATGTGTAGGCATTGTGTTTACTTAGTATTTCCGCCAAACATTTTTGGGATGTTTTTCTTCGAGGCCGTGCTAATGCGATGCTCTATACACGCCGTGCTTACACGCGACCTTTCATCCAGCCATCCCATTTTTTCAATTTTGCGTGTCGTCGGCTTTCGCTGTCGTTTGCCGAGTTTGACTGCCCTTCGCCGAGTGCCGCTGAAGTTAGCCGAGTTCGTTGCCGCCGTCCGCGGTGTTTCTCTGCCTTTCGCCAAGTTTGCTTCCGTCGTTCGCCAAGTTTCTCTGCCATTTGCCGGATTCTGCTGGCTCTTGCCGACTTTCGGTGCCGTTCACCAAGTATCGCTGCCTTTCACACAGCTGCTGCCGTTCGCCGGGTATCGCAGCCTTTCGCACAGCTGCTGCCGTTCGCCGAGTATCGCTGCCTTTCGCACAGTTGCTGCCGTTCGCCGAGTATCGATGTCTTTCGCACAGCGACTGCCGTTCGCCGAGTATCGATGTCTTTTGCACAGCTACTGGCGTTCGCCGAGCCTCGGCGCTGTCTTCCGCACATCTGCTGCCGTTCGCCGAGTGTCGCGGCTTTTCGCACAGCTGCTGCCGTTTGCGGAGTGTGTCTGTCTTCAGCACAGCTGCTCCCGTTCGCCGACGCTGTTGTCCGCCGAGTTTCTCTACCGTTCACTGGCGACACGGCGAGTCGCCGACTTCCGCTGCTGTACGCGAGGTTTGCTTCGAGAAATGACGGCGAAGGATTTAGCATGGTGGAACGCAGAGAAATGCGTGCAAGGAATCGAAGGTGGCTAAACAGTAGCAGCGGGGTGAACGATCGACCTGAGAGCAGCAGCGTGTGAAAGAGCGGCGACGCGGGTTTGGCCCAGCAGCAGCGGGTGTCAACCGTGGGTTGAAGCTGGGTGGTATCGGCAGGAGCAGTGCAGTTGTGTTCGACTGCACGCGAATTCCAAGTACGCTGACGACAGCAGAGCGGAATCGAAGCACGCTGACGACAGCAGAACGGGATGTGAAGCAAGCTGACGACAGCAGAACGGGATGTGAAGTAAGCTGACGACAGCAGAACGGGATGTGAAGCAAGCTGACGACAGCAGAACGGGATGTGAAGCAAGCTGACGACAGCAGCATCGCGGAAAAGGGAACTGCAAAAAGCAACTCGAAAGTTACAGCCTCGTTACTTTAGGGTTGCATTTCTCCCGCAAGAAAAAAAGTCAAGGTTCAAAATCGTGGGTGCTGCAGTGACTTGCGATGCAACTTTTCTGTCACTAAATCGACAGAAACTGCATACACTGACGCAACTAACCCGGTATGCAGTAAATCAACCTCAAAGTTGCGGAAAGTCACTTCTCAGCAACCACAGCGAAAGTGTTACGAGAACGCCACGTGGCATTACGACGTACTCAAGATGAAACTGAAACATGCTGACGTGGATGTCGATGTACGCTAACGACAACCGTCGGATCAGATTCATATCGACGCACGAAATTTTGGCACATGGACCAATCGTAGGCGTGCGATTAAAAAAAAAAAAAAAAAAAAAAAAAAAAAAAAAAAAAAAAATGGCTAGCGATTGGAACAGTGATAGTTTCGATTGACGCTTCTCGTTTATGGGTATTCGTTTCTCAGCACGGATAGAAAATGTCAATAATAATGATTCTCTTACAAGGCTGCAAACGTACAATCTACCCAACCTTACTAGTACTACTACGCATAATGCACAGGTAAGATGATGTGTGAACTCTGTTAATAAGAATATGGACGCAGCCTGCAGAAACAGAGGAAAAAAACCTTGTTAAAAAATCATAACAGGACTGCCATTCCACCACTCACCATTATGGTTAATAAGGATTCTGGTTGACAATGGAAGGGGGTAACAGGTTGGCCCTGCAAAACATGCAAACACAACTTACTGTAACGCATCTCTGCAAGAAGAAAATCTCTACAAGTCAAACAGATGTAAACTGGAAAAAAAGACATGAAAACTTGGTTAACAAGTACACCAAGTTTGCGTTTCCAATACTCATCATTGTGGTCAGTACTAATGGGTAGTGTTGAACAATATGCATAGCGGGATAATGGTTGACGATAAGCATGCAGTAACCGGGACGCCCTGAAAAAAACGCATACGGTAATGCGAGTATCGTTATTTATAATCCTGCTAGTAAAAAAGGTAAGCGATGACGTTCACATGTGTGAAACCTGCACCCACAAGGTTGCTGTTACGGACGTCTCTGAGCTTGTTCCAGAAGGGTTAGTGATACCCACGGAAGCGAAACACCAGATGCATCGTACTTACATTTTGCATAGTCGGTTGCGGCTGCTCTAACTCCGATGGTTACACATGGCGACGAGTGAGATGCTGGACAGGGTTAGTCTCTAACCGAATATATGAAGTAGATGCAATCGTAAGAACCAAGAAGGTAACATTACTTGGGACTGCAAACATAGGACACATGGCGAAGCCATAAAAAACGCATACTTCAGCGATATTTAAATACCTTACCAATTGTTAAAGAAGTAGTTGCCGGAACGGCGCCTAAACGTAAAAATTTGCGTGCATGTTCTCCAAGAAAATGTTGAAACTCGTCGACCTGAAAAGGGGAATGTTTTGGTAAATGGAAAGGGGAAAGTCATGAATGAGGCTCTGACGTGGGCTCTGATGTGCAAATGTTCACCAAGTAAGGTAAGGGATAAATCGCCGGTGAATAAGTGGCATCATGTTCAGTAGGTTCCATCACAACAAGAATGCTAGTCTGGTGACCATTGGAAAAACAAATGGGAGGGGAGAGACGGGGTAGGTTGTGGGTATTACTACGGGAGGTACAGGTGTAAAGGGGAATCATGGGAGAAAGGTGGAAGCGGTAAAGCTGAGGGAGTAATGGGCGGACGTTTTGGGTAGGTTTGCTCGGGTGTGCTGACGTGTACCTATCGGAAGGTGCAGATTGATTGACTCTTCAAAGCAGAACAATGATTGGTTCAAATTGATTTGTTGGCTCCCACGTCACACCTCCAAAGAAACCATCTGCCGTTTGTGGGTTGGGTTGGGTGGTTGGGTTCAGATTTGAGAAAAAACGAAAACGATGTATGCACGTTTGTAGCCTCGCTAGATTTCGTGGGGTCGTTCAGTTTCGTAAAATTTGTTGTCACCATGGCCACTATCAACGTTACACTGCCAAAACGCTTTCAAACTCTCTAAACCGCGCAAAACCGAGTGACTCGTAAATGTTGACGGAACTGCAACTTTGCGGTCACATTTTTCCGCTGGTTTCCGCATTCGCAACTAGTGTACAGAAAGTTGCTTTTTGCGTGCGTTGTTTTTTTTACACTTCGCGCAACTCAGTCGCAGGTTTTTCGCAGAAAAACCTTCGAACCCCCAAAATCGCAATTATCCTTTTCCGCGATGAGAACGGGGTGTGAAGCAAGCTGACGACAGCAGAACGGGATGTGAAGCACGCTGACAGCAGAACGGGATGTGAAGCAAGCTGACAACGCTAGAGCGGCATGCGAAGGTGCGTGTGCGCGAAGGGCAAGCTGGGTGGACGTAGGAGTCCGCCGCGTAGATGTCTTGTGTCGTTGTCAGCTGCTCCTGCTTCCTGTCGTCCTTGTTTCCGCGCTGCTCTGACGCATATTTGCACCCTTCTACCGTCTCTGCTTGTGTGCACTCTGTGTGTCCAGGGAGGGAGGAGGGATGGAGGACGTGAGATGCAGTTGCAGCGCCAGCGGGAGCAGCAGGAACAAGAGCGGGCAAATCAACAGCGCGAGAGACAGACATCATAGCGGCATGTAAAGGTGCGTACGTACGGAGGGCAAGTGGGGGGCCACGGAAACAGTCTAGGTCGCCGCGCGGCAAGTCTTCAAATCAAATTTTGATTTCCTTGAGTCCGTTTCCTCTTATGCTTCTAAGACACTTTCTTGTGTGCTTGTTCTTGTGCTGTGTTCACTGCTGTGGTTGGGAGGCCTCCGTGACGTAGAGGCCCAAGGAATCTTCAACAGTCCTGCCAAGGCGTGGCCGCACATCGCGTCCCAGAGAGGGGCTCTACCAGTAATCAGTCGACTGCTGAGGCGTCTCGGAATCTGCCTCACCATGGCAGCACGGTAAGTGAATTAACCAAGTCAATCGGGGGGGAGCAATCTAGGTCGCCATGCGGCAAGCCTTAGAAACGTTTTCTGGTTTCTGTGAGTCCAGTTCCTATCCTTATTCTGATACGCTCTCTTGTGTGCTTTTCCTGTGCTGAGTTTGCTGCTGTGGTTGAGGGGACTCCTTGACTGAGAGGCCCAAGGACGCGTCAACACTCCGGCCAAGGCATGGCGGAGAGGGGTTCTGCAAGTATCCAATCGATAGCTGAGGCGTTTCGGAATCTGCCCTACCATGGAAGCACGGTGAGTGAATTGGCAAGTCTTTCGGGGGGGCTAAGAGTTGTCTAGGTCGCCGCGCGGCAAGTCTTGAATCTAAGTTTGATTTTTTTGGAGTCCGTCTCCTCTCATGCTTCTGATACACTCTCTTGTGTGCTTGTTTGTTCCTGTGCTGTGCTGTGTTCGCTGCTTTGGTTGGAGGGCGCCACAGACGCGTCAACTGTCCTGCCAAGGCGTGGTGGTGCATCGAATCCTAGGGAGGGGCTCTTGCAGTAACCATCCGACTTCTGACGCGTTTCGAAATCTGTGTTATCATGGCAGCACGGTGAGTAAAATGGCCAACTCTATTGGGGGGGAGGCATAGCTGTCTAGGTCGCCGTGCGGCAAGTCTTAGAATTATATTATGGTTTCTTTGAGTCTGGTTCCTATTCTGCTGTGTTTTGAGTCTGGTTCCTATTCTGCTGTGTTTTGAGTCTGGTTCCTATTCTGCTGTGTTTTGAGTCTGGTTCCTATTCTGCTGTGTTTTGAGTCTGGTTCCTATTCTGCTGTGTTTTGAGTCTGGTTCCTATTCTGCTGTGTTTTGAGTCTGGTTCCTATTCTGCTGTGTTTCGAGTCTGGTTCCTATTCTGCTGTGTTTTGAGTCTGATTCCTATTCTGCTGTGTTTTGAGTCTGGTTCCTATTCTGCTTCTGATCTACTCTCTTGTGTGCATTTTCCTGTGCTGTGTTCGGCGGTTTTGTTGTGGTGTGGCGGTGTCGACAGTCTGGCCAAGGCGTGGCGGTGCGTCCCATCCCAGCGTTGCGGTGTGTCGAATCTTGCCAAGGCGTGGCAGTCCGGCCAAGGCGTGGTGGAGAGCGGCTCTGCCAGTAACCATCCGACTGCGGATGCGTTTCGGAATCTGCGTCACCATGGCAGCAGGGTGAGTGAATTGGGCAAGTCGATCAGGGGGCAGCAGTCTAGGTCGCCGAGCGGCAAGTCGCAGACCTGAATACAATTCCTTCTGTGTCTTTTTTCTACTGCTGCTTCTCACGCGCACTCTCCTCCTCTGTGCTCGTTTCTGCGCTGTGTCTTCAGCTGTGGTTTCGGTCCCGAAGGATGCCTCCGTATGTGAGAGGCGTTGACCATGGGTGGTGCGTCCTGGGGAGGTGCTGTGCGAGTAGGGATCCGCCCCCTGAGCCGACTCAGAATCTGCCTCACCATGGCTGTGCGGTAAGTGGTTGGGCTGGTTTGTTGGGGGGCACAAGTGTCTAGGTCGCCGCGCGGCATGTGTCTTAGAAGCAGTTTCTGTTTCTTTCGAGTCTGTTTCCTTTGTTGCTTCTGACGCGCTCTCGTCTATGATTGTTTTTCTGCTGTGCTGGCTGCTCTGATTTGAGTGTTTTGTGTGTGGGATGGGCCAGGGAGGAGCGAATAAGGGTCAGGCGAACGACTTCCGAGCAGCAGCAGCAGCAGCAGCAGCAGCAGCAGCAGCAGCAGCAGCAGCAACAACAGTAGCAGCAGCAGCAACAACAACAGCAGCAACAGCAGCAGCAACAGCAGCAGCAGCCGCAGCAGCAGCAGCAGCAGCTTCGTCAGGGAGAATGGGGGAGTGGGGGGAGAGAGGCTGTGTTACTGTGCAATACGGTAAGCTGTTGACCACATCTGCCGGGGGGGTAAGAGCTGTCTAGGTCGCCATGCGGCAAGTCTTAGAAATGATTTTCGTTTCTTTCAAGTCTGTCTCCGCTGCTGCTTCTCATCCACTCCACACTCCCCTCTGTGCTTGTGTCTCTGCTGTGTTCGCTGCTGTGGTGCCGGTGCCTCCTGCACTGAGGCCCACAGGATGATGCAACAGCAGCAGTCATGCCAAGGGGAGGTGCTTCTCACAAAGATGTGCGGCGAGTGAGCATCCTCACCACTTGGCTCACCATGGCAGTAAAGTAAGTCGTTGGGCGGGTCTACTAGGGGGGCAGGAGAGTCTAGGTCGCCGTGCGGCAAGTCTTAGAACCGATTGCTGTCTCTTTCGAGTCCGTTTCCACTGCTGCTTCTCACGCACTCCCCTCTGCGCTCGTTTCTGTGCTGTGTTCCCTGCTGCAGTGCCGGTGTGTGCCTCCTGCACTGAGATCCAAGGACACAGCAACAGCCATGCCAAGGGGTGGTGCTTCTCTAAAAGGTGCTGTGCGAGGGAGGACGCTCACCAGAAACTCGGAAAATGGCTCGCCGTGACAGTATGGTACGTCGTTGGGCGGGACTACTGGGGGGGGACAGAAGAGTCTAGGTCGCCGTGCGGCAAGTCTTAGAGTCGATTTCTGTTCCTTCCGAGTCCGTATCCGCTGCTGCTTCTGATTCTCCTTTCTCTCCTCTGTGCTCGTGTCTGTGATGTGTCCGCTGCTGTGGTGCCAGTGCCTCCTGCGCTGAGTCTCCAAGGGCACAGCAGCTGTCATGCCACGAGATGGTGAAGAGGTGCTTCTCAGAGAGGAGGTGCTGTGCGAGATGGTGCTGTGCGAGATGGTGCTGTGCGAGATGGTTCTGTGCGAGATGGTGCTGTGCGAGATGGTGCTGTGCGAGATGGTGCTGTGCGAGATGGCGCTGTGCGAGATGGCGCTGTGCGAGATGGCGCTGTGCGAGATGGCGCTGTGCGAGTGAGGAGGCTCACCACATCACTCGGAACATGGCTTGCCACGGCAGTATGGTCAGTTGGCTGGGCGGGTCTATTGGGGGGGCAGAAGAGTCTAGGTCGCCGTGCGGCAAGTCTTAGAATTGATTTCTGTTCCTTTCAAGTCTGTATCCGCTGCTGCTTCTGATGCTCGTTTCTCTCCTCTGCGCTCGTTTCTGTGCTGTATTTGCTGTTGTGGTGCCGGTGCCTCTTGCATTGAGGACCAAGGGCACAGCAGCAGTCATGCCAAGGGATGGTGCTTCTCAGAGAGGTGCTGCACGAGTTAGCATCCTCACCCTATGGCTCGCCATGGCAGTACGGTAAGGCACTGGGCTGGTCTATTGGGGGGGCAGTAGTGTCTAGGTCGCCGCACGGCAAGTCTTAGAATCGATTTCTGTTTCTTTCGAGTCAGTTTCCGCTGCTGCTCCTGACGCACTCTCTTTTCTGCTCGTCTCTGTGCTGTGTTCGCTGCTGTGGTGCGGGTGCCTCCTGCACTGAGACCCAAGGACGCAGCAACATCTTGCCAAGGGATGATGCGTCTCAAAAGGGTGCTGTGCGAGGGCGCCATGGCAGTTCGGTATGTTGTTGGGCGGGTCTACTGGGGGGGCAGAAGTGTCTAGGTCACCGTGCAGCAAGTCTTAGAATCGATTTTTTTTTTTTGGGTTGCGAAGCAACCCTTTACGATCGATTTTGACAGTTTTTTTTTCATGTTTTTTTTAAATAAATCATGAAAAAAAAAAATCCGTAATCTACAGTACCACCCTTCCCATTGTGCATGTTGAATATTGGTAGCAGTCTTTGTAGTAGTTTTGTGCGTAAATGCTACAGTGTTTGTATTATATCTGTTACTGTTTGATGTTGTGATAATTGCATGTAATAAATGGTATGAATACTAGTAATGAATTACACGTCACGCATGCTTAAATGAATGTAATGATGATGCATGATATATAGATGCATACCTAATACACATATATGCATGAAAATGCTTTTGTATGCATATGATATGCTGAAATGCATCACACCAGTATATCATAGAAATGTGTGATAGTTAACGACCCAAAAACTAGGCTACCGCATCCCCTGCCTAGCATGGGGGGGAAGTCAATAGCAAAGTCTTTGAATAATCAACTAGCACATGAAACAATACAATCTGTTAACTTTAAAAAAGAGGTTCACTCTATCAAATCCAGTTCGAAGTGGCAAACACACGAGTCACTGAGTGCGCCAATGAACCAATGAGAAATGATAGAAATGAACCCCGTTCTTAAAATTGACAGACATGCATTGATATTGCAATGACAGATGAGATGAACACACACTCTCATACACACCACACACACACGCATGCACACTTACACACGCACAAACACAAAAGCACAGACACACAACTAATAGCAAAAAATAACCAGAGCTGCAAAATCATAAACAACAGTGAAAGATCTAACGACAAACAATATCCTTCTATTTTCCGAAATGACCTCAACTGCCTGGTGGTTACGACATATCACCTGAGAAGCAAATTCAAAACAAACGCGGAAAAGAACGGGGCATTAGGCAAACAGATGGGCTATTCATGGTATCCTTAGAAATATCCTTAGAATCTGACACCACCAAAAACAGAAATACATGAAATTTGAAAGCAATAACTTCTGATGTTCATTTGGAAAAAAAATTGAGCAGAATAAGAAACAACAGTTTAGAAGCCTTAATGAACCATCAAAGACCACAACCATGAGTACAGAGATTTCAAAAAAAAAAAAAACAACCAATATAAAACTATCAGCGAGGAACAAACGAGAAGAGAGAATGAATGAGATTTTAACCAGGGAATAAAATGTTGAAGAAATTGAGACTATGCAAGAACGAAAGAAGAAAGAAAAGGAAATGAAAGGTAGAGAAGGGCTTAAGGCAGATGCTTCCACGAGACAATGAATCAACAATTTTTAAAAGAACGAATGAAGGAAACGCCGGTACTAAACATACGCTAATTGAAAGTTTCATGAAGTAAAAAGGAAGCGCAGATAGCCAAAGGAAGAACAAAAAGTGATGCTTCAAATCAAATAACAGAATATACGCCGTAGTAGAGAACACGCGACGGTAGGAAACGAATGTAGAAAACGAAAGCGGAAGCAGAAAACGGAAGTAGCTAGGTGAAGCAGTAAATTCTCATATTATGTTACTCTCCCGCATTCTTTATCACGTAGTATTTTCGCTCACTAAGGGCGTATTCGTAGCTTTGTGTCATCCTGAATTTGTGTCATCCAAAATTGTGGGAGCCAATCTGAAAACCCGCGGTTCGAGATTCAATTTTTCCGATTGGATCCCATGATTTCGGATGACACGAAGCGTAGATGACACGAAGTCCCGAATACGCCCTACTCTCTCATTCTCCTTCACACTCTAAACTCACCAAGTTCTGACGACATGATCGTGCCCGCGTATAAAGTGTGGAAAATAGAACGAGAATGAATGAACTATGAGTGAAGTGAGTACAAATAGCAAAACCCTAATTGGGTTGTACCCCCTATGGTATACCCCACTGTAGCCTACACAACAGCATAAGCTACATATATGTTCTGACACACCCCCATAGGCAAAGTGGGGGAGAACAAGGGGTCACAAGACCAGTCAAGCAAAGCAAAGCAAAGCTCAGGGTGGATCACAAAGTCACCACACAGTCCGAGCACAAGAGCAAGGCCACAAGGCCAGTTCACATGCAGGAGTACACACATATATATATAAAGCTAGACAAGCAAGAGCACGTATATATATGTGACAGTACAAGTAAAGTCAAGAGGAGAGCAAGTGAGGCAAGACAGGCACAAGACCCAGCTGGGTGCAGAAGCGCTGATGGTCACAAGGCGCGAGTGCCTTGGTGAACACATCAGCAGTGTTGGCCTCAGAGGCCACGTACGCAGGCCGCAACTGTCCACGCTGCTGTAGCTCACGAGCAAGGAAGTAGCGAAGAGCAATGTGCTTCGTTCTGTGCTCCAGACGCTGCTCTCGACACAAGGCCAGCATGGCCTTGTTGTCTACGTACAGCACTGGAGGAGAACGAGGCGGCTCTCCAAGGTCAGTCAGCAGGTAGGTGAGCCAGCGAAGCTCCTGTGCAGCCATGGCCCCGGCGTAGATCTCAGCCTCACAACTGGAGCCGAGAACCGAAGACGAGCGAGTAGACCGCCACGAGACAGAGCCGGAACCAAGGCTGAAGGTGTAACCCTGTGACGACCGCTGCGTAGCCTGGTCGTCAGCCCAAGAAGCGTCCGCGTGGCCGGTAAGGACCACTGGACTCCGCCCTCCAAGCACAAGCCCCATGCCCGACGTACTGCACAGGTAGCGCAATACCCTCTTCGCTGCAGCCATGTGCTCTGGTCTGTGTCTCCCAGGAGCAACATAGCGTGCAAGAATGCTAAGAGGGTATGCAAGGTCAGGTCGTGTGCAGGTCATCAGGTACATGAGGCAGCCAACAAGCTCTGGGTACGGGCCACTCGACTCTACGGACTCATCCGAAGGCAGAGCTGAGAGCGAGTGACGAGTAGACAGAGGAGTGGCCTGAGGCGAGGAGTACGTGAAGCCGAAGCGCTGAAGGACCTGCTGCACCATGTGTGACTGAGTCAAGGTAATGGTGCAGCGTGCTCTGTCCCGAGTGATCTGCAAGCCAAGGTAGCTGCGCAGTTCACCCAGGTCTGTGCACGTGTGTCTCTTCAGCAGCTCGGACTTCACGTAGGCGAGTCCAGCAGTGTCCGCTGTGGCAAAGACCAAGTCGTCGACGTACACGAGGATGTAGAACGGCGGCAGTGAAGTGTCGGTGCGCAGAAACAGCGACGGGTCAGCAGTAGAAGGAGCAAACCCAAGGGCCGCAAGCGTAGTCCTCAGTGTGTCGTGCCACTCACGCGGTGCCTGGCGGAGACCGTAGACTGGCCGTCGGAGGCTCCACTGGGTGCCAGGAGGGAAAGTCCCAGTGAAGCCAGGTGGACGGCACAGCCAGATCTCCTCGTGCAGGCTCCCCTGCAAGAACGCAGTACTGAAGTCGAGAGAGTGAAGCTCGTAGTCGCGCTCAGCGGCTATGTGCAGCAGCACCCGAAGAGTGGTCATCTTTGGGGTGGGAGAGAAGGTCTGAAAGTAGTCAACTCCCTGCCGCTGACTGAAGCCACGAGCGACGTACCGCGCCTTGAAGACAGGTGGAGAGCCCGGCGGCCGCTTCACCCTGAAGATCCACATGCCACTGACGATGTTCGCCCCAGGAGGGGGAACCGCGTCAACGTAGGTGCCTGTGGACTTCCAGGAAGCCATCTCTGCATCCATAGCTGCCTACCACTGAGAGGAGTAGGGACCCTCTGCGGCCTCCGCATAAGAGCGCGGAGTCGGGATGTCTAGTGCATCCGGGTCTCCCTCAGGAGCAAGCAGTACAGACGCGAGATGAGGTGAAGCAGCAGCCAGACACTGGAACTCCTCCTGCCTGTCCTCTAGGACGTCCGTGCCAAGAGCACACTCACCCCCGACGGACGGAGGACAGACAGACGCAGACTCAGCAACAAGACTAGCAGCGTAGTCTAGACGATAGCGAGCAGCAAAGTCGACGAGCTCAGCGACAAGAGCAGACGCAGCAGCGGACTCAAAAGAGGGGTCAGTGACGACAGTAGCAAGCAGACGCGTGACAGTAGGACTGGCAGCACGAAGGGAGTCCAACTCTGGGTCGGTAAGCACAGGAAGGGAGGACTCAGGAGGAGAAGGCAAAAGGGCACGCAGAGGAGCAGTGGACGGACGCAGAGACATCCGGTGCGTGCCAGGGACAGGAGGAGGACGCGGACGCGAACCACGACCACTAGCGCGGGCAGCACGAACAGGCGACGCGGGACGAGACGCAGGCTCACGACGCTCAGCAAGACCTCCAGTAGGACCAGTGTAAGGAGAGGGAGCAGGCAGTGGGGAGGTAGGCTCCAACAGTGACTGCGACTGGACAGGCTGTGGACACTCTACCGGAGGAGAAAGACCAAGAACCTGCTGCAGAAGCGGAACGAAGTACGGCCGAGGCCGCGCGGCAGCTCCAGACTCAGCAGGGACAGCACCAGCACCCTCAGCGGCAGCACCAGCGCCACCAACACCTCCAGCGGCAGGACCTCCAGCAGCACCAGCAGCAGAACCACTGTCAGGACAGACAGCAGCAGACTCAGCACCAACGCCCTCAGCAGCCCCAGCTCCAGTAGGACCCGCAGGCGTAGCACCTCTGGGACCGGCGGCACCAGTACCCTCGACGGTCGAAGAAGCTCCAGCTCCAGCAGTACGCCTCCAGCGGCGAGCAAACCACTCGCGCAGCTCCTGTGGAGAGAGGGGCTCCCGCCGAGACGCAGCACCAGGAGAAACCCCAGGCTCAGCGGCTCCAGACGTAGCACCCCCAGGCTCAGCAGCTCCAGACTCAGCACCCCCAGGCTCAGCAGCTCCAGCTCCAGTAGGACCCGCAGGCCCAGCAGCTCCGGGACCGGCAGCACCAGCACCCTCAGCAGTCGAAGGAGCTCCAGCTCCAGCAGCACGCCTCCAGCGGCGAGCAAACCACTCGCGCAGCTCCTGTGGAGAGAGCGGCTCCCGCCGAGACGGAGCAACCGGAGAGCCCCCAGGTCCAGCAGTCGCAGGCTCCGCACCTCCAGGCTCAGCACCCCCAGGCTCAGCAGCTCCTGACGTAGCACCTCCCGGCTCAGCACCCCCAGCCGCAGCACCCCCAAGCTCAGCACCCCCCGGCCTCGCACCCCCAGGCTCAGCACCCCCAGCAGCAGCACCCCCAAGCTCAGCACTCGCAGGCGTAGCACCCCCAGACTCTGCACCCGCAGCAGGACCAGACTCAGCAGCAACCTCGACTGGCTCGACTGTGTCTACCTGGGACACACCTGAAGGGGCAGGAACCTGAGGGGGGAGGGGGTCTACCGGGGGGGGAACTGGCACCAGGAAGTCCGGTGAGGGGGGGAGGGAAGGAGTACGGTAGGGGAAGAGGCGGTAGAAGGGGACTGACTCGTCGAACGTGACGTCCTGGGAGGACAGAACACGACGAGAGGAGGGGTGGTAGAAATGCCACCCTGGAGCGTCAGGGGGGAAGCCAAGGAAGACACAGGCAGCAGCACGGGGGGACAGCTTGTCCGCAGACAAGTCGCGGACAAACGCCCGAGATCCCCAGACACGGAACGCAGACGCATCGCCGACCTTCCCCGTCCACAGTAACACTGGGGACATATCGGGCCGAGAGACCCTGGGGTGAAGGTTGAGCTGATGCGCCGCGTACCGAACCGCAAACGGCCACAGAAAATGGGGGGCAGCCGCATGCATCATGGACGTACGAGTGACATCCATGACCATGCCAATGCGGCGCTCAGCAATCCCATTTTGCTGTGGAGAGTCCGGAAGCGTAAAGGTCTGGCGGATCCCCTGTGCACGACAGTAGTCTCGCAGAAGGCGAGAGGAGAACTCCCCACCTCGGTCAGAGTGCAGACGCAGAACAGAAAAGTCCGAGCCGAAGCTCCTCCTGAGCTGGAGACGAGCCTCGCGGATCCAGTCGATCAGCACCTCAGTGACAGCACCCTTGCTGCGCAAGGGGAAGACTGTGGTGTAACGCGAGTAGTCGTCAACCACCAACAGGAAGTAGCGCTCGTGACCCTGCCCACGGACGGGGGCCGGGCCCCACACGTCCATGTGAAGTGTCTGCAGAGGAGCCTCTGTCGGGGGAAACTGGGAGGAGTGAGGAGCAGCCCTGAGGCGCCCCTCGACACAGGGGACACAGGAAGGTCCTGGTCCCGAAGGAAGGGGAGGGAGAGACTGGGGAAGACCAGAGACAAGGACACGGGAAGCCATGCCCCGAAGACGGGGCAAGGAGGGGTGGCCAAGACGGTGGTGCCACAGGAGAGTCTCGTGAGACAAGAGGCGACACGAACAGGGGGCAGACTCAGGACCAGACCTGGACGCAGCAGCAAACACCTGACCTGACGCTGCTACCTGACCGGACGCAGGGACAGGAGGAGACTCAGTGGTCAGGGTGTAGAGGCTCGACCCCGGCCGACGCAAGAACGTGGCCAGGTGCCGGCCTGTGCGTGCGTCCGTGCAGTGGGTCACCCGCTGACTCGCAGGAGTGAACTGGTGAACCCCCGCATCCTGCAGGTCTGCACCACTCACCAAGTTCGTCGAGAACGAGGGGAGGTACAGGCCAGACAGGGTGCCCGAGGGGGCAGCCGGACACGGGAGGACAGTGGAAAAGTGAGAGAGGACAGGACCCCCAGAGGGGTCAGCCAGGGAGACTGCAACAGGCCGACCAAGCGGCGTGAGTGTGGTGCGGTCCCGAAAGAAGGAGAGAGAAGCCCCAGAGTCAAGTGTAAAGGTGAGGGAGGCCGAAGCCAACGCGGTACCTGAGAGCGCAGCCTCACCTGCACCTGAGGAAGCAGACTCACTAGCACCTAGAGTAGCAGCCGCACCTGTACCTGGAGCAGGAGACTCACTAGCACCCAGAGCAGCAGCAGCCTCACCAGTAGCTAGAGCAGCAGGTCCTATACCCGGGTCAGGCGGTACGCACAGGTGACCGGTACGGTCAGCACTAGTAGGCAATGCATACATGGCAGTGAGAATAGCATCATAGTCAAGAGCAAATATATCTACCCTCTGCCTAAGCAACTCCACCCAGTCGGGGAGCTCAGCCTCGTCGCCAAACACGGTACGCCAGGCGTCGCTCAGACGGGCGAAGCAGCGGGACTGTGTATGACCAGGTGTCCCACAAGGCTGACCAGTCCGAGCACCAGTGAGAATCACGTAAGAGCAGCGAACAGAACTGAGAGACCCTCTACTCTGAGCGTACCACTCACGAAGCTGCTGAGGCGTGAGAGACGCGCGGGGGGGTCGCGGGAGCTGCATCTGGCCGCCACCAGTAGTAGAAGCAGCAGGAGTGGTAGCAGTAGTAGCGCCACCACCCCTACAGCCCCAACCAGCGTACCACTCACGCAGCTGCTGGGGCGTGAGGGGCTCACGCAGACGTCGATGGGGCCGCATCTGGCTCCACCAGTAGAGGCAGGAGCAGGAGTAGCAGCAGTAAGGCAGGCAGCCAGGCAAGCCAAAAAGGGAGGCAGGCAGGCAAGCAGGCGACGCGCAGCGTGCTAGCAGGGCAGGGGCTCACCAGTGGTGGGTAGAGTAGGCTCGGCGACTCAGCGGCTCGGCAGCACGGTGGCTCTGCGGCTCGGGCGACTCGGGCGGCTCGGCGGCAGGGCGGCTCGGCAGCAACTGCAGCTCGGCAGCTCGGCGACCCGGCGGCGCGGCTGTAGGGCGGCTCGGCTGCTGGGAGGCTCGGGTGTAGAGCGGCTCGGCTGCAGAGCGGCTCGGCTGCTGGGAGGCTCGGGTGTAGAGCGGCTCGGCGGCGAGGCGGCTCGGCTGCAGGGCGGCTCGAGACGAAGGAGGAGGAGAAGCAGGGGAGACCACACACCTGCCACCCCTCAGCTGGCGGCCCCCGAAGGAGCCGCGACGGGCGACGGGAAAAGGGGGGGGGGGGGGGGGGGGGAGGGAGGCGGCTCGGGCGGCTCGGGCGGCTCAGGCTGCACGGCGGCTAACGCTTGGCGTGGGGGGGGGCGGGACGGCGGCGTGCAGCAGGGACGGGCGGCGCACGGGCGGTGTGAGGCCGGGACGGGTGAGGGGTCAGGACGGGCGGCGTCCTGGCGCCGAGGGGCCGAGACAGGAGAGCGCGGCCGGGACGGGCGCGCGCGGGTGGCTAGGGGCCGGGACAGGCGGCGCGCGGGCGGCTAGGGGCCTGAACGGGCGGCGCGCGAGCGGCTAGGGGCCGGGACGGGCGGCGCGCGGGCGGCTAGGGGCCTGAACGGGCGGCGCGCGAGCGGCTAGGGGCCGGGACGGGCGGCGCGCGGGCGGCTAAGGGCCGGGACGGGCGGCGCGCGGGCGGCTAGGGGCCTGAACGGGCGGCGCGCGAGCGGCTAGGGGCCGGGACAGGCGGCGCGCGGGCGGCTAGGGGCCTGAACGGGCGGCGCGCGAGCGGCTAGGGGCCGGAACGGGCGCGCGCGGGCGGCTAGGGGGCTGCAGGGCAGGCCGAAAGAGTGAGAGCGAGGGCCCGGAGCGCGCTCCGGGCAGAAAAAAAAGTTTAAAAGTGGTGGGCCCTAAGCACAGTTCCCACGGGGGAACCTGCTCGATACCATGTGGAAAATAGAACCAGAATGAATGAACTATGAGTGAAGTGAGTACAAATAGCAAAACCCTAATTGGGTTGTACCCCCTATGGTATACCCCACTGTAGCCTACACAACAGCATAAGCTACATATATGTTCTGACATAAAGCGCATGACGCTGAGCGTGGTCCAATCGCCTCTAGCGCCCCCAGCACCAGCAAAGCGAAGCCAGCGCGACTTGCACCAGCAAAGCGAAGCCAGCGCGACTTGCACCAGCAGAGCGACGTTAGCAAGAGGATAAAGAAGAAAGAATGACGAACAGAGACGGACGAGGGAGTGAGAGTCGAGCGAGAGATAGAAACCAAGGAAACTAAAATAATCAACAAAATCGAGGTAGGCAAAACGTAAACAGAGAGGGTGATAAAAGAAGAAGGCAGTTACACCTAAAACTGATCATAAACGGTGTCAAAATCTCTACAAATATCTCTTATAATGTCTACTGAGCTTAAGAAAATAGGTAACAAAGCTTACCTGAGGACCTCTAGGCGGCGTGAGTGGCGTGACTGGTGTGAGTGGCGTGACTGGCGTGAGCTGCTGGACTAGATCTAGAAACGTGAGAAGTTGGAAGAGCCAGAAAAAAAAGTTCCTCGAAACCCTAGCAATTCCTCAAGACAAATGTTAGTGTTAATACGACACTACTAGTTGATAAGTGATTTGGCGCAATGGTTTCGATGTATTCGAATATGCAAGATGAAACCATTGCGAAACTCGTCGGGAAACGTTGAAAAGGCAAGATGCGCTCCAGTTGTTTCGTTCAGTTTTATGGCACCAAATTCTTGATGCTCTTTAGGTAAGACTAATAACATTTAGTTATATTTCCTTTTTTTACCACAACACAAAGCATACAAGTTTCTAGTCTAGTTAAAAGTATAAAAGCTTAAGTAATACCCATCAATCCAAAAGCTTTGGATCTTTGGAAAAACAATATTGCCTCATGCGTTCAACACAGCTTAAATATGTACATTGATAATGTAGTTTTGAAAGCGCAAAACGCTTCGCAACCCTAAGACGATTTCGTCGCCCCTTGTTTTTTTTTTTTTTTTTTTCAAGTCTGTTTCCGCTGCTGCTCGTTTCTGTGCTGTGTTTGTTCGCTGCTGTGGTTCCGATGCCTCCTGCACTGCACTGAGGCCCAAGGACGTAGCAACATTTTCACCAAGGGATGGCGCTTCTTAGAGAGGTGCTGTGCGCTGTGCGGCAGTATGGTAAGTCGTTGGGCAGGAAGAGTCTATTGGGGGGGCAGAAGAGTCTATTAGGTCGCCATGCGGCAAGTCTTAGACCTCAAGTAAATTGCTTTCTCGGTCCGTCTCCTCTGATGCTTCTGACGCACCCTCCCTGTGCTTGCTCCTGTCTTGTGTGCGCTTGGCTGCTGCGAGGGTGAACACCTCCGCAGCGACGAGATTTAGAGGGGCGCGAGCAGGCGTCATGTGATGCAAATAGGCTCACGTGCTGGCTTGTGGACGACAAGGGAGGGGGAGGGGGAGGGGGAGGGGCGCGAGCAGGCGTCATGTGATGCAAATAGGCTCATGTGCTGGCTTGTGGACGATAGGGGATGGAGGCGGGGGGTGGGGGAGGGGCGGAGGGAGGTCGGGAGAAGGGCGGAAGGAGGATGGCGGAGGGGGAAACGGCACTGGCATGGAAGCTCAGCGTCACTCAAGGGTGCCCATGAGCACACACGCACCCGTGGAATCATGTGGGGTCTCAGTTGCAGCAGGTGGAATCATGTGGGGTCTCAGCTGCAGCAGGTGAGTTCGTCCCTCTCCCATCTCTGCCCCTTGACACTCCTGCCTCTTGCAACTTTTGTTTCTGTCCTCCGTGGTTGCAAGGGGGAGTGCGTGGGTTTCAGCTACATCGGCACTTCCATTTCGATCCCCGATATTTTCGTCGTACCATGTTCGCCCTTGCATATTTTACTTCAGCCATTTCTCTTGGCTCGTCAGCCCCTCTGAATGTACTCTTCTTAGCTCCCCAGCTCTCCCCTTCTCTCCACTTCTCTCCCTTTTTCTCCTCATCTCCCTTTTTTCGTGCAACAGGTGTGGTTGTAGCAACAGCATCAACGTGAAAGCATGGTTGTTTAAGGGGTTCAAGCTGAAATGGTAAATCCCATTCTTCTCCATCGCTTCTCTGGCTTTTCTTCCAGCTTCGCTCTCTCTTGCTGATGTTCGTTTGCTGTCTCGATGCTTGTTGTACTAAGTTGCAGTTTCTTCCCCTCTCCCCTTCTCGCCATCCCGCCTCTTGCCATTACCCCTCCCTGCAGCTTGCTTTTTTGCAGACGGACTGAAGCAACGAACGCAGCCGAAGCAACAACAGGCAGTGCAAGAAAGAGCATGTGGGGTTTCAGGTGCAGCAGGTGAGTTCCATCCCTTTCCCGTGACTTGCCCTTAATACTCCCACCCGTTGCAACTTCCGTTTCTATCCTCTTCAGCTGCAAGAGAGAGTATGTAGGGTTTCAGCTGCATTGGCACTTCTATTGTTGTCCTCCATTGTTTTAGTCGTACCAGATGTTCCCTCGATTGTTTTCCTTCTCCCGTCGGCCTTCGCTGGCTTAAGCCTCATACTCCCGTCGCTCCCTTTCTCCCCCCCATCACGCAACAGGCATGGCGGTAGTAACAGCATCAATGTGCATGCAGTAACACTCGAGGGCAGGAGGGGAGGAGGGGAGGAGGCAGAAAGGGAGGGAGGGACGAAGGGAAGAAAAGGAGGAGGAAAGAAGGGAAGGACGGAAGGGGGAAGCAGTGAAGGATACAAGGGAGGGTGCTGTGTGGGAGAGGATCGTCACCACATGGCTCGGAGCATGGCTCGCCTTGTCAGTACGGTAAGTGGTTGGGCAGATCTACTGGGGGGGTAGAAGTGTCTAGGTCGCCGTGCGGCAAGTCTCAGAATCAATCTTTGTTAGTTATGAGTTAGTTTTTCCTGCGTCTTCTAACGCACTCTCCGCTGCACTCGTTTCTGTGCTGTGTCCACTCTGCAGTGATGCCGGTGCCTCCTGCACTGAGACCCAAGGACGCAGCAACATGCTTGCCAAGGGATGGTGCTTTCTCGTAGAGGAGGTGCTGTGCGAGTGAGGCTCCTCACCCCTTGCCTCGGAGCATGGCAGCACAGTAAGTTGTTGGGCGTCGGGTCTACTGGGGGGGCAGAAGAGTCTAGGTCGCCATGCGGCAAGTCTTAAACTGATTTCTGATTCCTTTGGGTCTGTTTCCTCTGCTGGCTCTGATGCACTCTCCTCTGTGCTCGTTTCTGTGCTGTGTTTGCTGCTGTGGTGCCGTTGTCTCCTGCTCTAACGCCCAAGGCCACAGCAACAGCCAATACCACACCCTCTTTAGACAACCTCGGTGTGTGCCTCTGCCTTGAGTTGCCGCAGAGGCCAGCAGCCCCTGCCTCGGGCACTGGAAGCAGCTCGGAGCACAAGACTCAAACCGTCTCCAATGGTATTTCCGCAGATGGCCTTTCAGATACCCTTTAGTTGCCCCCTTAGATAACAGTTCAGGTGCCCCCTCAGGTAACAGTTTCAGGTACCCTCCCAGGTGCGCCCTCAGGTAACCCGGCTTGCACTAATAGCGCATCATTCTATGCTCCCTTCCCTTGTGCCTTTCATCACGCCCTCTGCTTGTTGATCTCTTGATGAGTTAACACTCTGCTCGCTACAATGACCTACGTTGCACCCCCACCTTTCCCTCCTTTCTCCGTTCCCCTCTTTCCTCCGTTTCTTCCTTTCCCCGTTACTCTGTTCCCACCCGTGTCTGTGCAGGTGGCGGCACGGGGGTGGGAGGAGCAAGGCAGCACAACGGGTTGGAGTGGAAGAGGTTCAAGCCAAAGTGGAAGACCCCCTTCTCCTCCATCGCTCCTCTGGCTTGCCTCTCTCTCCTGTTTTTCTTCTGCTGTCTCTCTGCTGCTGTACTAAATGCAGTGTCTCTCTGCAACCTGCTTCTCTGCACCCTGCTTCTCTGCATCCTGCTTCTCTGCACCCGGACTGAAGCAGCGATGGCAGCTGAAGCAGCAACGGCAGTGCAAGAGAGAGAATTATCTCAGCTGGGGCAAGTGAGTTCAAACCCTTCCCGATCGCTTGAGCTGAAGCAACAACGGGCAGTGCAAGAGAGGGCATGTGTGTTTCAGATGGAGCAGATGAGATCCATACGTTCCCTGTCGCTTCCCCTTGACACTTACCCCTCCTTCAACTTCCATTCTGTCCTCCGTGGTCGCAAAGGGGAGTGTGTGGGGTTTCTACTGCATTTCGACATCCGTTCTTAACCTCTAGTTTTTTCTGATGGCATATCTTCCTTATTTTTTTTGTGTGTCATTTCTCTTGGTTTGCTTGATCATCTGACCACGTGCCCCTCCCAACGTACTCCCCTCAGCTTCCCTTTTTTCCCCTTCTCCCCCTCCACACACAACAGGTTTGGTTGTAGCAACAGCGTGCATGCAGCACTACTAAGGGACAGGAGGTGAGGAGCTGAGGAAGAAAGGAGGGAATAGGAAGAATGGAAGGAGGTAAAAAGGGAAGCAGGGAAGGAGGGTAGGATGGAAAGAGGGATTGGGGAAGGATGGAAGGGAGGGTGAAAGGATTGCTTGGGAAAGACAGGGTGAGTGTTTTTTCCTCTCGCTCGATTCAGTGTGATCCTTTTTGCAGGTTAAGCTTTGTTTCCCGTTTACTCCTTACCACCCGTTGTTCGCCCATCTCTGCACCTCTCTGCTCCTTCGTGCGCCTCTCTGCTCTTTTACCCCATATTCATGCCGCTCCTTGCTTTCAGCTGCATTTGTCGCTTACATCTCTTGCCCCTCGCTATCTCCCTTGCTACAATGTTTGTTCCCCTTATTTAATCCCCCCTTTGTGGTGTTCGTCCTCTCCCCACTACTGCCCCATCCTCCTTTCGTCCCCTTCTTCCCTTCGTAGGTCATCAAGGGGCAACAGCATCAGCAATAGCAGCAGTAGGAGTTGTCTCAAGGGGTACATAACTAGTGCAAGGCCTTGTAAATTATATACCGGTAGAAAGAATGCTGCAGTATGGTAAGGTATTGTAAGATACCGCGAGGTATAGTGATAAAGTACACTGAGGTACGGTCGGTGAGGTATGGTAAGGTACACCCACCACACAACCAATCCAAGGCAAAAGAACCACCTACGTAATAAGGAAAGCAGACTTGCCTAATTGAATACAGGTACACATCATATGCCTAATCAGGGAGGGACCCACCAGGCAAGGGATGTGTCTAGGGACATCCAGAGAAAAAGCTGCAGCCAGACAGAGAAACAGTGCCCGCCCTCCCCACCAAATTGACAATCGCACTGCAGCAGAACCAACCAAACCAATGGAGAGATTATAGCTGCATGGTCCCATATTTAAGACACGCTGATCTACCAGTGTAGCTGATACATTTTGTCACCTTTTTAGAGACTTGCTGGGAAGAACAGGCTCAATTTTCAGCATCATCTACCGTAATATTCCAGGCTGTTAATATTCAACCGTAATTTTGCTCACCGCGGTGCTTGTGTATATAAGGTTCGGAAATCAGACTCTGAACGGTCCTGGGGACATAAAAGAGGAGCCCTAAACACAAGTAATGGATAATAGGATTTGGTGCGGTATTTTGCTAATGGTACCTTGGGGTGTTGGATTGTTCTGCTAAACCATATACAGAGGGGGAGGGTAAGATTATTTGAACACCAAACCTAGAAATTGCTAATTTCTTGCCAGTACAAGAGCAGGGGGTCTGTACTGCTAAGTACAACTGGCCGACAAAAAGACCAAATAAGGGCAATAACATATCTTATCTACCCACCATGTGTGCTACACTGACGTTGCATAGCACTAGCCGAATGTGCCGTAGTGTTCAAAACGAGAGCAACACATCAGGCCTTCTCTGCGATTCTGCTGAGATGCTCGAGCACCAGCGACGTGCCCTTGGCAAATGACACATCCTCATAGACGAGTCCGTGCTTCTCGCACAGCTCCTTCACTGATTTGCACGTCTTGCCCAGGTGGTGTCGGGGCATGGTGGGGAACAGGTGGTGCTCCAGCTGCCTGTTCAGCCCGCCTGTGAACCAGTCGTTGAAGAAGCCGCCATTCACATCACGCGTGGTCACAATCTGAAGGGGGTTCAGAGAAGGCATTGGTAGGTGGAGTTTAGTATTATCCTCTTCCAATTTGTATCCAGAAATGTTTCTTTCCAGCGGAACTGTTCCCAGGCCTACATAGTCTGTTACCCTTACCCATTTCCTCGTTTCACATCCCAGAACCGCGAATCCATGCAAATCCAGAGCAACGCACCTGGGCGGTGTAGAAGTCTTTGCCCTCGTTGTAGATCTCCATGGCGTTGTGGCTCTGCACGAACACCACCGCCAGGAACAGCCCGCCGCAGATCTGCCCCGTCAGCATCCACATAAGGCCCGTCCAGAACGGCAGGCAGCCGAAGCCGAACCCGAGCACCCACGCGTAGTGCAGCACCATGAACAGCCGCTCCCAGAAGCGCTCCTTCTCAGGCACCTCGTCCGAGAAGCAGTAAGTCAGGCTCGCGTACGACCTGCATGGCAGGGCGACGGGGGACATTGTGAGAATGCTACGCGTCAAACTGGTTCCAGGGGCCGAGCTCAAGGACATAAACAACGGCAGATAATGCGACGTGCTGGAAGACAGTGTGGCATGCGGCTCTGCGTGGTGATGCGTAGTGAAGATCCGCGTACCAGGCGAAACGGGCGAAGGAGAGGATAGGGAAGAAGAGCGGGCTCTGGTAGCGCAGCAGCGAGCGAATGGTCTTGCTCTTGACGGTCGCGAGAATGTCCTCGCTCCACGCCAAGTACGGCAGCGTGTCGATATCGGGGTCGATTGGGCGGTACTCTTTGTCGCATTCGTTGGGCACGGCGTGGTGCGTGTTGTGCTTGTTCTTCCACCAGTTGGTACTGAAGCCCATAGCCAGGTTGCCGTGGATGTACCCGCCGATGAACGTGTTCCAGAACCGCGATTGAAACACCTGCACACGATTCATATGATGTACGTCAATCGCTCCACTCGTTCGACGTAAAAGATAGTCAGTGATGCAGCGTTGAGTGGGTGCTACGTGCGCGGTGTGCGTCTCAGTTAGCGGTTTCAGGACGACTATTTGCTTCGATAACCAGCGAAAACAACAGCATCAGTGGGAGAGGTGCGCGTGGCGCTGACCTGGTGGTGAAGGAAGTCGTGCGAGAGCCAGCCGACTTGTTGCCAGTAGAGGCCGAGAAGCATGCCGGAGAAGAGCACCCAGCGCGGGTCGGAGGTCCACATGATGATGGCGATGCTGGCGGCGACAATGGCGAACGTCGACAGCACTTTGAACAGGTAATACGCGGGATTGCTCTTGAAGTAACCCTTCGCCACGAACGACGACCGCAGATCGCGGAAGTCCTTAAGCAGATCGCCCGTCGGCTCGACCTCGCTTTCCTGTAGCGGACGAAGGGGCAAGCGGTCGAGAGGCCTTCGTGATTAGAGATACGCCATATGGCTTCCAAATCTTCATAAGCCTGATGGGAACAGGCTAGTAGGTACTAGATGATCCTATACTGTGCAGATTTTGCATAACAGGTAGAACTTCGGTTTCACGAGACTACGAGGCCACTTAGGTGGTTATCGCTGGACGACTATGGTTCATTCGATGATCTTCGTCGCTTGAATCGCAATCCAATCAGGGGGTACATCGCTTCTATCGTAAACAAGTGAGTTAGTACCTTGAGCTCGCCGATTTGCAGCGTGGCGAGGAACGATTTGGTGGACGGCTTGTGGAAGGCGGCGAACACGTCAGTGGCGTTGCGACCCGCGAGCGAGTAGATCACGCGCCCGCCTGGATGCCGGTCGGCGAAGTCGCTCACATCGTACACCTGCACGATCCACCGACACGCGAGATGAATCATGCACAGATCAGACAGGATGTTAAACGAATCGGGGCCAAGCAAGAAGCGGGACGAGGAGGATCGGAACTAGACGAAAAACAAACACAGTTGCGGATTCGAGTAGGACCTTGTTTTGGACGACCACCCAGGCGTCCCCTGAGCGGTTGTGCTTGGACACCTCGTCCATGGTGAACTGCTTCGCCGCATTGCCGTTGGATCCGGCGACGGATCGCTTCGTGAGCCCGCCTGCATTACTGGCGACGGTCTCCACGGCTGCGACACGAGCCTTGGTGACCTCGCCCTCGCAACCACCACGACCCTGAACAGACACAGGCGGGACGGCGTCACGTCAGCTCAATGGCAGACTGCACACATCTAAACACGCTACACGGGACGATTTAGTCTGCAATGCCAAGACACGCACCATGGTAATTTACTGTGATCTCTGCACCTAGTAGGGTACCACGGGCAGAGTCCAGCAAGAGCAGTCCCACTTCAGAGCCACCGGAAGGAACTAAGCACAAGAGGCTCAGTCTATAATGGAGGTGAGAAAGAGAACAGAGGATTTTAGTAGAGGAGGCGAGGAGAGATGGTGGTGGGGAGGGGAGCCCAGCAGTGGCAGAGGGGTCAGAATGGTGACCCAATCTCATGCATCAGTGGATCACTTGGGGGCGCGGGACATCCTGACGAACAGTTTACGAGGTAACTACATTCACGACACTCGCAAGAGATATTTTGTGGTCTGTTGTCTGTTCAGCGACACAATGGTTGCCTTTCGCGAGGAATTCACGATCTTAGTGATCCGGCGGGAGACATGGTGGGGGCACCACGACCGAGGGGGTCACGTGGAGGTTGTTCTCGGGGCGTGCGACAGCAGCTCCTGTTTGGCGGAATCCACACCTACGACGAGAATGAATTCGCGAGCGACTCTGGGAGGCTCGGATGCTGGCATGGAAATGATCGGGCTGCAAAGCTCGATGCAATCGAGGTGAAGAAGTTGCGAACGGTTCACATCTAAACATGAACATTTCGCAAATCAGAGGACGACAAGTTGTACAAATCAAGGTCTGAAAAGTGGCGGGAGGGCAACAGCTACGATTCACGCAGCTATGGTAGCAGTCCAGCACAGCACATGTTCCCTCCACCAAAAGTGATCACTCCCGGGGAACCTCAACTCCAACTCCCCCATTCCGCCATGACCTTCACCTACAGATCCAACTCCTGCATTCCGCCGGCTCGGCGGAAGTGGACACCGCCAAAGCTATTCCTTTCGGAGCCTTGATTTGCGGTAAGCAGGCCAATGAACGAAGCGCATTCTGCGACCAAGCTGAGTCGAGGGCGACGCGAATCTTTCTCAGTGTTGCGCTAGAGATTCTATTGGAGGACACAACGAAATAAATTCATTGATGGGCCACATGACGTGGGCCACTGAGGCTTGACCACAGAATGAGGTGGCGCAAGGGTGTCCGTGCATATTGCAGCGCTGAAAAATATCCTGGCCATATGGTCTTTCCGTTCTGCCCAGCAATTTTGTTGACCCTTTCAAGTTATTTTCGGAATCTTCAACGGGAATTTGCACACCCACCCACCTGCAATTCATCCCTATCTGAAAGACTCTAATCTCTTACACTCCTAAAATTTCTGGAAAGCAGGTTGTCGGGAAACGATATCATTATTGAAGGCCACAGATACCTAAGGTCTTTATGCAACATCAGCTATCAGAACTTCTACCTCTTCCCTAGCAGCAAGGTCCTTCACTTTGACTACCCCCCTTTCCCACTCTGTTGAACCCAGAATGATCATCCTTGACGCATTGACTCTCTCAGCCTGCTTGAACGCCCTGAGGAAGCAAAGGACAGTGAGAAAAAAGTTACGGTACTGAATGGGCAATGGGCAAATTTTAACGAAGTACCTGAACAAATAGTTGTTTGATTGACATGCAGAAGGGACCCTTTGACTATTCTCATACCATTTCAGCCGCTTGTTCTCAAGCACCAGGTCCACCCGCCTGCCCTTCTCGCGTAGCCGAGCTGCCACGGATGCAGCAGCGCCGTTGAGTGATTGGTCAAGAGGAACAACTATGTCATCTACTGTCTGTTGGAGCGATGGTAAAAGGCCTCTTTGTTTCAAAAGCTGTGAAGGGGAAAGGGAAGAGATGGCAGAGGGAAGAGAATGGTGAAAAAATAGAGGTGGGCAGAAGATGAAAATATACCAAGAGGAGGGCATGAGAAGCAGGGGTGCACATATGGTGGAGATGAGCAACCTTAAACGTTAAACACTGTCTCATAGACCTTGTCATTTATTTGATGTGCATGATGCACCGTACCATAGTCACCTTTACCAATGCAGCTGCAACTTGCCTCACCTCCACAATGACAGCGTCCCCAAAGCCAAAGCCGCAGGCGGGTGTGTCGGAGGCAGCCCCAAAGGTGGAGAGCAGGCGGTCGTACCGCCCCCCTCCACAGATGGCCCTCAGCTCCCCCTCCCTGTCAAACGCCTGCCCGTGCTCACAGAAGCGCATGGTGAAGGAAGGGGGGGAGGGAGAGGAGGAGGAAGTGGTGAGGGGAGGGAGGGGTGGGACAAAGATTAGAGATTGGCAGCATGAGAACACATGACTGCAAATGATCTACACGAGCATAGTTGGTCAATGGAACAACGGTGTGGAATTGAACAACCCTCAACAGACGTTGCCTTAGACACATACTGAGGGACGTTACCTCAAAGACGGTGCCAGTGTAGTAAGCGAGGCCGCGCACAACAGAGGCGTCAAACTCGAGCCACTCGGCAAAGCCGTGTGCCTCGGCGAGGGAGAAGAGCCGCTCCAAGTCCGCCACCGCTGCACTGCCGCCCTCCTGCCCCCCACTCGCTGCCATGTGCTCTGCAGAGCATCACACAGCCGCACGGCAGGTGATAGAGGTAGGCAATTTGAAAAGGTACGACACAGATTAGCATGAGGAGGAAGGGGGAAAAGTGGATGAAAAGCGGAGGTGGAAAAGGGGTTGGCATGACAATGCAGGAGATGAGGCAGGGAAAGTCTGAAGCTTCTTCCATGAATAACTGAACCGTTCTCAGAGTTGGACTGCTGGCGCACCTCTAAGCTGCTGCAGCGATGTGATGTTCATGGTGGTGAGGATGGCCCGTGCTGCCGCCTCCTCCACCCCCAGCTCCGCCAGCTCCTTCCCCACCGCCCCCTCCCCGATCTTGTCCCTCTGGTCGCACGCACACACACGCACACACAGGAGGAGGGGTGACAGGGTGGTGGAATGCGGGCAGATGGTGAGGTGCGGCCAGAGTCAAAAAGGGAGGTGTGGTGGATGGTAAAAAGGAGTCTGCTGCCGCATGGCAAAGAGAGCTACAGATGTGTGGAAGGAATATACTCTGCACTGACCTTGTCCACCACCACACAGTTTTGAGTCGACTCTAGCTTTGAGTCGAGTTTTGAGTCGACTCAAAGCTAAGGGAGTATACAGATAAGTGGAAGGAATGTAGTCTGCACTGACCTTGTCCACCACCACACACACTGCTGCGAACTTGTCAGCGGGCACACCACTGCCCTCCACCACCTCTTGCAGCACCTGCCCGGGTTGGGAGGAGCGAGGAGTGGGAGCAAGGGCGCGAGTAGTGTGGCACACATGTGAACCCTCCTCATCTAAGACAAGCAGACATGTGTAATGAGTGAAAAGCGGTTGGAACGGTGACAAGCGGTGGCCAGAGGGCAGGGCAAGCACTGCTCATGGGGGGATGCACTGCTCAGAAAAGTGTGCTTTGCCTTGCATGGTGAAGGAAAAGGGTGCAGAGCGGTACCTTGCGGTTGGAGACGCGGATGCCGACGTCCTTGGAGGAGAGCCCCACGCGTGTGAAGAACGCCACCACTGCCGCCAGCAGCTCCGCCTCCGCCTGTTCGGGTGGGGGGAGGGGGGGAAAGATGGGGAGGGAGGGCAGGAGAGGGAGGGAGAGGGGAAGAAGGGGCATTTCTGTTGAGGATTCTCAAGAGCCCCACGCGCGTGAAGAACGCCACCACTGCTGCCAGCAGCTCCGCCTCCGCCTGCTCACTCACAGGGGGGGAGCGGGAGTGGGAGAGGTAGGGAGTGCGGAACAGAAGGTATTTCATTGAGAATCTCAACAGCCCCACGCGCGATAAGTACGCCACCACCGCTGCCAGCAGCTCTGCCCCCGCCTAATCGAGGGGGAAGGGTGAGAGGTGGGGTGTGAGGTAGGTGGGAAGGGAGATGGGATGAAGTTGGTATCTCGCCTGAGAATCCCAAAAGAGCCACACGTGAAACGAACGTCACCACTGCTGCCAGTAGCCCCGCCTCCGCCTGCGCCGCTGCGCGTGGAGAATGGAGAGACAAGCAGATACTTGCGAGGGAGATGTAAGGGGGACAAGGGTCTCTGGGGTTGGGAGGGAGATGTAAGGGGGACAAGGGTCTCTGGGGTTGGGAGGGAGATGTAAGGGGGACAAGGGTCTCTGGGGTTGGGAGGGAGATGTAAGGGGGACAAGGGTCTCTGGGGTTGGGAGGGAGATTCGGATCACAACGGCAGGGAATAGGGGGAGGATGGTGAAAATAAGGGGAGGAGGAGGGCGGGAAAAAGGGACAAGGGGGAGGAAATGGGAGGAGAGCGGAAAGGGAGGAAGGCTGGTAATAAAGGGAGAGAGAGGCAGGCAGGTGATGGGAAAGCAGGAGCTGGCAAGGTGGAGATTGACATGAGAAGAAAAAAAAGGGATTTGAGGTGGGAATTGAGGTGGGTGGGACTTGAGGTGGGTGGGACTTGAGGTGGGACTCCAAGCTGGGACTGCAGCTCCAGTCCCGAAAGCTGGGACTGCAGCTCCAGTCCCGAAAGCGGGGACTGCAGCTCCAGTCCCGAAAGCGGGGACTGCATCTCCACTCCCGAAAGCTGGGACTGCAGCTCCAGTCTCGAAAGCTGGGACTGCAGCTCCAGTCTCGAAAGCTGGGACTGCAGCTCCAGTCCCGAAAGCGGGGACTGCATCTCCACTCTCGAAAGCTGGGACTGCAGCTCCAGTCTCGAAAGCTGGGACTGCAGCTCCAGTCCCGAAAGCTGGGACTGCAGCTCCAGTCCCGAACGCTGGGACTGCAGCTCCAGTCCCGAAAGCGGGGACTGCAGCTCCGGTCCCGAACGCTGGGACTGCAGCTCCAGTCCCGAACACTGGGACTGCAGTTCCCAAGCTGCAGCGTATGAGCGGGCGGTGCAGCGCATGAGCGGGCGGTGCAGCGTATGAGCGTGCAGTGCAGCGTATGAGAGGGCGGTGCAGCGTATGAGCGGGCGGTGCAGCGTATGAGCAGGCGGTGCAGCGTATGAGCGGGCGGCGCAGCGTATGAGCGGAAGGCGCAGCATATGAGCGGACGGTGCAGCGTATAAGCGTGCGGTGCAGCGTATGAGCGGGCGGTGCAGCGTATGAGGGGGCGGTGCAGCGTATGTGCGTGCGGTGCAGCATATGTGCGTGAGGTGCAGCATATGTGCGTGAGGTGCAGTGTATGGGCATGCGGTGCAGTGCATTGGCGTGCGGTGCAGTGTATGGGCGTGCGGTGCACTGTATGGGCGTGCGACGCATTGTATGGTCATGCGGTGCAGTGTATGCCGCAGGTGTCTCCTCTGCCCAGCAGGAGCAGGGACTCGAGGCGGGACTTGAGGCGGGACTCGAGGTAGGAAATGTGGTGACAATGAAGAGCACTTGCACCAGAGTCAAGAGAGTGGTGGCACGATGAGTCACAATGCTTAGTGCAAGGCTGCCACATGTCAGTTCTCGGGCGAGGGGTGGCACTAGGGTGCAACCAGGTTTTCGGGTTCAGGGATTTGGGGAGGGACTGACCTCCACTCCCGGCACTCCGAGGATGTCCATGTTCCACTGGTAGTGCTCCCTGCGCCTGCCACGTGTCATGCGCTCGTAGCGCCAGCACTGCCCAATCGCAAACCACTTCACCGGCAGCGGCAGCGACTTGCTGCTCCGAGGAACGGTCCGACGCGTGGGCACGTGGATGAGTGGGAGGAAAGGGGAGGAGGGATATGGTGGGGGTTGCAGAGCATGGAGGAAGAGAGAAATTGGTAGGGGTGGGGCGGAGTGGAGAGACACGGAATGGGTGGGGAAACGGGAAGTGAGGCACTAGAGAGTGACCAGTTTGCTGCTGGTTCACCAAGCACACAGCATGACAGCGCCGTACCATACTCGCTTGCCACCTGCCATTTGAACCCTAGAGGCGTCTGGCGATGCCTGACGGTATCCCTTAGGGCGCTCCCCCTGCCTGATGGTGGTCTGTTCCGAGGGCGCTCACCCTTTCTGCAGCACGAGGCGGGCGAGCGAGGGAGTGAGCTCGGGGCGCAGAGCCACGCGGCGGCCGCCCTTGTCCTCGAAGTTGTACAGCTGTGCGCACGACATGCAGCACGACATGCAGCACGACATGCAGCACGACATGCAGCACGCGACGCACAAGCCACCAGTGGGAGGGAAACACGGGTCACAGCGGGGAGTGGGAACATGAGGGGTGGGGCCACAGGGGGGTTGGTGTGACAAGGGATGTAGGAATACAGATGGTTCCAGGGAACGAGGAGGGCACAGGAAAAGCACGGCACGTGCACTACCGCGATTCGCCTCGGCCACCCGGTGTTTCCCCGCTCATTCCCCATTCCTCCCCCACCCCTTTCCCGCTCCCTCCTCGCAACTTTCCTGCTCATTCCTTGCCCCTTTCACCTAGGCGCCGACCTGCTGGGTGATCTCCTCGCCAGCCTTGCGCACGAAGAGCTCCTCTGATTCCAGCACGGGGTAGTCCACCTCCTCGAACCCGAACAGTTGTGATACCTGCACGCAGGGAGATTGTGTGATATGGGACCGCTTCAAGGAGAAGTGTTCCTACTCCTGCACATCTTTTGAGACGTCGGTGGTTTCTCCTGCCAAGGTAGTGCGCCTCCCCCAAGCCTCACACCTGCGACACCTGCGCACTCTCGCTCCCACACAGACGGCACCTGATAATTCTAGACTCAGAATAAAAGCTTAATATTGGCCAATCCCCCTAATGGCTCCTCCCACTGGAGGTAAGCCGCATTCTGCTCGCATAATGTCCATGTCAGGCCCGGGAGTGGGATGTGGGGTGCTGCAGGTTATGACGATTTAGCGGCCACGTCTAACCGCCGACCTGTCTGAAATGTCCGAAGAGCCAATTGCGCAGTCGCATGTCGTCAGGGGGGAAGTCTCGAGTGCCACGTGGCGGGCTCACGTCGATCAATTCCGCCTTGCCCCCCGCACCTCCCGCTTTCCCCGACGCCGGCGGACCCGCCGCCGACGGTCCCCGCGAAGAGGCTTTCTTATCCCCCTTCTCCGCTTTCTCCGTCTTCTCCGCCGTTTCCTCCGCAACTGCCGGCGCATTCGACGCCGAGGCGCGCACGGACAGGCTGGGAAGTGAAGCATGGCGGGGGCAGAAAGTCAAGGGTGAACCCTGGGATTGCCTATGAAAACTTCCTGGAAGGATCGCGTGAATGCATGCTCGGCAGATGGCTGTCGAAATGCTGTGTAGGGACGAGAGGTTGCGTGACGGAAAAATTGAGGGATGGAGATGGGAGAGTGAGGACTGGCTATGATTATTGGCTTGGCGAACACAATGGACGATCGACGGCTGACGGCATCGCAGCACGCTCTGTGTGAGAGATGCCGTCGCCATTGCGACGAGCCGCTGCGACGCGATGCTGCGATGCTCCAAAGCGTTTGTGACAGTGGGAGGGCAGTAGCAGAGGGGTCCCTGCTGCACTACGTCGGGAATCCCGATGTCTGGAGTTGCGACAGTACGGCAATCTCCAGCAGAAATGGAGGTGAGATGAAAAGCAGAAATGGCTGGGAGGAGTGGATGGAAGCGGGTGGAGAAGGGAACGAATGGAACTTGTGTGTGTGGCTGGGAGGGATGCCACGAGGATCTCAACTCTCGATTCTCTCGAGGCGGGCGGAGGTGAAAAGACAAGACGGTAGCAGTAAACTCCATAACGCGGCAGAGGGTGTACATTCCCAATATTTCATCCCTTACGGAACGCGGAAACTGTGCACACACATTGACAGAATAAGTGATTTTCTTCCACCTTCCAATTCAATGCCTTGAACAAATGGTTGAGAATGGCACCCTAATTTGGGGGCACTCCTTTATCTCAACTGGATTCCTGGGTGACAATGCATGGAGCTAGCTAGGGCTGTTCTGGGGACAATGAAGGTAAGCGGACAAAGGCAGGTAGATAGTACCTACCATCACTTCAAATACTTGCCTTTGACATGCAAGAAACTATCTGGTCCCACAAGCATGCTCAGCTCACATTCACAAACCAGTATACACACATCACCACCCATATGGACATGTGGAGCAACCATCACTGCCTTGAGAGTGCAACACAGGCATTGCAAAGTTCTAAGCCCAATGTGGGATTCCACTGTCCACACCAAGAGCAGCATATCAGGCCTTCTCTGCGATTTTGCTGAGATGCTCGAGCACCAGCGACGTGCCCTTGGCGAAGGACACCTTCTCATAGGCAAGCCCATGCTTCTCGCACAGCTCCTTCACTGCCTTGCACGTCTTGCCCAGGTGGTGCCGTGGCATGGTGGGGAACAGGTGGTGCTCCAGCTGCTTGTTCAGCCCGCCCGTGAACCAGTCGTTGAACAGCCCGTCACTCACATTACGCGTGGTCACAATCTGAAGGGTCGCAGAGAGGGGACAATGGTGGATGAAGTGGAAAGACCAACCATCACACAGTCAAGTTGGCATGCGTTCACTTTATACCAAGCCTGACCACCACTCAATCATGGCACTGGCTGTATCTTTCAGGCAAGACTGCTCCCAGTGCTACTTGTTCTTTCACCTCTACCGGCTTCCTCATCACACATCATCCCAGGACAGCACATCCACGGCAGTGCAACGCAGCGCACCTGGGCGGTGTAGAAGTCCTTGCCCTCGTTGTAGATCTCCATGGCGTTGTGGCTCTGCACGAACACAAACGAAAGGAACAGCCCGCCGGAGATCTGCGCCGTCAGCATCCACGTGACGGCCGTCCAGAACGGCAGGCAGCCGAAGCCGAACCCGAGCACCCACGCGTAGTGCAGCACCATGAACAGCCGCTCCCAGAAGCGCTCCTTCGCAGGCACCTCGTCCGAGAAGCAGTAAGTCAGGCTCCCGTACGTCCTGCATGGCAGGTATTGGGAAACATCACGAGGATTCTGTTGCCAAGCTAGTCCCCGAGGCCAAGCTAGTCCCCGAGGCCAAGCTAGTCCCCGAGGCCAAGCTAGTCCCCGAGGCCAAGCTAGTCCCCGAGGCCAAGCTCACGTAAAGAGATACCGGCAGACATTGCGACGTGCGGTTCTGCGAGGTAATGCGTGGCGAAGGTCGCGCTTACCATGCGAAGCGGGCGACAAAGAGGGTGGGTAAGAAGAGATAGCTCTGGTAGCGCAGCAGCGAGCGCATGGTCTTGCTCTTGACGGTCGCGAGAATGTCCTCGCTCCACGCCAGGTACGGCAGCGTGTCGATATCCGGGTCAATTGGGCGGTACTCCTTGTCACACTCGTTGGGTATGGCATGGTGTGTGGCGTGTTTGTTCTTCCACCAATTCATGCTGAAGCCCTGGGCCAGGTTGCCGAGGATGTACCCGCCGATGCGCGTGTTCAGGGACCGCGATTGAAACACCTGCACGCGATTGGAATGATCTACGTCAACTGTGAAAGATTATCGGTAATACAGCGCTGCCGCGTGGGTGCGGCGCGCGCGGCGTGCGTCTCAATTAGCGGTTTCAGGAGGACTCTCTGCCTCGATAACGAGCGGAGACAACAGCATCAGTGAGACGACAGATTCGCGTGCGCGTGGCGCTGACCTGGTGGTGAAGGAAGTCGTGCGAGAGCCAGCCGACTTGTTGAAAAAAGAGGCCGAGAAGCACGGCGGAGACGAGCACCCAGCGCGGGTCGGAGGTCCACATGATGATGGCGATGCTGGCGGCGACGATGGCGAACGTCGACAGCACCTTGAACAGGTAGTACGCCGGGCTGCACTTAAAGTACCCCTTCGCCTCGAACGACGCCCGCAGATCGCGGAAGTCCTTGAGCAGATCGCCCGTCGGCTCGACCTCGCTGTCCTGTAACGGACGAAGCGGCAAGAATTCGGGAGGCCATCATGAGATAAGACATGTGTCGCATCGTCCCCGAATCGTGGTAGGCTGTGTGGAGAGAAGCCAGAAAGGTACGAGCCTATTATCTCTCCGTGCAGATTGCCAGACGCGGGCTGGGCCTTTTGAGGCTAGAAAGGTACTACATTTTGCAACAAATGACGGAGCCACTGGCGCTACTAACGTTCATTTTGGCAAACATTGCTGGACGACTTTGGTTCATCCGATACGTTGGTCGTATCTATCGCATCCAAACCCGAGCGTACCTTGAGATCGCCGATGTACAGCGTGGAGAGGAACGTCGAGGTGGACGGCTTGTGGAAGACGGCGAACACGTCCGTGGCGTTGCGACCCGCCATCAAGTAGATCACGCGCCCGCCTGGATGCTGGTCGGCAAAGTTGCTCACATCGTACACCTGCACGATCCACGGACACAGGGTGAAGCCCAAGACAGGATGTTGGAATAAAATCAAGAAAAAGGCAGAACTGGGACGAATCAAGCAAAATCAAAACCAAGTCAGTTGCGGATTCGAGTCGGACCTTGTTTTGGACGACCACCCAGGCGTTCCCTGGGCGGTTGTGCTTGGACACCTCGTCCATGGTGAATTGCTTCGCCGCATTGCCGTTGGATCCGGCGACGGATCGCTTCGTGAGCCCGCCTGCATTACAGGCGGCGGTCTCGACAGCTGCGACACTAGCCTTGGTGACCTCGCCCTCGCAACCACCACGACCCTGAACAGACACAAGGCAGCACGCCGTCACGTCAGCTCAATGGCAGGCTGTGCACGTCTAGAAAGGCTGCGAGGAATGCTACGTACCATGTTGATTCGCTGTGATCCCTGCACCTAGTTTCAGTACCACGTGCAGAGCTCAGCGAGAAGCTGCTCTTTGCACAGATGGGAATATGCATAATACCCTTGCGTTGAAATAGACATGGGCATATGACCCAGACGGGTCCGATCCGACTTGGCCAAAAGGGGTTGACCATGTAGGGTGATGAGGATGATTAGTCAAGAGGAGAGTTGGGTGGAGGAGAGGGGAGTGAGGATACATTCTGGGCTTTGGTCAAACCTTCGGTCAACCAGTCTTACTACTATTCTAGTTGTGCTATCTGTCCAGTTGGCAAGTGTTGCTACCAGAGGTTTGACCAGTGCCCGGAGATTGGGGAGCCCAAGCAGCGGCAGCATCATCGATTGAGTGGATCCCTCGAAACGCGGAACACATTTGCGAACAGGTATCGTGGTCGCTTACATAGTAACCCTTCGTACGAACCTCGCCGAATCCACGCTGTGGTTATTGTGCGTTCGACAACACACATCGTCACCGTTAGCGAGACGCAAGGGCACCAAGGTTGTTCTCGTGGCCGTGCGACAGCACGCCTAAGAAGAGGCACCCTCTGAATTCGCGAATCGGAAGCCGCAGAACGCCTCGGCACGCCCTGGTGCGCTGGGTGTGGAGGCTACCGGGGTCACCGGGTGTGGAGGGCTACACCTAGCCCGCGCCAATTTCACTTCCCCGGAGTGGGGCGGCCGCTTGTCCTACCTATTCACCGACCACGTCTGCACCTTGCCCAGGTAACGACAAGGGGGTGAGAAAAAGGGGGTGAGAAAAAGGAGGTGTGAAAATGGCGCGGACCATGTGTATGTACCCGGGGAGTGGGGTGGAGGCTAACTGGGATCACCTCGCCGAGGTCACCGGGCCGGGCCGAGGTAAAAAAGGAAGCCAAGGACGGTACGGTAGCAATAAACTCTATAACGTGGTTCAAGGGTGTACATTTCCGAAATTTCATCACCTACAAAACGCCAAGCCGTCCATTGCATACATATTCTCACAATCATTGATTTTCTCCCACCTTACGATGTTTTAGTTGAGCATAACACCCTATTTGGGAGCACTCTTATCTGCACCGGATTCCTGAGTGACAATGCATGGAGGTATCTGGGGCTGTTCTGGAGACAATGAAGGTAAGCAGGAGGGGAGGTAGATGTACGGTAGCGCCATCACTTCAGAATACGGTACTTGCATTTGACATGCAAGCAATTATATGATCCCACAAGCATACTCAGCTCAGCTCACATTCTCAGACCAGCATACAGACATCAATGCATGTAGGGACATGTGGTGTAACCATCACTGCTTTGCTTCGCCTGAAGATGGCACATGTGGAATGGATACAACAGATACGTTTACAGCCACATAGTTCCTCTGGGCCCTTATGCAACACACGGAGACTAACAGCAGCATACACAAGGCTACGTATACAACAGGACTGACTATTCACAACTAGATGAGAGTGACATCATTTGACCACGATCCTGAACTACTGTGGTCGCGATTCTCGTTTACACAACCATAGCAATCTTAGGGCTGACGTCAGACGATGGCTGAGCGACAGCCACATTGTCCTCTGCCACCTTGGCGGGAACCACGGCAACCGTGTTGTCGTTGTCGGCGGGAACCACGGCGACCGTGTTGTCGTTATCGGCGGGAACCACGGCGACCGTGTTGTCGTTATCGGCGGGAACCACGGCGACCGTGTTGTCGTTATCGGCGGGAACCACGGCGACCGTGTTGTCGTTATCGGCGGGAACCACGGCAACCGTGTTGTCGTTATCGGCGGGAACCACGGCGACAGTGTTGTCGTTATCGGCGGGAACCACGGCGACAGTGTTGTCGTTATCGGCGGGAACCACGGCGACAGTGTTGTCGTTATCGGCGGGAACCACGGTAACCGAGTTGTCGTTATCGGCGGGAACCACGGCGACCGTGTTGTCGTTATCGGCGGGAACCACGGCGACCGTGTTGCCGTTATCGGCGGGAACCACGGCGACTGTGTTGTCGTTATCAGCGGGAACCACGGCGACTGTGTTGTCGTTATCAACGGGAACAACGGCGACCGTGTTGTCGTTATCAGCGGGAACCACGGCGACCGAGTTGTCGCTACCAGCGGGAACCACGGCGACAGTATTATCGTTATCAGCGGGAACCGCGGCGACAATATTATCGGTATCCTTGGCAGCGACGGTAACGGAGTTGTCGCTGTCTGCAGGAAGGGGACGGCTCGCGTTACAGAACGCGGAAGCCGCGAGGAGGGCGAGAAGAACGAAAGCTGCCTTGGTCGCCATGGCGTCTACCCGATCTAGGAGGTTTCGTTCTGCAAACAATCTACAGTGCTGATGTCCTCTGATGCTTGGGTGCAGACGGTACGGTAAAGACTGGCGTGATGGTGAATGAAGAGAGGAAATGTGAGCGTGGCGAGGGAAGAAATTCGGCTGGTGATGGAGGACATTTGTCATGCAGCTGTGGCAGGTGTTCACCTGGCACCTGAATTGACGCCTGCGATCCGTCTCCGCCATCTCCGGTTATGCTTGTATTGTAACTATTTTCGCCAATAGGCAAGACGCAGATAGCACCTACTGATTTCCTTGTACACCAATGCGCCTCTAACGAGATTCACAGGGTTTTCTATAAGATTTACGTCCTAACGATATATATAAAGCAATCACTAAACAGTTTGACGCACACTAAATAGAAAATATTTTCGTGTTTAAAACAGGCGGCTAGGTGAGTCAATGGAGACAACATGATCCGCGCCATCCTCCTCGTCACTGTCATCAACCGCTCTTTCATTGGGGGCAGAAGGAATTGGTTGAAGTTCACGCGATGGTCCTCCCCTGGTTTCTTTCCTTGGTGCATTCCCTAGCAATGCCGCTCCTGCTGAATCCAGTTGCTGATCTAGCGGAATGGCACTGGACGAGGTTGGGGCTGAGGATGAAGGCTGACGTGGTGGGAGAAAAGCACGGGGGACTTCAGGCTTTGCCACGTCTCCTGCAGCACCACCGTCCCTCGACACCCCATCGCCCTTCACACCATCACTGCCCGGAGTCCGTGAGCCAGCCGCTGCATAGAGCGATGGTAAGATCGCAGACAGCGACGTGCTGTGCGCCCCGCCCCGTGCCAGCTGTCCCTGCCCTGCAGTGCTGACCTGGCCGCTGCGCATCGATTGGACAATGTTGGGGTCACTGGATTTGCGCGCGCTGGCACCTGATGACGTGGCGGCACGATTGACCGGCTGTCCAGCCTGGCAGCCGAAACCAGGCAGCAGGTGCGGCTGAGAGGCCGTGAAGAGGGCGGAGGCGGGCGAGGGGGCAGGGCTGACTCGCGTGGCGTGCAGGTTGTAGTGGCTGTGGTAGTGCGCATGCACATGGCTGTAGTGCAGCTGCGCGTGGTGGTGCGGTGACGTGTCTGTCGGTCTGCGCGGTCTCAGGTTCAGCTGGGACAAGAGGGGGGGAGGGGTGGGAAAGGTGGTGAGGAGTGAGGAGAGAGCAGGAAAAACACACGTGCACAAGTGGAGTGTCTGCCCGCACGCTCACTTCCAGCTCTTTTGCACGCACCTTGCTGCCGAAGACACGCACCTGCCGAAGACACGCACCTTGCTGCCGAAGACACGCACCTTGCTGCCGAAGACACACACCTTGCTGCCGAAGACACGCACCTTGCTGCCGAAGACGCTGAGCTCCATGGCTCGCTCCATGAGCGCCTGGTCCACCACTGAGCGGTCCCTCAGCGCCTCCGCCAGCTCGCTCCCGCGCGGCATCGTCATCTCACTCGCCGCCTCCTCGCCCACCCACCCCACGCCCTCCTCGCCCCGTGCTGCCCCACTGCTCCCGCCTGCGTGCTCCCCCGCCCCCACGGCGGCCAGCAGTGCTTCATTGAGGGTGCTCTCCTCGGCGCCCTCTGCTCCGAAGCGCAGCAGCCCGTCGTGGTCGTGCGTGGCCTGTGGGCGGTGCACGTGGAACGACCTGATTGGGCAGGGAGCGAGGGGCAGAAGAGGGCGAGGACAGTAGGAGTGGATGGTTGCATTGCAGATGACGGAACAAGTGCATGCAGAGCAGGGAGAGCAGGAAGGCGCTGTGCGAGCAAGCAATGCGAAGATGGCACGTGATAGTCATGTGCATGTGTGCGTGCATTGCAAGTAAACGTGCAAGCCCCATGCATGCATCCACTGTCTGGCGCACGCACCTGGTGGGCGTGTTTTGGACGGACATGAGGTCGCGGGGCATGTGGATGACAAGCAGCTTGCAGAGGGAGAGAGCGGAGTAGCGCCCGTGCAGCATGGCAGTGCTGTCCCCATACACTGCCCGCTCAGGGGCTGCACACACACAGTGAGAGATAGCACACAAAGAGTTATGACCTCATGACACGGGCAGCAGTTGATTGCTGCACATTCAATTCTTTCGAACCAGTCAGTCAACATGCAATGGCACGGGCGGCAGTCACGGGGAGCGCACCTGCGGCTGGCAGTGGCTGTGCTGTGAGCAACGCGGGAGCATCAACAGCCACCAGCACGCCATCCTCCACTCGCCCATCCCTCCCACCTCCTTCACCCTCTCCCCGTTGCTCCCCATTGCTCTTCCCTCCTCCTCCATCCCCATTCTCCCCACTGCCACCGCCCAGCAGCCTATCTCCCTCGCCTGGATCACCCCCTTGCACGACATCTGCATCTGAACCCTCGCTCCCTTTATCCTGCCCTGCACCTGCACTTGCAGAACCAGCAGCAACGGAATCAGCAGCGGTACCATCAGCAGCGGCAGATGAGGTGGTAGCAGTGTTTGCAGAATCCATCACAGGGTGAGAAGCAGCAAGGGCGGATCCAGAGAAAGGAATGGCAGAGGCAGAGGCGGAGGCGTTGGCGAGGGAGAGGTCGACGGTGCGCACGGAGCCAAGCAGCAGCACCGCCACTTGCGAGGGCAGCAGGTCCAATGTGTCTCCTGGGCGGCAGGTGAGGAGGTGCGCTGAGTCTGTGAGCAGCACGCGCAGCTCGTGCATTGACAGGGCCCCGAACTCCTCTGGTTGCAGCACCCTCACCACCTCCAGACAGCTCTCCTGCACGCAGGGGAGAGGAACACAGGACAGGGGAAGCGTGAGTGCACAGGGAGGAAGGGGAGGGGAACCAGGGGAAAGGGGAGAAGAGCATGGAGAGAGAGAGAGAGAGAGAGAGAGAGAGAGAGAGAGAGAGAGAGAGAGAGAGAGAGAGAGAGAGAGAGAGAGAGAGAGAGAGAGAGAGAGAGGACTTAGCACCCAGCCCTCTTCCTCTTCCCTTGGCCCTCTTCCTCTGAGCCTATTTAAGGGCCCTTGGTGCCTTCTTCTCCTCATTATTTCGTGTGTTCTCAGTTTTCCACGGCTGGAGAGAGCGAGAGAGAGAGAGGACTTAGCACCCAGCCCTCTTCCTCTTCCCTCGGCCCTCTTCCTCTGAGCCTATTTAAGGGCCCTTGATGCCTTCTTCTCCTCATTATTTCGTGTGTTCTCAGTTTTCCACGGCTCGCGCCGGCGGCCTTCGGCCGCCGCCGCTCGCCAGCGCGGCCTTCGGCCGCGCGTTTCAGAGGCAAGACACTCACACAAGGAGTCGATCAAGCAAGGCATTCCAAGAAGGAAGAAATCAAGCAACTGGAGAGCATCACCTTACGATCAAGATGCAATACTACACGAGACGCCGCTCTACTGCGTGTACAGGCCAGCCCCCTCCGCCTCAAGCATCGCGAGAAGACACCCCGCCATCGAGTGGAGAAGCTCCGCCGAGAAGCGAAGAGTGTCAACAGGGGTCCCGTGCTGAGCCGCTACGTGAAGATCAAGAGCGAGGCGGGGGAAGGTACGGGCTAAGGGTGCTACCCCGGCGGGCGCATCCGACACGGGCGATAAAAGGGGGACAATCTCTCCTGCCCAAGCGACGCACTGTCCTTGGGGCCCTTGAGCAAAACTGCTCGGTGTGTGACGCATGGCCTCACACGCCGCCAGCTGCAGGCTCGCCAGCCCCTCAGCCGCCCCCGCCAAATTCCACATCCGGCACATGCTCAGCGTGGGATCTCTCCCCGCGCGGCTGGGGAGAGGCGCAGTCGGAACTCCGCGCGGCAGAAACACCCCCACCTGGCCCGGAGTCTGGCCAACCGTATTCTGAGGAGCAGGGTAACCTGGGGCTTGGCGGCGTCCGCGGAACGGCCCCCTCGCCGCTGCAGCTGGCAGATACTCCCGCAAGGTTGGAGCGCGCAGCGGAGCGGCTTCAACCGCAACAGGTGCGGTGGGGGGCTCAGTGGTCACAGACACGTGAACGTGAGCCGCTGCCCCCGACGCTTCCACCTCCCGCACTGCATCCGCCACCATATTCCCCGCGCGGTCAGCAGTGGAGCCCTGGCCACGACTACCCCCGCTGCGCGCATGACCATTCCGCCGCCCACGACGCCCTCCAGACCCAGCCGACTGAGGACGGGGCGGGGACTGCTCACGGCGGCGAGAATCCCAACGGCCCGCATGAGCCCCGCGGCCCCGACGCGGAGGCGACGGCCGCGGCGTCCGCTGCGGAGGGGATCGCTCCCGCGGGGAGCGCTTCTCCGGCGACCTCTCAGAAGAGCGGTAGCGGCGGTCGCGATGCTGAATTTCCCGCTGATATTCGTCCCATCGCCGCCGAGAGTCATGCGGCTCGGGGGCGCGACGCGCAGGGGACGCGGGTCGATATCCACGAGGCGGCGGGGACCGGCCCCGCTCCTGACGCGCCGGCAAGGCATTCGACGCGACGACTAGGGGAGCACGGGATTGCTCAGGAGACGCGTGACGATCCGCCCCGCGCAGCGGAAGAGACAACCCGCGCTCAAGACGGCGCACGGGCGCCGACGCAGCAGGACGAGCCTGCACTTGGGAACGCGGAGGCGCATACTCGGGGTTTGGCTGCGCAACAAGCTGAGCGCTCTCCGCGGTTGCTTCCAAGGCGCGGTCGCGACCCACGGACCCCGCCATCACGACCGAGGCGTGAGCCGAGGACGCCAGAGCCCCGCTTGGCAGGGGAGGAGATTGGCGAAAACCGCACGCCTGTAATGCACAGCCCAATCGCGAGGAGTGGCACACCTGGCGGACGACGCGTAGGCGGGAGAGGACGCCGAGGAAGAGGAGCTGGGAGGAGAGGAGGCCGACGTACAGGCGCAAGCGGCTATGCGAGGACAGCAGAACAACTACTCCGGGAAGGCGCGGAAGGCGGCGAGGAAGCCGCTAGCAGGGGGGAGAGTGGTGACTCGGAGAATGACGAGAGTGACGAGGGTGACCCAGGTTTTAACCCCAAAACGGAGGGAGGTTTGGATGCTGAAGCTGATGAAGATGATGAGGAGCTCTTGGTTCGTGGGGCTGAGTTCCCGGACCAACAAATTGGAGCCGCGTCTGCAACACGAACCCCAGCCAGGAATCGGAATGTGGGGGGAAATCAGGCCTGGAGGGGAAATCGGACCGCGGCAGAAATCACATTTGACTCTGCCGCAACCAATAGGAACACCCCAACCCCAACTCCAACCCCACCAATGATCCACCCAGGCGACTTGGCGAAACGACTGGACCTTTTCGCGCAAGTCGCAGGCTGGGACCTGGACCCACTGCGCGACAGTCGCCAGCCCCCCCTCGCCCGTCACCCGCCAAAAGACCTTCGCGAATCATTCGCAGTCTGCCTACTCACCCCACTACTCCACCTGGCAGCCAATCCCAACTCGACCGCGGGGTGGAGGTTACTGACTTTCCTCCCGCGAATCCTCCTACGCACCTCGTCAGCTCGCAAACCAGACTGGAACGCGATGATGAATCGCCTCCTCCGTTTCCGCCAGGGACTCTGGTCTGGCCTGTACGACGAGGCAGTTGAAGCAATTTCCCTCCCAGCCCAGCCACGTCACGTACCTGACACTCAGGGCATCCTTGCTAGAGCGGAGGGACTGGCCAAGCGTGGTAACCTGGCCAAGTCACTACAGTCCCTCCAAGCCACTCCAGTCTCACCTGCCTCCTCCGAAGTGTACGCGGCATTAGCAGCACGACACCCGCAAGCACTCCAGCCCTTACCAGAATGGATACGCACCTTCTCCCCCGAGAAAACCCCTTCGATAGAGCCGCGCGACTTCAGGTGCATCGTAGCCAAACTCCCAAACGGGGTGGGAGCAGGGCCCTCAGGCACAACCTTCGAGCACATACGCGATGCTGCACTCGGAAATCCAGACATCTTCGCCCATCTCCTCGCACTTACCAATACAGCTATAGCCGGGAAACTCAGCAGCGAGGCCACCGAGCTCCTCACAGCCTCACGGCTCTTGGCCTTCACCAAACCGCAGGGGGGGACCCGACCGATAGCCGTGGGCGAATGCCTTCTTCGCATAGTGGCCAAGGCAGCATTGTTCCTGACTGGGGCGGCGGCACGATCACACTTCGCGCCACTACAGTTCGGGGTAGTAGTGGCTGGAGGGATTGAGGCGGCCATTCACACTGCGCGCACATACCTGGAGGAGAACCCGGGCTCGGTGGCGCTGCAGATTGACCTCGCCAACGCGTTTAACGCGGTGGAAAGGGCGGCGGTATTCGAGGGGCTCAAGAACGAGTCCCTTGAAAGCCTTCTGCCCCTTGTCCGCCTCTCCTACGGAACTTCCTCAGCACTCCACCTCGACCATGACTTCGGCGTGGCTCCACTGCTAAGTGCTAGAGGCGTCCGCCAGGGGGACCCTCTTGGCCCCTTGCTCTTTGCAGCAAGCATCCACCCACACCTTCCCGCAACGGCACTAGCTCACCCAAGGGTCGTCATTCTCGCCTATGCAGACGACATAACGCTGCTAGGCGAAGCAGAAGAATGCACGGCGGCATTTACACACCTCACTGCCGCACTGATCCACATAGGCCTCGAGCACAACCTTGGGAAGTGTGAGGCTTGGTCTGCAACCGCCATAGACCCCGCCTCTCTCCCTCCGAGCTTCCCCATTGCAGCAGACAGACTGCGGATATTAGGAAGCCCAATCGGGACCTCAGATGGCTGTGCCGCCAGAGTAAGGGAAAGGCTTGCAGCAGCAGCAGAACCCTTGCCGCCCCTGGCCCAAATGGACCCCCAATTGTGCCTGCTGCTTCTCACCCGCTGCATGGGCCGGCGAGCATCCTTCCTGGCCAGAACCACTCCGCTAGAGGCACTACCTGAGGATGAATGGGCGGCATGGGGGGAGCAACTGCTGCATACCTTCCTGGACGCGGCCCATATCATGCTGCCAAGGAGTGACGCGGAACAGAGGAGAATGTGGAGGCAAGCGGCGCTGGCCGTAACATTGGGGGGGCTTGGCATTACAAATCCTGCAGTTGAAGGGAGCTCTGCGTACCTTGCGTCCGTGGTGGGCACCTCCCACTTACTGCACTCCCTGGCCGAGGCACTCCACCCAGATGTAGCAGCCCTCCTCCCCCTAATGGACCCCACCTCCGGCTCCGCGCACGCCCTGCCTGCACGCCTTGCAGCAGCGGAAGCAGCCCTCCCCCCCGAGGCTCTAGAAGCTCTCCAGGCCGGGAAAGCAGACCCACAGGGCCTCAAGCTGCAGCAGTCTCTAGCGCTGGCGGTTCAGACACGCCGCTTCCTGAGGGTCATGAACGAGGCAAGGCGGATGCGCCCCAATCCCCTCTCTGGCCATGCCCAGAGAATGCGGTCGGTGCTCGGCCCTGGTGCGGGAGATTGGCTGCTGGCACTACCCATCATACCCTCGCTTAGGATGGGACCCTCCCAGCTCTCCTCCGCTGCTGCGTTCCGCCTGGGCCTCCCCCTACCTGTCCCCAGGCGCTGCGACTGCCGCTACCGCACCAAATTCCCTGATGACCGCCTCCCAAACCATCTCATGCGCTGCGAGAAAGGGGGGGGAAGGATTGCGACTCACCATGCGCTCAGGGACGAGATTGCTTTGATTGCGGCAGAGGCGGGATTCACGGTGCACAAAGAAACCTATGTATTCTCTCTCGTTGAAAACCTGAAGGCGGACGTCGCAATCCGCCATCCCCGGACGGGAGAGGTTTGGATGTGCGACGTGATAGTGACGGACCCCGTTTCTCACCAAGATGAGAACTGCAATAGAGCACCGGGGTGGGCGGCTAGGGCAGCTGCGGACAAGAAGGAGCAGAAATACGCGCGCCGAAAAGCGTGGGTGGGCTTTCATGCCCTAGCGGTAGAGACATATGGGTACCCCTCGCCCGGGGTGTTGGCATTCTTGCGGCAGTGCGCGGAGCTGGCGGCCAAGTTGCGATTCAACGCAGCCCCCAACTCCTACGAGGCCGCCAAGCTGCTGACGGAATACCGCCAGCGCTGGAGCGTGTGCCTCCAAAAAGCACAAGCCAACGCCCTCCGCTGCAAGACCAACGAGGCGATAGCAGCGGACGAGCTCGGCATGCGGGGCCCCTTTGCCCCCCTTAGCGAAGGCCAGCTCTACCAGCTAATAGAGCCCTCGTTCGACCTTTAGGGTCGGACGGAGGGGGCGGGAGGGAGTAAGGGAATGAGGTAGTTAGGTAGACCGAGTGTTATCTCTGGGTTTGCATGTGTTTGCATCTTCCCATGTATCTCCCATCAATCAATACCAGGACCATTCGAGAAAGAGAGAGAGGGCTTGAGGCAGCGCACCCCCAGATGGCAGCGGACCCCTGGCCGCTGCACCTGGGGGACATCCTACACACGCTGGAGGGCTAGAGGGTCACTCAGGGGGGAGGGGAGGGGAAGAGGGGTGAGTTGATGGGCTTATGGGATAGAGGTTATCATGGATAGAACTGCATGTTTGTACCCCTGCTGAATTAATACAATGGACCATTTGAGAGAGAGAGGATTAGCCTCTCCCCTTCTATCCTCTGCCCTCTGCTTTCTGCCCTCTGCCATGACTACTTAAGGCCACGGCGGCCTCTCCATCTCTCATTCTTTCAGTTAGTGCTGAAAATTTTGGTGTTGTTCGAGAGAGCGAGAGAGAGAGAGAGGATTAGCCTCTCGCCTTCTATCCTCTGCCCTCTGCTTTCTGCCCTCTGCCATGACTACTTAAGGCCACGGCGGCCTCTCCATCTCTCATTCTTTCAGTTAGTGCTGAAAATTTTGGTGTTGTTCGAGAGAGCGAGAGAGAGAGAGAGAGGATTAGCCTCTCCCCTTCTACCCTCTGCCCTCTGCTTTCTGCCCTCTGCCATGACTACTTAAGGCCACGGCGGCCTCTCCATCTCTCATTCTTTCAGTTAGTGCTGAAGATTTTGGCGCTTCGCGCCGGCGGCCTTCGGCCGCCGGCGCTCGCGTGCAAGGCCTTCGGCCGCGCGTTAGGGATGGCAAGGGGAAACAACAAGCAGTAGTAGCTTAGGCAACCGATACAAACAAAGCAAGCATAGACACTTAGCAAGTAGAGGATGGAACGGGTCTATACGCGCAAGGGGGGAGCGCCTACATGCGGTCCGCCTCTACCGCAGCGAGCATTCCACTCGTGTTCAACCACAACTGGCGGACCACAGACACGGTGGCGCCTACAACGTCAACAGGAGTACCAGGGCCTGCTACAAGCGTCCTCAGAGCCAGGGCCGAGTCAGCCAGCTGGCTGGCCGAGGTTGTTCCCGGCGAGGGCGCTACCTGCAGTGGCGTTACGAGCGCGAATAGCGCTGACGCCGCCGCATGACAATCTGCTCGCGGTTTCTGAGAGAACCTGCTCGGAGGGCTCACCGGCATGGAGTCAAATGACTCCTGGAGAATCCGCTTAAGGCTCTGCAGGGACGCCGCCAGCGACCAAAAGCGGGCCAGGGTCGCAGTGGGAACTTCCTTCATCGGCAGAAGTAACGCAGACGCGCGGGCACGGTGAGACGACACGGCGAGATCACGCGGAGCAAGAAGAGGACGCGGCGGAGCAAACTGAGCCCACGGCGGCCCGCCACCAGCACCTACGAAGCCCATCCCTGCAGGCAGCGGCCGCTCTGAACGCGCCGGGGATCCAAAGGGATTGTGGGGCAGGAGCGCGGAGAGAGGGACGACGGGAGCAGCGCGAGGAGCTGATGGTGACGCCGACCCCGCACGCGAGCGACGAAGCTCCTTCTCCGCGTCATCAAGCCTATCCAGAAGACGGCGCTCCATTGCGGAAGGCGCTGGACGCGCTTTTCCGCCGCGACTGTCACCCCCCCGTCGCCCACGACGCGCACGCCCACTTGCGCTCGAGCGCACAGGCGACTGCGGGCGAGATGGGCCCTGCTGACGCTGGCGGCCAGGAAAACGGTCCCCGCGACGAGGGGAGTAGAGCCGTTGGCGCTTAGCAGGAGGGGGCGAACGCGGAGCTGGGGGCCGACGCCCAAACGTCTGGCGGGCAGGCGACCGCTGGCGAGATGAACGGTGAGGGGGCGAACGATGACGATGCGAGCGGCGGTCACGGGATCGGCTTCGCGACGCCACGCAACGAGGCGAACGAGGCGACAGCGGCGAACGGGCCGCACCGTGACGATCATCGCGGCGGCTCTCCCGCTTATCGTCGCGAGCTGCCGATGAGCGACGGCGAGGCGAACACTCCTGGTGCGCCACAGCCTCTGCGCCGGAGCGCAAGACGAACCCCGCGCGCGGGGGCTTCTGCGGTGACAAGGACCTGCCCGCGCGTGGAGTCAACTCGCGCCGCTGGTCCTCAAAGCGGCGGATCTGATCAGCGGATGCCGGCGGAGCAACAGGCACGCTCGCGACAGGGCGTGTAGGAGGAAGCGGACGGGGAGCAAGATCGCTCTCCGCGGTGCAGTCGCGGCCAAGAGCGCCAAGGAAATCCATTGGCCAACGCTCAAGACGCTCCACTGGCATACGAGGAGCCGACAACGCCGATCTCCCAAGCGCAACAGGCGGAACCTGTGGCAGCTACCCCGCGGAGCGGACGGGGAAGCACGCGGGGGAGAGGCGGGCGACGAGGAGCACGCGGGGGAGAGGCGGGCGCCGAGGAGCACGCGGAGTGCAGAGGAGCGCAGGCCAAGCGGGAAGGGGACCGCCCTGCCAGTTGCCGAGCCCAATCTGGTTGGGGGAGCCGGCGGAACGAGTCACGCGCCAGTCATTCGCCACGCGGGGGGCGAGGGGAGGAACACCAGCACAAGCGGGGAGAAACAGGGATATCAACACAGTGGGGAGTGGAGACGATTATATACCGTCAGATCTGAGGCAACCAGACGATCCCGCCTCACCTTACGCGGAGCAAGGAGAGGGGCAAGCGCAGCAACAGGAGAGAGGAACCGGCCGCAGACAGCATCGCAGGGCTCAGCTTCCCCCTAACCAGGCACTATCGGCGTCCCAGCTGACCTCGCGGGAGGATCTTTTCCAGATCACGATGACTTGGGACCTTACACTCCTAACCTCCACCACCCACCTACCAATCGTCTGCCGACTGCCGCCGCAGATCCTCAGCGACTACTCCACTTGTATGCTGGCTGCCCTACTTCGGATCTCCAAGCTGCCTAACTGCGCAGGAGCATGGCGGGTCCTCATGTTCCTGCCACGTCTCACGCTAAGACTTAGCCGGAGATCCAGCTCTAGATGGAAACTCCTGCGGGAACAGTTGCATCTATTCCGATGTGGCCACTGGACCCAGCTGTACACTGACTACTTGGGGTACATGCACCTGGCCGAACCACCTCAGCACCAACGTGACCCACTGGGAATCTGCTCACGTGCGGAGGGGTTGGTGAAACGGGGTAACCTGCGAAAGGCGTTAGCAGCCCTACAACCCTCGCCTTCAGCACCTGCGACAATTGCGACACTACAGCAGCTGGAATCGAAACACCCCCAACCCCAAAATGACCTGCCCGAGTGGGTGCATTCCTCCACCACACCCACGCAATTCTCAACCACTCTGGAACGCTTTTCCGACGTCCTTGGAGAATGCCCCAAGGGAATTGGGGCTGGCCCATCGGGGTCAACTTTCGAACACTACCGCGATCTAGCACTAAGTAACATCGAGGTACTAGGGCACCTCCACTCCGCCGTTACGCATCTTCTCTCGACAAATCTTTCCACTGAAGTCGCAGCACTACTTGCCCCGTCCCGCCTTATATCCTTCGCCAAACCAGGGGGGGGGGGTACGTCCCATTGCGATTGGAGAGTCATTGCTTAGGCTGGCGGCGAAGGTGGCGCTCTCAGATCTGCAAGGAGAAACGCGAATTTTTTTCCTACCTCAGCAATTTGGCGTGGCAGTCCCTGGAGGTGCAGAATTTGTCATCCATGCTGTCCGAGACCTCACCACGGTGCAGCCCTCCAGCCTAGTACTCCAGCTCGACATTGAGAACGCGTTCAACTCAGTAAAGAGGAGCGCGTTCTTCAACGCACTCATCGGCTCCCCACTAGCTCCCCTAATCCCCTTCACACGCTCTTTCTACGCATCATCTTCACCACTGCTGCTGGACCCATGCTTCAATTCCACGGCACTCACTAGCGGAAGGGGAGTCAGACAGGGGGATCCCCTCGGACCTCTGTTATTCGCAGCGTCTATCCAGCAGCACCTCAGGCACGTAGCAACGGAGCACCCCGAAGTCACGGTCTTTGCTTACGCGGACGACATAACCATCATTGGACCCGCGGCGGCAACGCTGGAAGCGCTCAGGGAGCTCACGCCGCTGCTGGCACGGGACGGTCTCACCTGCAACTTTAGGAAGTCGTCGGCGTGGTCCACCGTGCCGCTAGGAGGGGACGTACTCCCCGAGGGCCTTCCCCTCACCCGCGAGGGGGTGCGGGTGTTGGGAAGTCCAGTAGGGTCGCAGAGCTTCTGCTCTGATTTTGTCCGCAGCACCCTGACAGACGCGGCAGCCCCCTTGGGCTCTCTGGCGTCCATCCACCCACAACACGCCCTCCTGCTACTGTCTCGTTGCATCAGCCGCAGAGTCGGCTACCTGCTGCGCACTACCCCAGCTGACGTCTTACCGCTCTCGGAATGGCACACATGGTGCGCCGAATTACTGAACACTGCCTTGACCGCCGCCAGCATTCAACCGCCACGCCGACAAGCCGAGTTCAACTTCCTTCTCCGACAGGCAACTCTCCCAGTAGCCCTAGGCGGACTGGGCCTTACGGACCCCACAACTGAAGCAGCACCGGCCTACCTGGCATCTACAACAGAGGCGCTGCGCCTGCTCCGCTCCCTGGACTTACCGGCAACCGCGCCGCTAGGGGCCGACAGCAACGCCCTGCAGCCGTCTGCAGCGCACTCCGTGACCATCCAGGACATGGAGGGGCGACTGCCACCGCTGGCGCTACAAAACCTACGGGAGGAGCAGCAAACCCCGTCCCAGGACCAACTGCAGCGCGCCCTCTCCCAGGAAGTGCACGCGGCAAAGGCCGACGCCCTAAGAGAGGAGTCACGCGCAATACAGTCAGCCCCCGAGATGGGCCACACACTCCGCCTAGTCAGCCTGAGAGGAGAGGGAGCGGGAGCGTGGCTGCAGGCACTACCCTTGACCCCGGACCTCTGCTTCTCACCAGGACAGTTCCGAGCGGCCCTGGCCTTCCGCATGGGCATCCGACAGAATGCACCAACTGTGTGCGAGTGCGGAGAACTCGTAGCCGACTGCAGCCTACCCAACCACTTACTCCGCTGCAGCACAGGCCCCGAGAGGACGCGCACACACAACCAGCTGGCCTTCGCCATGGCTAAAATGGCGAGGGGGGCGCAGCTGGTGGTATACCTGGAGAATGCGATGTACTCACCTCCGGATGACCCGAAGAAGGCAGATGTGATTGTACAAGACCCGGACAGCGGAGAGACCTAGATCACAGACACCACGATCACTGACCCTGTGCTGCAGAACCGAGACCCCACGGCCCGCAAACCCCCAGGTTGGGCTGCAAGGGAGGCACAGAAGCGGAAGGAGAGGGACTACTACCGACACACTGAACACGTGGTGTTCTGCGCCCTGGCCGTCGAGACCTATGGGGCAAACGCGCCCCCCACGACGGCGTTCCTGAAACTGCTGGCCACAGCAGCAGCTAGGAACCGCTTCAGGGCCAGCCCCTTGGCAAAATCCGCCAAGAAGATGGCCTGCCACTTCAGCCAGCGCTGATCAGTGGCCCTCCAGCGCTCCCAGGCGAACGCCCTGCACACCAAGGCCAGGGCTGGGATTGAGGCAGCACACCCCCAGATGGCAGCGGACCCCTGGCCGCTGCACCTGGAGGACATCCTACACACGCTGGAGGGCTAGAGGGTCACTCAGGGGGGAGGGGAGGGGAAGAGGGGTGAGTTGATGGGCTTATGGGATAGAGGTTATCATGGATAGAACTGCATGTCTGTAACCCTGCTGAATTAATACAACGGACCATTTGAGAGAGAGAGAGAGAGAGAGAGAGAGAGAGAGAGAGAGAGAGAGAGAGAGAGAGAGAGAGAGAGAGAGAGAGAGAGAGAGAGAGAGAGAGAGATGTGCACCCCCACAGCGTCGCATTCACCCCCTGCTTCTCACCTTCCACAGAAAGTCCTCAATGGCATCGCTGCTGCCTGCAGCATCCATGATGCGCTGTCTGTCGATGAAGAAGCAGTGCAGCACGCTGTCTGCTGCCACCGTGCTCATGTACGCGCACCCCCGCAGCGTCTCATACAGCCCCACGGAGCTGCCGTGTGCAAACAGCGGCGGGATGAACCGGTGCCCGTGCGCCTCCGCCTCTGCCTCTGCCCGCGCTGACGTCCACTGCCAATGGTGGGTGGGGTGGGAGGGGGACAGAGAATAAGACGTGCGGGAAGAAGGGTGTGCGAGAATGGAGAGAGGGGACATATGAGAGACGAATTTGATCTTCCAGCACTGAAGATGAAGGATGGATGGACGGACGGATGGACGGACGGATGGACGGACGGATGGACGGACGGATGCTGACCTTGGCGGTACCGGAGGCGATGAGCCAGACGCCCTGGGCGGGCTGCCCTTGGTGGAAGAGCGAGGCACCGGAGAGTTTGGTGGCTTCTTTGAGCGGCTGCAGCAGCGCCAGGCGGATGTCCGCCGGCAGCGCTCCGATGAGCGGCTGCCTCGCCAGCACCTCCCCCGCCGGCAGCATCGCCACAAACGGCGGGCTGCGCTGCAGCTTCTTCATGTCTGCCTGCACTGCCTTGTGCAGATGCATCACCTCGCGCTGGTCCAGCAGCCCCGCGTGCTCGAGATTCTCCACGTAACCGTGCAGGCCCTGCAGGATGGCGTGGGTGACCTGCTTGGTCTTGATGATGGTGAGCACCTCGGGGAAGTTGAGGCGCACGTCTTCCATGAACCTCTTGGCCGGTGTCTCCTCCTCCTCGCTCTCCAGTATCACCGCCTCGCATATGGGGCTGTCCTCTGATGGACCAAGAGGGAAGCCGAGGGAGAGGTGGGGAAGTAAGGCACAAGTGATGGAGCAGGGGCCGTGCACACGGATGATATCACCCACTCACGAACAATCCCACCCACCCACTCATTGATCAACAATCCCACTCACTGAGAAAGTCTCGCAGCTGTTGCCGGGCATGCCGGAGAGCACGGATGTAAGCAGCACTCATGGAAGCCGCCAGCTCGAGGCGGTCGACGGTGACCCAGTTGAGGGCGCGCTGGGGCAGCAGGCGGCGCAGGCGGCGGTGGAAGAGGCGCAGGTAGCGCGGCATGCACACGTGCGGCTCCAGGGCTTTCCACAGCAGCAGGCGGCGCTGCTGCGTGGTGAGGTCGACGGCCTCGGCCACAGCCTGCATGAGCAGCATGGCGGCTGTTTGGTTAACGCGCCCCTCCTCCAGCATGCTCCAGTACGCCGCCTGCACGCCTGGGTAGGGTGGAGAACAGGGGCAATGGGGGGCATTATGGAGAAGGGAAGGGAGGAGTGCAGAGAAGACTTGAGTGCGAGCAGGGGGGAGGATGGAGAGGCCATGCTGGTGGACGTGAATCATAGGGGGCAGGCAGCCCAGCAAGTGAGATCCAGCAGGCAGTGTCTCGTGATGGAAAATAAAGCAACAAGGCAGGGATTGCGGAATAGGCATGCAGGGGCGCACCGTTGAGGAACCTGAGGCGGGTGTCATGCAGCTGCTGTGCGCGCAGCTGCTCGTGCGACTGGCTGTGATCATGCGGGTGGCTCTTCCTCACCCCCACCCCCGACCCTCCCCCCGAACCAGTCCCCGAGCCTCCGAATCGGCTCAGGAAGGCGCTGGCTGAGAGGGTTCCGTGGGAGGCGGGCTGTTTGAGGCAGGTGAGGTACTCGTTGACGGTGGCCCACTCCGCTGGCCCCAGCTCCTCATCGTCTCCTATCTCCTCAAACGTCTTCACTGCGTACTCACAGAGCTCCTGGCGCGTGAAGTTCACCACTCGCTTCTGTTGCGGGGAGAGGGGAGGAGGAGGGGGAGCGGGAGGTGGGGCGGGAGAATGGGTAGCGATTGGGGCGGATGAGGCAATGGGGGATGGTGGTAGAACGGGAACAGAGGGTGACTGAGAGCGAGGCAGGAAGGCATTCCGGAACAGGAATAGAGGGATGGGATTGGGAGAGAGAGCGGGTGGAAAAGCGGAGCAAGCAAGGAATCGCAGAGGAGGTGGCGGAACATGCAGGATGGTTAAGCGGAGAAGAAAGCGAGATGACAGGGGAGGGAGATGTGGTTGGATGGGTACTGATGACGATTGGTGCATGTAAGGACTAGCAGGGAGGGAGGGAGGGAGGGAGCGGGGCACCTTGATGTCGGAGGTGGCGTTCATCTTGAGTGCGGCGAGCACGAACTGCGTGGTGCTGCCGTTCACTATGAGCGTCAGGAACACCACCCCGCCCGTCAGAAACATGAACTGCCGCATGGAAGTGGGCGGGCAGGTGGGCAGAGAGAAGTGGCATGAGCAGAATCGCATGTACTGTGAACCCTAAATTCTAAACACCAATTATGCAGGGGAAAAGAGGTGCGCTGCACACAGCAAAATGCGGACGGGAATATGGCTGGCTAGTTAGCCGTGGGTGCAAATGATTTTTGAAGAGCAGAGGAAAGTAGATGGAGAGCAGGAGAAGACTCACCCTGGCTTCTGTTTCTTTAGTGATGTTTTCTGTTACCGGCTCGTGCTGTCAGAGGGCAGAAAGGGAAGAGGGGCAGAAAGGGAAGAGGGGCAGAATCATCATGGTCAATCAATTGCGAGACTGACGCCCCATGGCGGAAGCATACCACAGCATGCGCACGTTTCAGAAAGGGAGGATGGGAAGCCATTCGGCAAAGCATGAACCTTGGGAAGGAGAGAAAGAGACAGCGACGGAGCCCAGCATGCAGCAGACACGACACAGCAGGGAACCCCCGCGCCTCCCATCCCATGTGCCCCACCCCCCGTATGTGCCCTGCCGCACACCCCCATGTGCGCTGCGACTCACGCTGACGAGCAGGGCGAGCGTGAGGGCAACGGCACCGCGCAGGCCGGACCAGACGAGGATGATGGCCTCCTTCCACGTGAGCCCGTAGCCGCTGCTGGCCAGCCCGGGGTACAGCACTCCCACCACCACCACCCGTGACAGCTGCACAAACACGTAGAGCAGAACCATGTAGCCCCAGTCCGCGCCTGGCAGGTGCAGGGGGTAAGGGGAGAGAGGCACGGGGAGAGTTTTGAGTCGACTTACATGTCACGCCCACCACCACCACCCGCGACAGCTGCACGAAGACGTAGAGCAGAATCATGTAGCCCCAGTCCGCGCCTGGTGGGTGCAGGGGGGAAGGGGAGAGAGGAAGGGCACGGTAGAGCATGCGAGGAGGCATATCAGGGGTAAAGGCGTAAGGCAGGAGGTTGCAAGAAGAGCAGAGTTGGGTGGCTGTTGAAACGAACTGAAGAGGTGGGCACCACGTTGCTACAGTCAGCAGCAGCAGCAGCACGCAGAGGAAGGCAATATGAAAGTGAAGAAGAGAGGATGGGGAAGCGAGGAGCGGAGCACCTTTGATGTAGTTGGCGTTCTGGAGTATGCTCTCTGATATCACCACTCCACTGCCACGTGAAGACGACGACGAAGAGAAGAAAGGATTGCAGTGCATGAGACAAGACACGCCTTAATCCCATGTCAACAGCATGAGACAAGACACGCCTTAATCCCATGTCAACAGCATGAGATAAGACACGCCTTAATCCCATGTCAACAGCATCAGACAAGACACTCCTTAATCCCATGTCAACAGCATGAACTCGCACAGTGCCTATCCAAACCTTCATTGAAAGCCAGCAGGATGGGGTCGCTATTGGCGTGTAGTGGTACCTGAGCACAAAGATGAGCGTGTTGGCGATGTAGGACACCATCTCCCTGCATCGAGACATGACGCCATCACGCATCAAGTGGGAATGCGTGAGACGTGTTCATGCCATTGTGGAAGAGAGCTTTAGAGACACAGCCTTCCAGCACAGTACTTGTGTGGGATGGCATGGAACGGAGAAGTGCTGAAGGGATCTCACCAGAAGTGGTGCATGCCCTGCTCGCTCTCCCCTGTGAATGCCGTCTTGGCGAATATGGCAAACATGCTGCCATAAGGATCAGGGGCGAGGGTGGTGAGAGGAGGGGAAGAGAAAGGGAGTAAGGAGAGGATTGAGTGAGATGTGAAGGAGTCCCTAAGACATAGACAGATGAGGTTTCAAAACTGTTAAACAAGTTACACTGCAATGGCATGTTCACATAAACGTTACATGCCCAGCTTCATGCAAGTCACACACAAAGCTTCATGCAAGTCACACACAAAGCTTCATGCAAGTCACACACCAAGCGCCATGCATCTCATCTCACATGTCAAGCATCATGCATCTCACATGCCAAGCGTCATGAATCTCACAGGCCAAGCATCATGCATCTCACATGCCAAGCGTCATGCATCTCACATGCCAAGTGTCATGCATCTCACATGCCAAGCGTCATGCAGCTCACATGCCAAGCGTCATGCATCTCACATGCCAAGCGTCATGCATCTCACATGCCAAGCGTCATGAATCTCACATGCCAAGCGTCATGTCTGAAAGCACTCCCGATGTTTGGGCCACGTCGTTAGCCTGAATGGAGGGAGAGAGGGATGCAATGCAACGAAACATGGGGAGGTGGCCTCAGACTCGAGCACAGCACCATGAATGAAGGTCGATGAGTACATTCACTTGCACACATGCATATCATAAGTCCCATGCAGCGAGGAAACCCACTCAGGTAGTAAGGTGCATGAGGTCATACGCATGCATTGTGACATGACAACATGGCATGGCACACCATGCCCTTGACCCCATGGCATGGCATGCCTTTGACCCCATGGCATGGCATGCCCTTGACCCCATGGCACAGCATGCCTTTGACCCCATGGCATGGCATGCCCTTGACCCCATGTCACAGCATGCCTTTGACCCCATGGCATGGCATGCCCTTGACCCCATGGCATGGCACGTCATGCGTTTGACGTGGTGCAGCATGCGCATGTGCACGCACCACAAAGAAGGCCATGTAGGAGGCGGTGAGGCTGATGGTGATCTCGATGACATGGTCGCTGAAGACGGTGCGCAGCCACAGCAGACTCACCACCCCGAACGCCATCCCCAACCCCACCCTGTGTTGTATGCACCAGCACCAGCGCCATGGCAGCACAGGGAGGAAGAGGGAAAAGGGACAAGTCGCACACGTAAGACGTGTGAATAACGACGAGGGAGGGGAGGGCGATGTGTGACCAAAGGCTGGTACGTGTGAGAACATGCTGGCATGTGGCACTGACCCGCCAAGCGTGACCTTGAAGAGGAAGCCGATGACATCCCCGATGCTGTAGCTGTAGCCTAGAGTGAGGCGCAGGAACAGCTGGAACACCACTATGGCCGTGCTGCGCTCCCAGGCACGAGCAGGGCAGGGCAGGGCAGGGGCAGGTCAGGGCAGGGCACAGTTGAACAGGATAGGATACAGGAGTTGATGCAGGATGACGAATGAGAGCGTGCAGATGGTCTGACAGCACGTCAACCCGCGTCCACAGCATTCTTCGTCCACCAACTCATCATTCACCCAAACCCCTCAACCCTCACCCCTCACCCCTTATCCCCCTCATCACCGCTCACCCGTCGTTCATGAGCGCCTCGCCGTCAATGATGGTGCTGAGCTTCTTGGAGGCGCCCAGGTCGCGCAGCAGAGCCACCACGGCCACGGGGTCCGTGGCGCTCAGCAGCCCGCCCAGCAGCATGGCCGTCGACCAGTTCCACCCGTACGGCAGCACGTACTGCCACGCACGCCGTGCATGCAGGGAAAGGTAAAGGGGGAAGAGGGAAGAGATGGGAGAGCAGGGTGGTGGCGCTCAGCAGCCCGCCCAGCAGCATGGCCGTAGCCCAGTTCCACCCATACGGCAGCACGTACTGCCATGCCACCCCACGCGATGCAGCATGTGGGGGATGGAGAATTTCAAGGTCAGGGCGAGGATAGAGGAGCGCCCTCACCTCGGCATCACAGTGGCTTAGAGCTAGGTCAGAAGAACGTTCAATGGTACATGACAATTTCCTCCCCCCCCTCATCTTCGAGCTGCGTGCATGCTTACTCGGCTGATGACTCCGAGGAAGCCCGTGGAGATGGCCACGCCCGGCACTGCCAGCAGGAACATTTGCACCAGACATCGCTGCTCTTGCCGCACCAAGGGGAGCGTGGGGAACGTGGGTATCACAAAGGAATATACGGAAAGTGAGTTTGAAGGGGAAAAAGCGGGGAGTTGGGTATGTGGAAGATAGGGAAGGCAATCAAATGAAGGATTTCCATGCAGAGGCAGCACGAGGCGCAAGGCACGGTTGACTGACCTTGACTTGGTGGAACTCGAAGGAAAAGGCGCTCTCGAATAGCAGTGCGGGCAGAAAGACGTAGAGCACCAGCTCTGGATCAATGTTGGCCCCTGGTAGCACGCAGGTATGCAGAATTGCGTCGCAAGGTATACAGCACAAGTTTGGTTAACTGGGGAACCAGTAAGGAGATAAGGGAGTGGGGGTTTTGCAATATAAACGTCAGAAAGAAGTCAAACAGCAAGGAATTAGAACGACTGCGTGAAATGACATGCAATTGCGATGGTCAGGGTTACTGAAGCGTACACTTTCGAATGCTCTCCCCCAGCAATCCCAGGTTGACATAGTACTCTGCACAACCACCACCACGAGCAGAACCACAGGTCCACAAACGACCCGCACAGATGGAAACAACTCGTCATAAGAACTTTGTGAATGCTGATATTGCGATTCCACTTTACTCCTTCAAATGGCTCGGCACTGCCACGGTACCTAGAAAATGGCTTGTCACCGTGATCCTAAGGAATGACTCCCTGGCGTACCTAGCGCGCCGAGCCCGACGCCGACGAGCAGCAGCGCGACGGTGTACGGGATGCGCGTGTTGCTCAGCACCTGCCGGCACAGCGCGCCGAGCGCCAGCGACACGCCGATGAACACGAGCGCTACCTCGGGACCCCCGGTATGCGCCGGCTCCTGCGGCTGGGTGTCGCTGCTGGTTGTCATGATCGCTTCAAACGGTCACGCTTGAAATCACGCTAACGTAAATCGAACGGAATGCCCTGCTGGGCATGGGTTCGCCGCTAAGGAGTCAAGGAACTGATTTGTGACGTTGTTCAAATGCTCGCGTTCATTCCTGTTCCACTAGCGGAAACCGGATCTCAAGAATGCTACGGTTGAACGTCGAGAGATCGGAGCTGGAGAGTGAACGAAAGCAACGCGCGTGAAGCACGGCGTAGGAGGATGAATGTGGAAACGACAGCACCAAGTACACAGAGCACGAACTCCTCTGTGGTGAGTACGGCCAGTCGACGAACTCCGTCTGTATTGAGTACGGCCAGTCGACGAACTCCGTCTGTCCGTCTCGGCCTGTCCGTCCCAGGGAGCGATGGGGCCTTTGAAGGAATGGAAGGGATGGAAGGACGAAATGGAAGGGTCGGAGGATATGGATGGAATGGATGCAGCGGTGATTTGCACCAGGGCCAAGCCAGTTTGCGCCTTGCTGCTGCTGCTAGCTACTCAATCTTCCTCGGTGTTGCCCGCAGCTGTGCCTCCCCTGCTCGCCCCGCACAAAAGATTCTAGAGGAGATGCTCTCAAGGTTGCAGCTCCCTGAAATATCACTTCGAGATAGTGTGTACACTGTACTTCTGTACACTTTTCCCCACCAGGGTTGTATAACGGAACCCTCCTCTACTTACCCCTCAAACTGCTCTTCATCACCCAACCACCCCTCACACCTCATTCAGGAGAACAAAAATATTAGTATGTGAAGGGAGTTGACCATGCCACAAACCATTTGATAAAAAACCTACAAATACAAGACTGGGAGTGTACGAGGTTGGTGGGCAGTTCTTGGTTCGCTAGTGGGTACAGGATGCCGAATTGTTGGGTGGTTTTAGGTTAGTGGGTGCTTCCTGCTCGCCAAGGAGCTTCAGAACGTACACAGCAGATACATACAGGGATAAACCATGGCAAGTCTACACTGCATTTGCATCACATCACAAGGGCACACTCCAACACGGCAATCCATCCTATGTGCGTGTGGTACTTGTATCCGTGCCCTCCCTCTCGCCCTGCTCTTTGCCCTCCTGTGCCTCACCAGTGCTGGGCCACAGGTCACCCCACCGCACCTTGCGTGCAAACCGGTACTCCACGCGCCCCGCAGCCTTGGAGAAGAGCAGCCGCTGCAGCTCGCCGCGCCGCCCCCTGCCGTCCATTGATGCACACACGTCCACTATCACGTGCTGCCCCCGCCGCCTCGGCTCGCGAATCACGCGGCTCCACTCGGGACTCAGATTCGCAAAGCGGTCGCCACGTGGTGGGTTGTCAGTGGCTAATGTGGGATCCACTGTATCATCATCCAGGCCAGCATCATCGTTATCACCGTCATCCTCATCACTGCTGTCAGTGACAGTCCCGTCCATGTCAGATTCACCATCCCTCCTGCCCTCGATGACCCCTTCCTCTTCGTCTGGTGCACCGACAGAAGTGTGCTTCGGTCGAACGTCCGCCTCCTCTTCTTCCTCTTCATCCTCATCTTCCTCCTCTTCCTCTTCCTCCTCCTCTGCCTGCTCTCCTTCCTCACCTGCACCCTCTGCCCCTTGCCTCTCCCCTTGCAGCAGTGCACCCGCCTCTGTCCCCACTGTCCCCTCGTCCAGGGGGATGAGCCGCACTGTCGGTCCCCACTTGGCTGGTGGTGGAGGCAGCGCAGGGGCACACCGAACAGGAGTGGCGGAGAGGGGAGTGAAGGACAGAATGGGAATGGCAAGCAGCAGGCATGTGCGGGTTGCCATGGTGGATGTGTGCTGAGGCATGGGCCTCATGGATGGGGCATGGGCCTTGCTGTCCACATGGGCACCACAGACCCTGACACTTGCACCGCGAGGGCATACAGCTGCCTCAATTGTTTAACAGCTCAGCGACTCAACCCTTCCCCTCCTCACCTTGCTTCTTGGCCAGGCGCTTGGCCTCCTTCTCCGCCTCCTCCCTCGCCTGCCTCTCCTTCTCCTCCCTCCGGAACTGGGCTATCTGCTGCAATGGCGCCACCACCCTGCCAGACACAACAAGGGGAACAGGGGAGGATGGGACGTGAGGCAAGACATGCGAATGGCACCCCTGGAGCCAGTGCCAAATCGAACAAGCTTGGCATCACCTGTTTCCTTAGTAACTTACCCAGGTCACAGAGCCTCGCCCCACCCCCTCACTCGGGCCTTGCCTCGCCCCACCCACTCACTCGGGCCTTGCCTCGCCCCACCCACTCACAGGGGTCGAGGTCCCCTGCGCAGCACCACATACGAGAACTTCTCGTCCTCCGTGCTGCCCGTTATCTCCTGCCCCGCTGCCCTCTGCCGCGGGTGAAGGGGCGAGAGGGGTGGTGAGGCGAGGGAGAGCGAAAGGTATGATGATGAAGGGCGTGCCCATGCCGCAAGGATTGATGGAGGATGCAGTGCAGGGCGAGAGACAAGGGAGGAGTGAAGTGGGGAGGAGTGAAGTGGCACGGCCAAGTGGAAGGACGTGCGCCCTTGCTTGTTAGGGGCACGAGGAGAAGCACAAGAGCAGGGCACATAACAGCACGGCCGCTACCACGGCTGCCACCATACCTTGGCAATGCGCTGCACGGCTGCCACCATACCTTGGCAATGCGCTGCACGGCAGAGCGCTGCAGCGTCTGGGAGAAGTGGCACCAGCTGGTCGTGCCGTACATGGGGCAGTGCCCGTCGTGTGCACACTGGGAGGCGAGAGCGGGAGGAGGTGGGAGGCGAAGGAGTGTTTCAAGAGTGCAAGAGATGGGACGGAGGAGGTGGAAGCAAGCACAAGGAAGGGATGCTGCAGGGCCATGCGGTGGAAGCGAGAGAGCAGCAGAGGACGTGAGACGGAAGTGGGGAGAGTGGGAGCGAGTTTTGAGGGGGGGAGAGGTGGCACTTACAGGGGCGAGCACGTGAGCACCAGGCGGCAGAAGGGGTTTGGAGGGGTCCGGGGCGTTCTTTCTGGGTCCCCTATCGGCCAGTCGCGCTGCCTTCTGGATCATGTCGGAGGGGCGAGGGGGAATGGGGCGAGCAGGACGAGTGGAGGCAAGCGAGGGGCAGGGGAGGCAACACTGGAGAGTGCAGGAGAGAGCAGAGGAGGACGGAGAGCAGAAGCACACAGATGCACAAAAGGATCAACTGGGCATGAAAGGCGAGATTGGCTCGAGCAAGGGAAGCGGGACCATAGGAGTCCCTGGGGGTCGCTGGGAATCTCTGGGGGTCTCTGGGGGTGTGTGGGGGGTCGCTGCACCGCCAAATTGTACGCTGCACCACCCGCTTATACGCTGCACCGCCCGCTTACAGGCTGCACCGCCCGCTCATAAGCTGCACCGCCCGCTTATACGCTGCAGCGCCCGCTCATACGCTGCACCACCCGCTCATATACTGCACCGCCCACTTATACGCTGCACCGCCCGCTCATACGCTGCACCGCCCGCTCATACACTGCACCGCCCGCTCATACGCTGCACCGCCCGCTCATACGCTGCACCGCCCACCCATACGCTGCACCGCCCGCTCATACGCTGCACCGCCCGCTCATACACTGCACCGCACGCTCATACGCTGCACCGCACGCTCAAACGCTGCACCGCCCGCTCATACGGTGCACCGCACACTCATACGCTGCACCGCACGCTCATACGCTGCACCGCCCGCTCATACGCTGCACCGCACGCTCATACGCTGCACCGCACGCTCATACGCTGCACAGCACGCTCATATGCTGCACTGCCCGCTCATACGCTGCACCGCCCACTAATACGCTGCACCGCCCGCCCATACGCTGCACTGCCCGCTCATACGATGCACCGCACGCTCATACGCTGCACCGCACGCTCATACGCTGCACCGCCCGCCCATACGCTGCACTGCCCGCTCATACGATGCACCGCACGCTCATACGATGCACCGCACGCTCATACGCTGCACCGCCCGCTCATACGCTGCACCGCACGCTCATACGCTGCACCGCACGCTCATACGCTGCACCGCACGCTCAAACGCTGCACCGCCCGCTCATACGCTGCACCGCACGCTCATACGCTGCACCGCACGCTCATGCGCTGCACAGCACGCTCATACGCTGCACCGCCCGCACATACGCTGCACCGCCCGCTCATACGCTGCACCGCCCGCCCAAACGCTGCACCGCCCGCTCATATGCTGCTCCGCCCGCTCATACGCTGCATCCCCCGCTCATACGCTGCTGCCCCGCCCGCTCGTACGCTGCACCGCCCGCTCATACGAGGCACCGGCCGCTCATATGCTGCACCGCACGCTCATACGCTGCACCGCCCGCTCATACGCTGCACCGCACGCTCATACGCTGCACCGCACGCTCATACGCTGCACCGCACGCTCAAACGCTGCACCGCCCGATCATACGCTGCACCGCACGCTCATACGCTGCACCGCACGCTCATACGCTGCACCGCACGCTCATACGCTGCACGGCCCGCTCATACGCTGCACCGCCCGCTCATACGCTGCACCGCCCGCTCATACGCTGCTGCTCCGCGCGCTCATACGCTGCACCGCCCGCTCATACGATGCACCGCACGCTGACACGCTGCACCGCACGCTCATACGCTGCACCGCCCGCTCATACGCTGCACCGCACGCTCATACGCTGCACCGCACGCTCATACGCTGCACCACACGCTCAAACGCTGCACCGCCCGCTCATACGCTGCACCGCACGCTCATACGCTGCACTGCACGCTCACACGCTGCACCGCACGCTCATACAATGCACCGCACGCTCATACGCTGCACCCCACGCTCATACGCTGCACCGCCCGCCCATACGCTGCACCGCCCGCTCATACGCTGCACCGCCCGCTCATACGCTGCACCGCACGTTCATACGCTGCACCGCACGCTCATACGCTGCACCGCACGCTCATACGCTGCACGGCACGCTCATACGCTGCACCGCCCGCTCATACGCTGCACCGCCCGCTCATACGCTGCACCGCCCGCTCATACGCTGCACCGCCAGCTCATACGCTGCTCCGCCCGCTCATACGCTGCTCCGCCCGCTCATACGCTGCTCCGCCCGCTCATACGCTGCATCGCCCGCTCATACGCTGCTGCTCCGCCCGCTCATACGCTGCACCGCCCGCTTATACGATGCACCGCACGCTCATACGCTGCACCGCACGCTCATACGCTGCACCGCCCGCTCATACGCTGCACCGCACGCTCATACGCTGCACCGCACGCTCATACGCTGCACCGCACGCTCATACGCTGCACCGCCCGTTCATACGCTGCACCGCACGCTCATACGCTGCACCTCACGCTCATACGCTGCACGGCCCGCTCATACGCTGCACCGCACGCTCATACGCTGCACCGCCCGCTCATACGCTGCACCGCCCGCTCATACGGTGCATCGCCCGCTCATACGCTGCTGCTCCGCCCGCTCATACGCTGCACCGCCCGCTTATACGATGCACCGCACGCTCATACGCTGCACCGCACGCTCATACACTGCACCGCCCGCTCATACGCAGCACCGCACGCTCATACGCTGCACCGCACGCTCATACGCTGCACGGCACGCTCATACACTGCACCGCCCGCTCATACACTGCACCGCCCGCCCATACGCTGCACCGCCCGCCCATACGCTGCACCGCCCGCTCATACGCTGCTCCGCCCGCTCATACGCTGCACCGCACGCTCATACGCTGCACCGCCCGCTCATACGCTGCACCGCACGCTCATACGCTGCACCGCACGCTCATACGCTCATACGCTGCACCGCCCGCTCATACGCTGCACCGCACGTTCATACGATGCACCGCACGCTCATACACTGCACCGCCCGCTCATACGCTGCACCGCCCGCTCATACGCTGCACCGCACGCTCAAACGCTGCACCGCCAACTAATACGGTGGACCCCACGCTCATACGCTGCACCGCACGCTCATACACTGCACCGCCCGCTCATACGCAGCACCGCACGCTCATACGCTACACCGCACGCTCATACGCTGCACGGCACGCTCATACGCTGCACCGCACGCTCATACGCTGCACCGCACGCTCATACGCTGCACGGCACGCTCATACGCTGCACCGCACGCTCAAACGCTGCATTGCCCGCTCATACGCTGCACCGCACGCTCATACGCTGCACCGCACGCTCATACGCTGCACCGCACGCTCATACGCTGCACCGCACGCTCATACGCTGCACGGCACGCTCATACGCTGCACCGCCCGCTCATATCCTGCACCGCCCGCCCATACGCTGCACCGCCCGCTCATACGCTGCACCGCCCGCTCATACGCTGCACCGCACGTTCATACGATGCACCGCACGCTCATACACTGCACCGCCCGCTCATACGCTGCACCGCCCGCTCATACGCTGCACCGCCCGCTCATACGTTGCATCGCAAGCTCATACGCTGCGCCGCCCTCTCATACGCTGCGCCGCCCGCCCATACGCTGCGCCGCCCGCTCATACGCTGCACCGCCCGGCTCATACGCTGCACAGCCCGGCTCATACGCTGCACAGCCCGCTCTTACACTGCACAGCCTGCTCTTACGCTGCACCGCATGCTCATACGCTGCACCGCACCCTCATACGCTGCTCCGAAAGTTCATACTCTGCACCGCCCGCTCATCAATGCACCGCCCGCTCATACGCTGCACTGCCCGCTCATACGATGCACCGCCCGCCCATACGCTGCACCGCACGCTCATATGCTGCACCGCCCGCTCATACGCTGCACCGCCCGCTCATACGCTGCACCGCCCGCTCATACGCTGCACCGCACGCTCATACGCTGCACCGCCCTCTCATACGCTGCGCCGCCCTCTCATACGCTGAGCCGTCCGCTCATACGCTGCACCGCCCGCTCATACGCTGCACCGCACGTTCATACGATGCACCACACGCTCATACACTGCACCGCCCGCTCATACGCTGCACCGCCCGCTCATACGCTGCACCGCACGCTCAAACGCTGCACCGCCAACTCATACGGTGGACCGCACGCTCATACGCTGCACCGCACGCTCATACACTGCACCGCCCGCTCATACGCAGCACCGCACGCTCATACGCTACACCGCACGCTCATACGCTGCATGGCACGCTCATACGCTGCACCGCACGCTCATACGCTGCACCGCACGCTCATACGCTGCACGGCACGCTCATACGCTGCACCGCACGCTCAAACGCTGCATTGCCCGCTCATACGCTGCACCGCACGCTCATACGCTGCACCGCACGCTCATACGCTGCACCGCACGCTCATACGCTGCACCGCACGCTCATACGCTGCACGGCACGCTCATACGCTGCACCGCCCGCTCATATCCTGCACCGCCCGCCCATACGCTGCACCGCCCGCTCATACGCTGCACCGCCCGCTCATACGCTGCACCGCACGTTCATACGATGCACCGCACGCTCATACACTGCACCGCCCGCTCATACGCTGCACCGCCCGCTCATACGCTGCACCGCCCGCTCATACGTTGCATCGCAAGCTCATACGCTGCGCCGCCCTCTCATACGTTGCGCCGCCCGCTCATACGCTGCGCCGCCCGCTCATACGCTGCACCGCCCGGCTCATACGCTGCACAGCCCGGCTCATACGCTGCACAGCCCGCTCTTACACTGCACAGCCTGCTCTTACGCTGCACCGCATGCTCATACGCTGCACCGCACCCTCATACGCTGCTCCGAAAGTTCATACGCTGCACCGCCCGCTCATGCGCTGCACCGCCCGCTCATAGGCTGCACTGCCCGCTCATACGATGCACCGCCCGCCCATACGCTGCACCGCACGCTCATACGCTGCACCGCCCGCTCATACGCTGCACCGCCCGCTCATACGCTGCACCGCCCGCTCATACGCTGCACCGCACGCTCATACGCTGCACCGCCCTCTCATACGCTGCGCCGCCCTCTCATACGCTGAGCCGTCCGCTCATACGCTGCACCGCCCGCTCATACGCTGCACCGCCCGCTCATACTCTGCACCGCCCGCTCATACGCTGCACCTCACGGTCATACGCTGCACCGCACGCTCATACGCTGCACCGCCCGCTCATACGCTGCACCGTCCGCTCATACGCTGCACCGCCCACTCATACGCTGCACCGCACGCTCATACGCTGCACCGCCCGCTCATATGCTGCACCGCCCGGCTCATACGCTGCACCGTCCGCTCATACGCTGCACCGCACGCTCTTACAATGCACCGCCCGCTCATACGCTGCACCGCCCGCTCATACGCTGCACCGCCCGCTCATACGCTGCACCGCCCGCTCATACGCTGCACCGCCTGCTCATACGCTGCACCGCCCGCTCATACGCTGCACCGCCCGCTCATACGCTGCACTGCCGGCTCATACGCTGCACCGCCCGCTCATACGCTGCACCGCCCGCTCATACGCTGCACCGCCCGCTCATACGCTGCACCGCACGCTCATACGCTGCACCGCACGCTCATACGCTGCACCGCCCGCTCATACGCTGCACCGCCCGCTCATACGCTGCACCGCCCGCTCATACGCTGCAGCGCACGCTCATACGCTGCACCGCCCGCTCATACGCTGCACCGCCCGCTCATACGCTGCACCGCACGCTCATACGCTGCTCCGCCCGCTCATACTATGCACCGTCCGCTCATACGATGCACCGCCCGCTCATACGCTGCACCGCCCGCTCATACGCTGCACCGCCCGCTCATACGCTGCACCGCCCGCTCATACGCTGCACCGCCCGCTCATACACTGCACCGCCCGCTCATACGCTGCACCGCCCGCTCATACGCTGCACCGCCCGCTCATACGCTGCATCGCCCTCTCATACGCTGCACCGCACGCTCATACGCTGCACCGCCCGCTCATACGCTGCACCGCCCGCTCATACGCTGCACCGCCCGCTCATACACTGCACCGCCCGCTCATACGCTGCACCGCCCGCTCATACGCTGCACCGCCCGCTCATACGCTGCATCGCCCTCTCATACGCTGCACCGCACGCTCATACGCTGCACCGCCCGCTCATACGCTGCACCGCCCGCTCATACGCTGCACCGCCCGCTCATACGCTGCACCGCCCGCTCATACGCTGCACCGCCCGCTCATACGCTGCACTGCCCGCTCATACGCTGCACCGCCCGCTCATACGCTGCACCGCCCGCTCATACGCTGCACCGCCCGCTCATACGCTGCACCGTACGCTCATACGCTGCACCGCCCGCTCATACGCTGCACCGCCCGCTCATACGCTGCACCGCCCGCTCATACGCTGCGCCGCCCGCTCATACGCTGCACCGCCCGCTCATACGCTGCACCGCCCGCTCATACGCTGCACTGCCCGCTTATACGCTGCACCGCCAGCTCATACGCTGCACCGCCAGAGAGAAACGGGCGTCGTATGGTTCATGTGCTCACCGCTCTCTGTGTGTGCAGTATGTGCGCCCTGGCCTTGGCTATGGCCTCATAACCGCGTGGGTTGCCTGTCTCCACCAGCACCTGTGCTCCCACACACGCACAGGTGGGAGACGTGAAGCGAGGAGAAGGCATGAGAAGAGATGAGACAAAGTAGGGAGGACGATGCGGTTGGAGAGGCAGGCAGGCGCATGCATCCCATACCATAGTACCACATCACCACATGCCATCACAACATCACATCACATACCATCACTTATCATCATATACCATCACTTACCATCACATATCATCACTTACCATCACATGCCATCACATGCCATCACATGCGACCATATGCCATCACATTCAAAAACACCATGACATACCATGACATGGCGTGCATGGCTCCAGAGGCGGTCCACAATGGCGCGCCTCTCATCCACTGAGTCCACCTCGCCCAGCGCATACGCCTGCCGCATGGGAGAGCAGGGGTAGTGTGGTGAGAAAGGGAGGGCGGGGGATGGTGCGAGAGACATGCGGTTCGAAAGGAGTGATGCTGCAGCCAGGCAGGCATGGCAGCACAGAACCACACACCACCTCTCCCCACACTTCATCGGTAGCCACCCCTCACCCCCACCCCTGCCCTCTTCCCCCCCCCTCTCACCGCCACCACAACGTCAAACACCCTGTCGGCCCCGCGTGCCTCCCTTGACAGGTGCTGCAGACTGGTGTACCGAACAGCATCGCGCAGCGCACGTGGGGGCCTGGGACCCGCTGCTGCCACTGGTTGGGGAGACAGGGCGAGGGGGGATGCGGTGGGGAGCGGAAGGGAGGAGGGGAAAGGGAGGGCAGGGGGGATGGGGAAAGAAAGTCAAGGAGGGAGGTGCAGGCAAAATTGACATTGAATATGAGTAATCAAGGAATCGCTGCTGTGAGTGCATTAATGGTAAAAAACACTACAGAAGGTGAACAATCAACAATGATATATTAATATATTTCCTTAGGCAGCAAAAGCGTATCATGCATACGCTCCTCCCCACGATCTCCACGCTCCTTCAACACAGCGGAAGGCCAGCGTGTAGTGGCACTGTGGTAGTCTGGCAGGCAAGGCAGGCGTGTGGATGGACTGTGGGCAGTATGGCTGGCGAAAGGCACGGCAATGGTGCATCCAGGAAAGGCACGGCACTGGTCCAACTCCCTAACCGCACTCTCACAGTCCCGCCCACTTGCATCCATGTCACCCACACCCCTCACCTGCCCTCACCGGCCCTCACCTGCCCTCACCTCTCACAGCTCACCAGCTCTGATGCGCTCCCCCATGGCCCACATGGCATCAGCGGGCTCCACTGCTGCTGCCCGCTGCACCGTGCTGCCCCACACCTCGCTCGCCACCCTGCACGCACAAGGTGAGGGCGGAGTGAGGGGCAGCATATATAGCACCGCACAGAAGCAAAGCACAGCAGATACAGCAGTGTTTAAGGTGGGTGTGGCAAGCGGGAATGATTAGTGTGGGCTGCACCCCTGAGCATGAGCAGGTGCCTGCCAGGTGGGCGGACTTCAAAGCACAACAGTGCATCTCACCATATCACGGCACACCCCACCGCATCTCACCGCATCTCACCACATCACGGTGCCAGGCCCGGATCCGAAGTCCAGCAGGGAGGAGGGCGAGAGTGAGGGCAGTCGTCGCTTCACCTGCCGCCAGTGGGGGTATGGGCAGGAGGGGTGGGCGCAGCAAGAGGGAGGGGCAGAGGCGGGAAGGATAGAATGAGGGGTGAAGGAAGAAAGGAGGGAATACAACACGGTGGAGTAAGGTCTGTGTAGGACGCAAAGGGTTGGGTGGCGCTGTTGGTGTGCCAGCCAGGCACAGCGGGTGAGAGAACACCCAATAAACCGCCCCTCCTCTCCCCGATACGCACAGCCCAAGCTCCCCACCTCAGTGAGAGCGCGGAACACGGCGGCATAGGTGGAGGGCATGCGCGCAGCCGCGTATGCCAGGGCCTCCGTCTCCCCATACTCCACTGCGCGCCTCCCCCCCTCCCCCCGCTCCCGCGCCCCCCCTTTCCCCCTCTCCGCCGCTTCCCCCGCGCCCCCTTCCCCGCCCTCCTCCGTGCCCTTCCCCCACGAGTTCTTCTCCCATCCGCGCAGCAGTCGCACCATCCGCGCGTCCGGAATGCGCCCCACGTCCATTTCGCGCATCAGCGGCGGCTCCCGCGTGTCGTCCGCCAGGCGCTCCGCGGACGGCTGCGGCCACCCGCTGAAGAACGCGTCGTACGCAGACATCAGCCGGCGCACGTCGCGGTGCACGTGCGCGGAACTGGTTGCGCCTGGGGGGCCGGCGGAAGCGATGAGGGAAGAGGGGTGGGGAGAAAGGGGGGCCCAGCTGAACTAAATCTGGAAGGCGTTGGGGGGGCGGGAGGGCGAGAAGGCGGATGCTTTCTGCGGAAAAAAAGCGCCAGGAGAGGGCGGATCGTGACGTCATAAGAGCGTGTGCACGAACTGGACAGAAACTACCTTCCGCGACGATGGCTTTAATCGACTGCTGCAGCGCGTTCGGCAGGCAGACCTGCCCGATCTCCACCAAGCCTCGGTTCCGAAGCACACGTTCGGGCTGCCGAGCCACAGCCAGCTGCTGCGCCTCCAGCAGCCCCGGCATCAGCATCGGCCCCTTCCGCTTCTTCCACGCCGCGCGCGTTGCGCGGAACGCGCCGCCCCACGCGGCCATTCCGCCTACCGCCCTCCCCGAACCCTGCTTCGAGGATCCTACAAACTGTCGGATCGCGTGTTTACTTTCTGTCTATTGGATGCAAAAGGCGGCTGGAGCTCGATTTAAAGGCTGGTCTCTTTCAAGGATTTTTTGCGATACTGGTAACCTCGATAATGCATTGGGTGCTTCGTAGATAAACAACACATTTTTTAAATGAAATGATATTATAACCTTATGTACACAGATGACAGTAATAAGAGCAACCGACACCGCGTAACTGAGCAGAGCGCTATTTACATCATCCATAAGCCACAGAAACAAAGCCATTCACAATTACTTTCGAGAGAAAAACCAAAGAATAACCCTAGCAGAGAATCACATAAAAATATTTCAGAATCAGGACTGGCCTGCCTTGGCTCGCAGCAGGGTTTCCACGACGCGGCTCATCTTATCCCAGGCGATGGGCTTGCTGAGGAAGCCGTCCATCCCCGCCGCCTCTATCTCCGGCGCCAATACGTCCGCCGTCAACGCGTACACCGGGACTCGCGCCTCCTTTCCTGGCAGCTTCCTGATCTCACGCGTGGCTGTCAAGCCATCCTGCAGGGTTGGTGATGTAGGGTACATAGGGGAGGAGTGGGGAGAGGATGGCAGATGAGTGACGTGCCCCGCAACAACAATGTCGCAAGCATAACACATGGGGCTCACGCATGTGGCACGTGTATCTTTTCATGCACCAATCACGTACATGTGATGGTGTATGCGACCTGACTCACCATGATGGGCATCTGAATATCCATGAGAACAAGGTCGAATGGCTTTGCTTGCACCGCCTCCACTGCCAGCCGCCCGTTGAGCACCAGTGTCACCTGCCATGCCATGCCATGCCATGCCATGCCAGGGAGAGTGCCGTTGCGATGTGGCAGAACAGCAACACCAGCATATTAAATGATGCAAGTCGACCCTAGAAAGCTCTACAATACTGGAGCCACATCGATTGGCCTCCCCTTAAAGGTCTCAGGTCTCCCGACAGTGATTCCTAGAGCGCAAGCCATCCAGCAGCCCTCGTGCATAGCGCTGCACCCCTCAAGCTCATGTCGTGCCTGGCTCACCTCGTGCCCATAGTGCTGCAGCATCTTGCGGATGAGCATCTGGTTCACTCTGTTGTCCTCCGCCACCAACACCCGCAACTTGCTGCCGCCTCCCCCTCCCCCCTCTCCACCCGCCGCATCCCCTCCTTCTGCTGCAGCCGCACCCGCGCCACTCACTGCACCTCTTGCTCCTGCTGTTCCCTCGTCTGCCCGTTTCCCTGCATCCACCTCCTTGCCCGCTGCTCCACCTCCTGCCTTCTCTCCCTCCCTGCTCTGTGTCTGCGGCCCTGCCTCTCCACCCTTTCCAACAGCAGAAGCAGCGGCAGCAGCAGCAGAAGCAGAAGCAGCAGCGGCGGCGGCCTGCTTCTGCTGCTTCAGCTTGGCGTTTTTAGCGTGCAGCAGAGAGTGCACGACGTGGCTCATCTTGTCCCAGGCGATGGGCTTGCTGAGGAAGCCGTCCATCCCCGCCGCCTCTATCTCCGGCGCCAACACGTCCGCCGTCAGCGCGTACACTGGTATGCGCGCCTCCTTTCCTGGCAGCTTTCTGATCTCGCGTGTGGCACTCAGCCCATCCTGGGGAGGCAGAGGGCGGGGAGGCTTGAAAAAGATGGTTGACGCAGAAAGGAGTGGAGAAACAGTGCAGCAGGCAGAAGCCGGAATGTAGACAAGAAGGGAAGTCCTGGAGCGAGAGGAGTGTACGCACGAGCATGACATGGCTCACCAGCATGACATGGCTCACCAGCATGACATGGCTCACCAGCATGACATGGCTCACCAGCATGACATGGCTCACCAGCATGACATGGCTCACCAGCATGACATGGCTCACCAGCACAGGCATCTGCAAGTCCATGAGCACGAGGTCGAAGCTCTCTTTCTGCACCGCGTCCACGGCCAGGCGCCCATTGCCCACCACCGTGACGTCGTGCCCGTAGTGCTTGAGCAGGCGGCGGATGAGCAGCTGATTCACCTTGTTGTCCTCCGCTACCAACACCCGCAGGCTCTTGCACTCCTCCTCTTCCTCTTCCTCCTCCTCGCCTTCCTCCCCCTCCTCCCCCTCCACCTTCCTTTTCTCTTCCCGTTTCCCTTCTCTTCCACCCCCCTCGGCCCCCTCCACCTCCATTTTCGTCGACAGCGTTTGCCTATCCCCCTCCTCACCCTCCTTACCCCCCTGCCCTCCGGCCAGGCAAGGCGAGGGGGAGCGCCGGCCTGTCCCCAGGGGGGAGGCAGGGGGCCCACCCTTGGCGGATGGGGGGAAGGGGGCGGACGCGGGGAGGAGGGGGATGAGGGCGAAGGCCTGGGTGCCTTTGGACGGCTGGGATTTGATCCAGAGGCGTCCGCCCATCAGCGCCAGCAGCCCGTGGCTGATGGCCAGGCCCAATCCCGTGCCGCCCACTCCCCTGCGCACACGGGGAGAGAGAGGGGGGAAATGGAGCGGGTAAGGGGTGGAAGGTTGGAGAATGCAGAGCAGATGAGGGGGCGAACAAGGGGAGGGGGTGATGGACAATAGAGAGAAGCTCAAGTGTTGACCTCAACCTGCCTTCACACCACCCCACACATTCCTCACTCACCCCCTCTGCGCGCCCGCCTGAGCCATGAAGAGCACCTGCTGCACCTCGTCCTCCGCCATGCCCTCCCCCTCATCCGCCACACACACCTCGTACCACACCCGCTCCCGCTCCTTGCCCACCTCCCCCTTTCCCTCCCCCTCTCCTTCCTTCTCCTCTCCCTCCTTGGCCAACCCCACTTGCTCCTCCTCGTTCTTATCTTCTTCCTCCTCCATCTCCTCCTCCTCTTCTTCGCTCCCCTCCTCCACCTCAGCCCCTCCACACCCCATCTCACCACCCTCCTTTCCTCCCATGCTCCCCCCAGTGTCTCCCCTTGCACTGCCGGAACACCCCCCATCACCCACAGCAGCCACCACCTCCCCTATAGTCACAACCGTCTCTGCTCCCCCGCTACTAGCACCCCCACTGTAACCCCCCCGAGCAGAATCCCCTTCCCGATGCTCCCCCCAGCCTGAATCACCCCCCTCATGACCTTCACTCTCCTGCTTTCCCCCCTCGTTCCCCCGAACCCAAGCCACACTCCCCCCATCCCCCCTCTGCCCCCGTCTCCCCTGCTCTGCCACACCAGCGGAAGCATGTCTCCTGAGTGCCCGCTCCCGCTGCTGCACGCTCCTCCCCATGCGCCCCACCACCTCATCCGTCCCTGCCCGCCCCGTACTGCGCCTCCTCACCACCCCCCCGCCCCCCTCCCCTCGCGCCCCACCCCCTCGCCGCACAATCACGTCCCCTGAACCCCCGCGCAGCAACCCAGCGCCCCCCAGCCCCTCACACACGCCCGTGCCTACAAGCACGGACCCGTCCTGTACAACGCTGTCCGTTACAGTCACGTCCTCAAAGCCGTGCAGGCGGCCCACCGGCTGCTGCAGAGAGCGCAGCCACTGCTGTGCCTCTGAGCTCGCCCGCACACTCACCCTCCCCACGTCCTCCTCCCCCGCTGCTCGACCGCCCTGCCACACCACGCGCTGCCGCGGGCTGGCTGGCGGGCGGAGAGAGGGGAGGGACGGGGAGGCGGGAGTGGGTGTGGGAGGGATTGCAGGGGTGCTGGGGGTGAGGTAAGTGGTGGGGGCAGGTGCTGCTGCTGTAGCAGCGGCGGCTGTAGCAGCGGCGGCTGTAGCAGGAGTGGTGGTGGCTGCAGCTGTAGCAGGTGCAGGGAGTATATCCCCACACAGCATCTCCACGTCAGCTGCCACGTCAGAGCCTGGGCCGTCATCCAACACGACAATATCCGCCACGTCAGCAGACACGCTGCTGCACCCGGAGGGTCTGAGAGGCCCGGAAACCGGCATGAAAGGTTCACCCAGCAGCATTGCCACGTCAGCAGCCGATTCAAACACTCCTGCACCGTCCCCCTCTCCCACTCCTGCTCTCTCTCCCCCCATGCCTCCCCCCATGCCTCCCCCTCCCCCTGCTCGTGCGCTCACTGCCCCCCCATCACACTCACCCATCCACTCCATCCGCCCTCCTGCCCCGCTCCCACTGCCCCAACTCGCACTTCTGACGCTCTGCCCCAAGCTCCCCCCCATACTCAGGCTCGGCGCCGAACCTACACCCAACCCCAAGCCTGCTTCCATCGCCGAGCCTGCAGGCCCGTGCGTCTCCTGACCAGCTGTCAGCCGCCCTCCAGCCGCACTGCCAGCAACATTTTCTAAGCCCAGCGGCCCACTTGTAGCGCCCGCACAGGCAGCAGCAGCTGCAGCAGCGGCAGGCCCCCTGGGCAGAACACTGCCTGCTGCTGACGCCGACTCGAAGCTGGCCAGGTAGGGCGAGGGCATGGAAGCAAGGTGCGGGGGGAGGGAGGCGAGGTTCGGAGGGAGGGAGGGCGCAGAGTGCAGGGCAGAGCAAGGGGCGGAGCGAGGTGCGGGTTGCAGCAGTCGGGTGAGGTCAGCAGAGCCGGAGCCCCCCGAGGTGCCGTGCAGGCGCGTGACCCGCGTGCCGTGACTGACATCCGCTGATAGCCGCCTTGCCAGCACCCGCGGTTGCTCCTGCCCTGCTGCTGCTGCTGCTGCTGCTGCTGGCCCTGCGTGCCCGCTGCTGCTGCGCACGGGACTGGAGGGGAAGCCACCGGAGGATGTGCCTTGATGCTGTGCTGAGGGCGCAGAGGATACGTTTCCTTCCTGCCCTGCAGAAACGCTTCGGGGCACTCGCACTCCCTGCCCGCCTGCCCCCCCCCACCCTCCACTCGCTGCCTGCTTGCCCCGACCCTGCCTCGCTCCCTCGCTAGACCCCTCCCTGCTTTCCCCCCGCCCTCTCTTCCCCCTCCCCCACATCCGCCCCCGCTTGCTCTCCCCCCATCTCCCCCCATCCACCCCTTTCCCCTCTACCCCACTGCTGCTACCAGGGGAGATCAGCGCCCCTGTTAGCCCCGCTACCCCCCCAGCCTCTACTGCCCCTGCTGCCCCTGCAGTCGCTGCTGCCCCTCCTGACCCTCCTGCCCCTGCTGCCTCCGCAGTCTCTGGTGTGTCTGCAGCAGCAGTGCTATCGTCTGCACGAACAGTCAGCGAGGCAGCAAGCGAGTGTGAGTGTGACTGTATCAAGCGACTGCCCGACTCCATCAGGCTCCTGCCTTCCCCCTCCTGCCCCAACTCCTGAGTCCCCTCCTGCCCCAACTCCTGAGTCCCCTCCTGCCCCTCCCCCTCCTCCCCCTTCTCTCCCTCCTCCCCCGTCTGCCCCTCTCCCCTTGTCTCCGCTTCCACCTCCCCACTCTCTGTGCATTCCAGCTCCGCACCATCATTGTAACCAGAGGCAGAAGGGTCGGATGCAAAGGGGTCTGACACAGAGGGGTCCGGCACAATGCGCCAGGAGACGGTGATGGTTCCGCGCTTGGAAAACTTGACTGCGTTGCTCACCAGATTCGCCACCACCTGCCGTGTGCGTGTGCGTGGGCGGGGAGGGAGGGCGGAGAGGGCGGAGGGGAGAGAGGGGAAACAGTGAGGAGTGTGGAGCGGATGGGATGTGGAGGAGTGTGGAGCGGATGGGCTGCACTGCAGAGGAGGGGTGAAATCAGCAGCGGGTTCTTGCAAAGATGCACGGATGCAGAAATGGATGTGAGCGCCGACTGCAACAAATCATGTGCTTCGCTGTTCCCTTCATTCATCTCCCTAGCAGCCTTCACCTGCACGCCCAACCCACCTGCTTGACGCGCACAGGGTCGCCACAGACGTAGAGAGCATCGGGGGGCGGTGGGTGGATGAGCAGACGCATGCCCTTGTCCTGCACCGCCTGCTCGAACAGCACCACCACCTGCATGCATGGGATGGGATGTGGGAGAGAAGTGCGAGCAGGTGAGGTACGAGACTTAGGGGACTCAGGGCAACCAGACTTAGGGGACTCAGGGCAACCAGACTTAGGGGACTCAGGGCAACCAGACTTAGGGGACTCAGGGCAACCAGACTTAGGGGACTCAGGGCAACCAGACTTAGGGGACTCAGGGCAACCAGACTTAGGGGACTCAGGGCAACCAGACTTAGGGGACTCAGGGCAACCAGACTTAGGGGACTCAGGGCAACCAGACTTAGGGGACTCAGGGCAACCAGACTTAGGGGACTCAGGGCAACCAGACTTAGGGGACTCAGGGCAACCAGACTTAGGGGACTCAGGGCAACCAGACTTAGGGGACTCAGGGCAACCAGACTTAGGGGACTCAGGGCAACCAGACTTAGGGGACTCAGGGCAACCAGACTTAGGGGACTCAGGGCAACCAGACTTAGGGGACTCAGGGCAACCAGACTTAGGGGACTCAGGGCAACCAGACTTAGGGGACTCAGGGCAACCAGACTTAGGGGACTCAGGGCAACCAGACTTAGGGGACTCAGGGCAACCAGACTTAGGGGACTCAGGGCAACCAGACTTAGGGGACTCAGGGCAACCAGACTTAGGGGACTCAGGGCAACCAGACTTAGGGGACTCAGGGCAACCAGACTTAGGGGACTCAGGGCAACCAGACTTAGGGGACTCAGGGCAACCAGACTTAGGGGACTCAGGGCAACCAGACTTAGGGGACTCAGGGCAATCAGACGCATGCCCTTGCACTGCACTGCCGGTACAGAACCCACCGCCACCTGCATCCAGAGACGCAGCTGGGCGGGAGAGGAACGCAGCCGGGTGGGGGAGGAACGCAGCCGGGTGGGGGAGGAACGCAGTTGGGTGGAGGAGGAACGCAGTTGGGCGGGGGAGGAACGCAGCCGGGTGGCGGAGGAACGCAGTTGGGTGGGGGAGGAACGCAGCCGGGTGGGGGAGGAACGCAGTTGGGTGGGGGAGGAACGCAGTTGGGTGGGGAAGGAACGCAGCTGGGTGGGGGAGGAACGCAGTCGGGTGGGGGAAGAACGCAGCTGGGTGGGGGAGGAACGCAGCCGGGTGGGGGAGGAACGCATCCGGGTGGGGGAGGAACGCAGTTGGGTGGGGGAGGAACGCAGCCGGGTGGGGGAAGAACGCAGCCGGGTGGGGGAGGAACGCCGCTGGGTATCCTCGGGTGATATCCTCGGGTGGATATCCTCGGGTGGATATCCTCGTGTGGATATCCTCGGGTGGATATCCTCGTGTGGATATCCTCGGGTGGATATCCAGCAGTCAAGGATGTTGTTCAGCACCGTCATCAGCCCGTGTGGTGGTTAGAACATGGCACCTGACTACTCTTGAGACGTCTCACACGCCAGCAGGCACGCACATGGTCCAGGAGGGCTGAAATGCTGAAGTCAATGGATTCGAGCAGCAGCCTGCCCGCCTCCATCTTGCAGAAGTCAAGGATGTTGTTCAGCACCGTCGTCAGCCCGTCCGCCGATGCTTGAGACGACTCATACAACACGTGGAGTGACTCGAGCAGGCACGTACCTGGTCCAACAGGGTTGAAATGCTGAAGTCGATGGACTCCAGCAGCAGTCTGCCCGCCTCCATCTTGCAGAAGTCAAGGATGTTGTTCAGCACCGTCATCAGCCCGTCTGCCGATGCCTGCATGAGCTTCAGCACCCCGTGCTGCTCCTCACTCATCTCCGTCAGCCGCAGTAGGTCCAACATGCCCAGCACGCCTGCGGTGGTGGGAGGTGGTGGGTGTTGGTGGGGGGAGGTGAGCGAGGGTGGTGGGTGTTGGGACGTATCAAAGCTGCTCCTCATTCATCTCCGTTAACCGCAGTAAGTCCAGCATGCCCAGCACGCCTGCGGTGGTTGGGGTTGGTTGAGGGGGCGGGTGCGGTGGTGAGAAGAAGGTTAACAGCGATGCCTTGCCACAGCCACACCCACCCACTGACTTACGCCCACACATCCATACCCACTCACTCTCACCCAACCACACTATCTTCAACTCCCACACACCCACCAGTCATTGGCGTCCTGAGCTCGTGGCTCATGGTAGCAAGGAACTGCGACTTGGCGCGGTTGGCGGCGGCAATGGCTTGCCTCGCGCGGCGGTCGGCAGTGACGTCTTCAAAGAGCCACAGGCGGCCGTGCGCGGAGGTGGTGTGTGCTGCCACGGGGTACGAGTGCACGCGCAGCACCATGGGCGGGTCGCGCAGCTCCCACTCCTCCTCTATCTCTGTCTCTACCGCCCCCGCCACCATGCTGAACCACCTGTGGGGAAAAGTGTTGGAGGTGGAGTGGAGGGATGGGGAGCGACGCAGTTTGAGGGGAAAGGGGTGGGTACGAGAGAGGCAAGTTGGTATTGACTAACTTGCAGCGCAAGGGGGAAAGGGACTGGATGGTCTGCAAGAAAAAGTACTCCAATCCAAAAGGAGAGGAGGAGAGGAGGATGCTGGAGGGTCTGTGGTGCCGTGACTCGCCTGTGCAGGTCGGGGCGGTTACCGCTCCTCTCGGCCAGCTGGCGCATGGCAGTTGCGACCTTCACCGGGTCCACCTCCCCGAAGCATGGCAGATCCAGCAGGTCGGCTGCTGCTGGGTTCACCACCACCTGGGGCGAGCGGGGGAGGGGCGGCAGTGAGGAGGGAAGGGGCAGTGGAGGAAAGTCTTTTGAGGCGCTTCAAAAGTCGTCTCTAAAGTCTTCATAGGGTCCACCTCCCCGAAGCACGGCAGATCCAACAGGTCGGCTGCTGCTGGGTTCACCGCCACCTGGGGGTGACGGGGAGGGAACGAGAAAGAGAGATGGCGGAGGGTGGCAGGGAGGAGCGATGGAGGGAAGTGCGCGCACGAGAAAGGGCATCTCCATGCATGGGCATGAGCTCCGGCATGCACACAAACTGAATGGGCACACTTGCACCCACCCACCTGAGCGAGCTCGTCGTCCACGAACACAACGGCCTGTGGCATGCGCTTCAGGATGGCGTCAAACTGCTGCCCCAGCCGGGCTGACTGGCGCAGAGACTGGCACGCACAGCACAGGCATGCACAGGGTTGGTGCACACAGAGCGAGCACACATGCACACCACCCACCTGAGCCAGCTCGTCGTCCACAAAAACCACAGCTTGAGGCATGCGCTTGAGGATGGCGTCAAACTGCTGCCCCAGGCGCGCTGACTGGCGCGCGGAGATGCGGTTGGCCATGAGCAGCGGCATGGTGTGCGCCGCCCGCCCCATCACCTCCTCCACTGTTGGGGGCACCTTGGCCGGGTCGCTCCACAGCGCGTACAGCACACCCCGGTAGCTGCTCGTGGGGGAAGGGGGGGTTGGGGGAGGGAGGAGGAGAGAGGGGGGTTCACTTTTGAGGCATCTCAGAAAGCACCTTGGCAGGGTCGGTCCACAGTGCATGGAAGCAGGAAGCAGGAGTGAAGGGCAGCGCAGAGTGAGTGAGGGTACAAAGGCCAGCAAGGGAGGTTCCCGACCCAATGAACTTTTGTGAGACACAGCAATGCGACGCACTCACGTGTGCAGCGCAAAGGTAGTTACCCATACACGCACGCACCTGTGCAGGCGCACGAATCGGCCCATGAAGCGGCGGGGGCGGCAGCCCAGCACGTCCTCGATGACCGCTGGCAGATACAGCCCCGCCGTGCTCACCACCTGGGAAGGTGGAGGGGGGAGGGATGCACGCATGGGAAGGCATTGGAAGAGGGTGGCGGAATGAACGCAGGGGGGAAGACGGGGCTATGGGGAGAGAATGGACGCAGGGGGTGGGGGCATGGGAAGCATGATCACCTTGTGTCGCTTGCACGCCTTCATCATTACCTTGTGTCGCTTGCACGCCTTCATCATTACCTTGTGTCGCTTGCACGCCTTCATCATTACCTTGTGTCGCTTGCACGCCTTCATCATTACCTTGTGTCGCTTGCACGCCTTCATCATTACCTTGTGTCGCTTGCACGCCTTCATCATTACCTTGTGTCGCTTGCACGCCTTCATCATTACCTTGTGTCGCTTGCACGCCTTCATCATTACCTTGTGTCGCTTGCACGCCTTCATCATTACCTTGTGTCGCTTGCACGCCTTCATCATTACCTTGTGTCGCTTGCACGCCTTCATCATTACCTTGTGTCGCTTGCACGCCTTCATCATTACCTCGTGTCGCTTGCACGCCTTCATCATTACCTGGTGTCGCTTGCATGCCTTCATCATTACCTTGTGTCGCTTGCATGCCTTCATCATTACCTTGTGTCGCTTGCATGCCTTCATCATGCGCCTACAAAAGGGAACCATCTCCGGCACAACCCCCTTGGGCGTCGATAGGATCGACTCCGCCACCCGCACCACCTCCATTTCGCCCCCGCTCCCCCTCCCGCTCCCCCTCCCCCCTCCCCTTCCGCCTCCCTCGTCTCGGCTGTCACATCTCCCAGCGCCCTCTTCCCCGCCTCTTCCGCCGCCACGGAACCCCGCTCCACTGCGCCTCCCCATGCCCTCCCGGCTGCAGAACCCTCCGCTTTCCCCGTACCCACTAACATCCCCTCCGCTACTGGCGCATGCGCCAAACTCCCCGGACCTGTCCGCGCTGGCTTCCGCGCCAAGAGAATGCGCGCCGAAGGCGGGCACAACAGGGGAGAAAGCAGCGCCGGGGAAGAGAGGCGGAGGGGCGGGGGGAGCGCCTGCAGCAGCCGCGGCTTCGTCCGCCGCCTGCGCCATATCCGCGACAGTGGGGCCTGGCGGAGGCAATAGAACCGCCATGACGACCACGTCAGCTTCTAGTGACGTGGCAATGACCTGGAGGACGGTCTGCGGGAGATGGACCGACGCGCTCCCGGGACTCCCGGACGGAGAATCGACTCCTAGAAGTTGCCGAACTGGCCTGCGCGACACGCCGTCTCCGTCGAGCATGTCCGCGTCAGCGCGGTCCACGCCATCGTCCTCGCGCGTGACAAGGCTAAGAAAATCCCCCTCCGCGGGACGAGGCTCGTCGTCGCCTTCCGCCGGCAGGTTGACGTGGCTCCAGCCGGCCAGAGGGCCCGGCACGCCGAGCGTGGCCTCGAGATTCGCGCCGATGTCGCCGGCTAAGATGCCGGCTCCGTACGACAGCAGTGACGCCATGAGCAGCGATGGTCGCGAGCGATTAATATATGCGCAGGCGAGCTAACGATGCGACGCTCGCGCAAGCTTGCGCTTTTCAAAGGCGGATAGCCGTCAACGACGGGCGAGAAACGACAGCATTCTGCGCGGCAGGACTGTAAGGGCGTGTAAGATCCCCGTGTACACACTTTGGCTGAATTTTGTCGACCATTTTGGTCGACCAATTGTTTCGCTAAAGTCGACAGGCTGGCCCTTTACCAGTCGACTCAATTTCAGCCTCGGTGTAGTGGCCTGCAAATCTGACAGGTCAGCTTGCGGATTTGCTGGCCGTTGTACAGAAGATGTGTCAACTTTCGTTTTGTCCTGGTGGACGATTGCAACGACAGAGTCGCTCACACACCTGCAACGACGCGCATTCAGTCGCCCAGCTGAGTCTACGACGTCGCCATCTACATTTGTCGCCAGAAGTCGACATTGTGGACGTAGTCGAGTCCTGCAACATCGCGTACAGCAGCAGCCGTTGTTCGCCCGTTACTGCTAACGGGGCTTCGCCGAATTCGCGCGCACTGTTTTCCCAAACCTCGCACTGCTGGACCGGCCGTGTCGGCCTAGGCTTCGAGACTAGCCCGAGCCTAGCTTCCAGCGTAGCACTAGCTAGCTCGCACGCACCGCGTTACTGTTTGCATGTTTTGTCAAACATTATATATGTTATACTTGTGTAGGCTACAGTGGGTTAGCCTATAGGGGGTACACAATTCTAGGGTTTACTACTTGTACTCTTTTCACTTCTAGTTCATCATTCCTGTTCGCTTATTCTCACATGGTATAGAGCGGGTCCTTCTACGGACCGTTTTTTGGGCCCACCGAAGCGCCCCCCGAGGCGCGATCTTTTTTTTTAGCGACCCCTCGGGTCGCCATTTCCCCTGCGGCCCCGCCGCCCTCACTGACGCGGCCCCGCCGCCCTCTCTGTCGCGGCCCTGCCGCCTGCTCTCACGCGGCCCCGCCCCGGCTCCTTCGCGGCCCCGCCGCCTGCTCTCGCGCGGCCCCGCCCCGGCTTCTACGCGGCCCCGCCCCGGCCTTCACGCGGCCCCGCCGACGGCTTTGTCGCGGCCCCGCCCAGGCCCTTACGCGGCTCCGCCGCCTGCTCTCACGCGGCCCCGCCCCGGCTCCTTCGCGGCCCCGCCGCCTGCTCTCGCGCGGCCCCGCCCCGGCTTCTACGCGGCCCCGCCCCGGCCTTCACGCGGCCCCGCCGACGGCTCTGTCGCGGCCCCGCCCAGGCCCTTACGCGGCCCCGCCGCCTGCCCCAGTCGCGGCCCGGTCACCTCCTGACGGCCCCGCCGTCCCTTCGTGACGGCCCCGCCGTCCCTTCCTGACGGCCCCGCCGTCCCCTCCTGACGGCTCCTGCCGTCCCCTTCTACCGGCCCCGCAACTGCACCTGCTGGCCCCGCCGCTGCACCTACCGGCCCCCCACCACCCACCCCCCCCTTTTTCCCGTCGCCTGTCGAGGCGACCTAAGGGGACCTGAGAGGCCAGCTGAGGGGTGGCAGGTGTGTGGCCTCCCCTGCTTCTCCTCCTCCTTCATCTCCCGCTGCAGCAGCCGAGCCGCTCACCTGCAGCAGCCGAGCCGCCCCACAGCCGAGCCGCCCTGCCGCCGAGCCGCCGGGTCGCTGAGCTGCTGAGCTGCAGTTGCTGCCGAGCCACCCTGCCGCCGAGCCGCCGAGTCACCGAGCTGCTGAGCTGCAGTTGCTGCTGAGCCGCCTTGCCGCCGAGCCGCCCGAGTCGCCCGAGCCGCCGAGCCGCCGAGCTGCCGAGCCGCTGAGTCGCCGAGCCTACTCTTCCCACCACTGGTGAGCTCTTGCCCTGCTAGCACGCTGCGCGTCGCCTGCTTGCCTGCCTGCCTGCCTTTTGGCTTGCCTGGCTGCCTGCCTCCCTGCTGCTAGTCCTGCTCCTACTTCTACTTGCGGAGCCAAATGCAGCCCCAGCGACGCCGGCGTGAGTCCCTCACGCCCCAGCAGCTGCGTGAGTGGTACGCTGGTTGGGGCTGTAGGGGTGGCGACGCTACTCCTACTACCACTCCTGCTGCTTCTACTCGTGGTGGCGGCCAGATGCAGCTCCCGCGACCCTCTCGCGTGTCTCTCACGCCTCGCCAGCTTCGTGAGTGGTACGCTCAGAGTGGAGGGTCTCTCAGTGCTGTTCGCTGCTCTTACGTGATTCGCACTGGTACTCGGACTGGTCAGCCTTGTGGGACACGTAGTCATACACCGTCCCGCTGCTTCGCCCGTCTGAGCGACGCCTGGCGTACCGTGTTTGGCGACGAGGCTGAGCTTCCCGACTGGGTGGAGTTGCTTAGGCAGAGGGTAGATATATATGCTCTTGACTATGATGCTATTCTCACTGCCATGTATGCATTGCCTACTAGTGCTGACCGTGCCGGTCACCTGTGCGTCCCGCCTGACCCAGGTATAGGACCTGCTGCTCTAGCTACTGGTGAGGCTGCTGCTCTGGGTGCTAGTGAGTCTCCTGCTCCAGGTACAGGTGCGGCTGCTGCTCTAGGTGCTAGTGAGTCTGCTTCCTCAGGTGCGGGTGAGGCTGCGCTCTCAGGTACCGCGTTGGCTTCGGCCTCCCTCACCTTTACACTTGACTCTGGGGCTTCTCGCTCCTTCTTTCGGGACCGCACCACACTCACGCCGCTTGGTCGGCCGGTTGCAGTCTCCCTGGCTGACCCCTCTGGGGGTCCTGTCCTCGCTCACTTCTCCACTGTCCTCCCGTGTCCGGCTGCCCCCTCGGGCACCCTGTCTGGCCTGTACCTCCCCTCGTTCTCGACGAACTTGGTGAGTGGTGCAGACCTACAGGATGCGGGGGTTCACCAGTTCACTCCTGCGAGTCAGCGGGTGACCCACTGCACGGACGCACGCACAGGCCGGCACCTGGCCACGTTCTCGCGTCGGCCGGGGTCGAGCCTCTACACCCTGACCACTGAGTCTCCTCCTGTCCCCGCGTCCGGTCAGGTAGCAGCGTCGGGTCAGGTGTTTGCTGCTGCGTCCAGGTCTGGTCCTGAGTCTGCCCCCTGTACTTGTCGCCTCCTGTCTCACGAGACTCTCCTGTGGCACCACCGTCTTGGCCACCCCTCCTTGCCCCGTCTTCGGAGCATGGCTTCCCGTGTCCTTGTCTCTGGTCTTCCCCAGTCTCTCCCTCCTCTCCCCTCCGGGCCAGGACCTTCCTGTGTCCCCTGTGTCGAGGGTCGCCTCCGGGCTACTCCTCACTCCTCCCACTTCCCCCCGACAGAGGCTCCTCTGCAGACGCTTCACATGGATGTGTGGGGCCCAGCCCCCGTCCGTGGGCAGGATTACGAGCGCTACTTCCTGTTGGTGGTTGACGACTACTCGCGTTACACCACAGTCCTCCCCTTGCGCAGCAAGGGTGAGGTCACTGAGGTGCTGATCGACTGGATCCGCGAGGCTCGTCTCCAGCTCAGGAAGAGCTTCGGCTCGGATTTTCCTGTTCTGCGTCTGCACTCAGACAGAGGCGGAGAGTTCTCCTCTGGCCTTCTGCGTGCCTACTGTCGTGCGCGAGGCATCCGCCAGTCCTTCACGCTTCCGGACTCACCACAGCAAAATGGGATTGCTGAGCGCCGCATTGGCATGGTCATGGATGTCGCTCGTACGTCCATGATGCATGCGGCTGCCCCCCATTTTCTGTGGCCGTTTGCGGTGAGGTACGCGGCGCATCAGCTCAACCTTCACCCCCGGGTCTCTCGGCCTGCGATGTCCCCAGCCTTGCTGTGGACAGGGAAGGTTGGCGATGCGTCTGTGTTCCGTGTCTGGGGATCTCGGGCGTTTGTCCGCGACTTGTCTGCGGACAAGCTGTCCCCTCGTGCTGCTCCCTGTGTCTTCCTTGGCTTCCCCACTGACGCCCCAGGGTGGCAGTTTTACCACCCCTCCTCTCGTCGTGTTCTGTCCTCCCAGGACGTCACGTTCGACGAGTCAGTCCCCTTCTACCGTCTCTTCCCCTACCGCACTCCTTCCCTCCCCCCTCCCCCGGACTTCCTTGTACCGGTTCCCCCCCCCCTCAGGTTCCTGCCCCCTCAGGTGTGTCCCAGGTAGACGCCGTTGACCCGGTCGAGGTTACAGGTGACTCTGGTGCTGCTGCGGGTGCTGAGCCTGGGGGTGCTGACTCTGGGGGTGCTGTGCGCGGGGGTGCTGAGCCTGGGGGTGCTACTGCTGGGGGTACTGGGCCTGCGGGTGCTACTGCGGAGGGTGCGGAGCCTGGGGGTGCTGAGCCTGGAGGTGATGGGTCTGGGGGTGCTGGGTCGGGAGCTGCTGAGCCTGGGGGTGCTGCGTCTGGAGCTGCTGAGCCTGGGGTTTCTCCTGCTGCTGCGTCTCGCCGGGAGCCCCTCTCTCCACAGGAGCTGCGCGAGTGGTTCGCTCGCCGCTGGAGGCGTGCTGCTGAGTCTGGAGGTGCTGCTGGAGCTGGAGCTGGAGCTTCTTCGACCGTCGAGGGTGCGGGTGCTGCCGGTCCCGGAGCTACTGGACCTGCGGGTCCTCCTGGAGCTGGAGCTGCTGAGGGCGTTGGTGCTGAGCCTACTGCTGTTGGTCCTGCCGCTGGAGGTGTGGGTGGCGCTGGTGCTGTCGCTGAGGGTGCTGGTGCTGTCCCTGCTACGTCTGGAGCTGCTGCGCCTGGGGTTTCTCCTGCTGCTGCGTCTCGCCGGGAGCCCCTCTCTCCACAGGAGCTGCGCGAGTGGTACGCTCGCCGCTGGAGGCGTGCTGCTGAGTCTGGAGGTGCTGCTGGAGCTGGAGCTGGAGCTTCTTCGACCGTCGAGGGTGCGGGTGCTGCCGGTCCCGGAGCTGCTGGACCTGCGGGTCCTCCTGGAGCTGGAGGTGCTGAGGACGTTGGTGCTGAGCCTACTGCTGTTGGTCCTGCCGCTGGAGGTGTGGGTGGCGCTGGTGCTGTCGCTGAGGGTGCTGGTGCTGTCCCTGCTGAGTCTGGAGCTGCCGCGCGGCCTCGGCCGTACTTCGTTCCGCTCCTACAGCAGGTTCTTGGTCTTTCTCCTTCGGTAGAGTGTCCACAGCCTGTCCAGTCGCAGTCACTGTTGGAGCCTTCCTCTCCTCTGCCTGCTCCCTCTCCTTACACTGGTCCTACTGGAGGACTTGCTGAGCGTCGTGAGCCTGCGTCTCGTCCCGCGTCGCCTGTTCGTGCTGCTCGCGCTAGTGGTCGCGGTTCGCGTCAGCGTCCTCCTCCTGTCCCTGGCACGCACCGGATGTCTCTGCGTCCGTCCACTGCTCCTCTGCGTGCCCCTTTGCCTTCTCCTCCTGAGTCCTCTCTTCCTGCGCTTGCCGACCCTGAGTCGGACTCTCTTCGCGCTGCCAGTCCTACTGTCACGCGTCTGCTTGCTACTGTCGTCACTGACCCCTCTTTTGAGTCCACTGCTGCGTCTGCTCTAGTCGCTGAGCTCGTTGACTTTGCTGCTCGCTGTCGTCTCGACTACGCTGCTGGTCTTGTTGCTGAGTCTGCGTCTGTCTGTCCTCCGTTCGTCGGGGGTGAGTGTGCTCTTGGCACGGACGTCCTAGAGGACAGACAGGAGGAGTTACAGTGTCTAGCGGCTGCTTCACCTCATCTCGCGTCTGTACTGCTTGCCCCTGAGGGAGACCCGGATGCACTAGACATCCCGACTCCGCGTTCTTACGCGGAGGCCGTAGAGGGTCCCTACTCCTCTCAGTGGCAGGCAGCTATGGATGCAGAGATGGCTTCCTGGAAGTCCACAGGCACCTACGTTGACGCAGTTCCCCCTCCTGGGGCGAACATCGTCAGTGGCATGTGGATCTTCCGGGTGAAGCGGCCGCCGGGCTCTCCACCTGTCTTCAAGGCGCGGTACGTTGCTCGTGGCTTCAGTCAGCGGCAGGGAGTTGACTACTTTCAGACCTTCTCTCCCACCCCGAAGATGACCACTCTTCGGGTGCTGCTGCACATAGCCGCTCAGCGCGACTACGAGCTTCACTCTCTTGACTTCAGCACTGCGTTCCTGCAGGGTAGCCTGCACGAGGAGATCTGGCTGCGCCGTCCACCTGGCTTCACTGGGACTTTCCCTCCTGGCACCCAGTGGAGCCTCCGACGGCCAGTCTACGGTCTCCGCCAGGCACCGCGTGAGTGGCACGACACACTGAGGACTACGCTTGCGGCTCTTGGGTTTGCTCCTTCTACTGCTGACCCGTCGCTGTTTCTGCGCACCGACACTTCACTGCCGCCGTTCTACATCCTCGTGTACGTCGACGACTTGGTCTTTGCCACAGCGGACACTGCTGGACTCGCCTACGTGAAGTCCGAACTGCTGAAGAGACACACGTGCACAGACCTGGGTGAACTGCGCAGCTACCTTGGCTTGCAGATCACTCGGGACAGAGCACGCCGCACCATTACCTTGACTCAGTCACACATGGTGCAGCAGGTCCTTCAGCGCTTCGGCTTCACGTACTCCTCGCCTCAGGCCACTCCTCTGCCTACTCGCCACTCACTCTCAGCTCTGCCTTCGGATGAGTCCGTAGAGTCGAGTGGTCCGTATGCAGAGCTTGTTGGCTGCCTCATGTACCTGATGACCTGCACACGACCTGACCTTGCATATCCTCTGAGCATTCTTGCACGCTATGTTGCTCCTGGGAGACACAGACCAGAGCACATGGCTGCAGCGAAGAGGGTATTGCGCTACCTGTGCAGTACGTCGGGCATGGGGCTTGTGCTTGGAGGGCGGAGTCCAGTGGTCCTTACCGGCCACGCGGACGCTTCTTGGGCTGACGGCCAGGCTACGCAGCGGTCGTCACAGGGTTACACCTTCAGCCTTGGTTCCGGCTCTGTCTCGTGGCGGTCTACTCGCTCGTCTTCGGTTCTCGGCTCCAGTTGTGAGGCTGAGATCTATGCCGGGGCCATGGCTGCACAGGAGCTTCGCTGGCTCACCTACCTGCTGACTGACCTTGGAGAGCCGCCTCGTTCTCCTCCAGTGCTGTACGTAGACAACAAGGCCATGCTGGCCTTGTGTCGAGAGCAGCGCTTGGAGCACAGAACGAAGCACATTGCTCTCCGCTACTTCCTTGCTCGTGAGCTGCAGCAGCGTGGTCAGTTGCGACTTGCGTACGTGGCCTCTGAGGCCAACACTGCTGATGTGTTCACCAAGGCACTCGCGCCTTGTGATCATCAGCGCTTTTGCACCCAGCTGGGTCTTGTGTCTGTCTTGCCTCACTTGCTCTCCTCTTGACTTTACTTGTACTGTGACATATATATATACCTGCTCTTGCTTGTCTAGTTTTATATATATGTCTGTACTCCTGCATGTGAACTGGCCTCTGGCCCTGCTCTTGTGCTCGGACTGTGTGGTGACTTTGTGATCCACCCTGAGCTTGCTTTGCTTTGCTTGACTGGTCTTGTGACCCCTTGTTCTCCCCCACTTTGCCTATGGGGGTGTGTTAAACATTATATATGTTATACTTGTGTAGGCTACAGTGGGTTAGCCTATAGGGGGTACACAATTCTAGGGTTTACTACTTGTACTCTTTTCACTTCTAGTTCATCATTCCTGTTCGCTTATTCTCACATGTTTCGCGTATAAATGTTTGCTCATGCCTTCGCTCACATTTTCTACTCGTTTGACACCTTACTGCAATTCTCGCTACTTCGATTCATTGCACCCGTAACACTTGGTATTCATAGCCTCTTTCTTTTCGGACCGCGCATCTCCGCACCCCAGAAAATCAACTTTTGATTCTTCACTCGAAGGAACTCACGCACCTTAGCCTCTAGGAGCCGCTGTCCTCGCGTTCTCACGTAAACGTGTGCAGCCACGACTGCGCCTAGACTAAGCCGAGCCGACATCTGTCGTAATGGCTGGGCATATTGATGTCACGACTCTCACGCAGGAGCACTTGAACGAACTGCTGCGGCAAATCCGCGAAAGCTCTGAAGAAATTGCGGCGTTGACGGCAGAACACACGTCCCTGCAAAATGACCTTGCACGAGCACAATCCCAAGCACCTGGCACTCCGATTCAGCCCGCACCACAGAGATAGCAACACGGAAGTGTGGGGCAACCCACGAGCGCCGCAAGTGATGGCGTCGTCCGCCATGACGGAGACGACGACCACGACACGACACACCCTGACGCGACGAATGCGGCCAGGAATCAGCCTCGAGTCACCATTTCGGTGCCAGCCGGCGAATCAACCTTACCGTCGCCGATGCCGCTGAAGCCGCAACGTCCGCCGTGCTTTGACCCAAGTCAGCGGGATGGTCCTACCGTTCAGGCGTAGCTCTTCACGTTGAACGTTTTCTTCGACGCGAACTACATCTAGGAGGATATGGCGAAGATTCGATACACCGTGTTGTTGCTGCGAGGACCCGCCATGGACTGGTGGCGTATCATCGTCACGAAGCCGGTGGACTACGCGACTCTACCGACGCGGGAAAGGACAAACCGGACCCTGGGCGCCGTCGTACTTCGTGGAGGTGCCCCAGTATCGCACATGGGACGCGTGGTGCGCAGGTCTGCGCGCTCGTTTCGAGCCAATTGCGGATTCGATCGCGGCGCGACAGAGGCTTCGCACTTGGCGCCAACTCGGTTCCTTCCAAGACTACACGAGCGGGTTTCTGGCGGTATGCGAGCAGGTGGGATACATGCATGAGAGCGAGCGCATCGACCGCTACATCGGCGGCCTGAAGCAGGACATCGCTCAGGAAATCCAGCTTCGCGGCGTCACCGATTTTCAGGAGTTTCTCGCCATGGCGGAGAAATTCGATTTCTTCCGCCGACCGAGACCGGGGTCCTACGGAAGCGGCAATTGGGGACATCGGCCTCGTGGGACAAACAAGGGCGCTACGATATGTGTCGTCGCCGCAAATGCCGCTGCCGCACCGCTCAAAGGGCGCTGCTTTGCGTGCAATCGGCCGGGACACCGCAAGAGTGAATGCCCGGAAAACGCTAAGGGAAAGGGGGAAGCTGAGCAGCAGAAACAGACCAAGCAGCAGGGAAACACTGGGAGTCAGTAGCAGATGGGCCCTCTACTAACAGGTCACGCCGCTCGCCCGACCCAACCGACCCTCACCGAGTGATTGTGCCGGTTCACGCAATCGACCACATTCGGCCGAATAAGGAGGGTACTACGGTAGACAGCCCTATACTGCTTAGTGGGAAAATCGGGACGGACTTAGTTAAAATCTTCGTAGACGGAGGGGCCAGCCACAGCCTTATCAACACTGCTACAACACGAAAACTGCGACTGCCACTGGACAGATGCTCACTTGAGATCGACGCAAGACTGGTCTACGGCACGCCACTGGCAATACGGGAACGGGTGGACCGAGTTCGGATTCGATGCGGGGGTAACTTCACGTTTAGCCAGGAAATGCTCGCAACGACCCTCGACGGAACCAATATTTTACTCGGGCATGATTGGCTGCGACGACACAATCCGCGAATCGACTGGACGACGGGTGACTTCACCGTGCGAGTGAACGGTAACAACATCGCCTTACCTCGCTGGGGCTTGCCTGAGTCTTCGTCGGTGCGTGTCAACGCGATCACGATGAAACGCGCCGTAGCGGCAGGAGCTGACGTGTACGCGGTCGACATTCGGGAAGCCGAGGCAGCAGACAAAGGAGGGGATGTACAGAAACTGTTAGCTGACGTAACGAGTGATATGGCAGCACTGTTGAAGCAGTACAGTGACATCTTCCCGGATGACCTACCGACGGGACTGCCACCTCAGCGACCGCACGACCACAGGATAGAACCAGAACCGGGGGCACAACCGACAGTACAGGGACAGTTTCGACTGACCCAACCCGAACGGGACGAACTGAAGAAGCAGCTTGATTACCTGCTCGAGAAGGAGTTTATTCGCCCTAGTTCGTCGCCCTTCGCAGCACCGATACTGTTCACACCGAAAAAAGACAGGGGATTTCGCATGTGCATAGATTACAAAGCACTAACAGGGTTACCATCAAATCCCGTTACCCCATCCCGCGAGCCGACGAACTGATCAACCAACTGCGAACAGCCCGGATTTTCTCGAAAATTGACCTTCGTGGAGGTTACCACCAGATTCGCGTCAACCCACCCGACTGCTCTAAGACAGCCTTCCAGACACGCTACGAATCCTTCCAATATACTGTCATGCCCTTCGGACTGACCAACGCCCCCGCCACTTTCCAAATGACCATGAACGAAGCCTTCCGCCCGCTTTTAGATGAGTGCGTCATCTTATACCTGGACGGCATACTGATTTACAGCCCTGACAGAGCACAGCACTTACAGGACATCGAAGCAGTTTTTAAGATACTGAGTGAGAACTGCCTACTGACAAAAACATCTAAGTGTGAGTTTTTACAGGACGGACTGGAATTTTTGGGAGACATCATCTCAGCTGCAGGAGTGGAAATAGACTCGAATAAAAATGCGACAATTCAAGCATGGCACGCGCCGACCAACTTGACTGAGCTGCATTGTTTTTTGGGGTTCGTCAACTACGTGCGTCGGTTCGTCCCCAACATGGCGAAGCTGACCGCCCCGTTGACCGACCTGCTGAGGAAGGGGGTTGAGTACATGTGGGGGGAGAAAGAGCAAGCTGCCTTTTCGGCCCTCAAATTTTTTTTTTTGCTCACCGCCCGTGCTTCACATCGCAGATCCGCACCATCCGTTCGAGCTCGTCAGCGACGCTAGCAACATCGCTGTGGGAGCAGTGCTATTGCAGGACTTTGGGAACGGCCTTCAGCCAATCGCGTACGAGTCCCGCAAGCTTCACCCGCCTGAACACAACTTTCGGATACACGACCGCGAAATGCTGGCGATCGTGCACGCGTTCAAGGTGTGGCGATGTTACCTCACGGGAGCAGACGTGACAGTACGGACAGACCACCGATCCCTACAGTACCTGCGCGCCCAACCGAAACTCAACCCACGACAGATCCGCTGGTTGGACTATCTAGAGTCCAACTTCCACTACACGGTCACGTACAAAAAAGGCGCATCCAACATCGTCGACGCACTCACACGCCCCACCGCCCAACTCCACGCTATCCTACTCACCCAAACCAACCCATTGTTAAGAGGCCTATTCACCCACGGATACCGTACCGACCCATTTTTCACGACCGGAAATTCACAGCAACTGGTAGAGGCCAGAGGAGTCTATTGCGCAAAAGCAGGCACCAACCGCATACTCACTACTGAGGGAGCTGCTACTACAGGAGGCACACGACGGGATTACCTCGGGATATTTCAGGGTAGAAAAAACGCGACAGCAACTGCAGGGGTATTACTACTGGCCGGAGCTGTTGACCGACGTATAGCACCACGTGGGCTCGTGTCCTACGTGTCAGGTGATGAAGAGCTCGCGAAAAAGAAAGGCGGGTCAGTTGCAGCCGATTCCAACGCCTGAGCGCGCCTGGCAGCAGGTTACCATGGATTTCGTCACGGGGTTACCTTTAAACCCTGGGGGTAACGACACAGTTATGGTCGTCGTTGACAGGTTGACGAAGATGGCACACTTCGCTGCGTGCGAGAAATCAATCTCAGCCGAAGAAACCGCTCGCCTGTTCATCGCAGCCGTAGTTCGACTGCACGGGATACCGGCCGCGATAATCAGCGACCGCGACAAGAAGTTCACCAGCAACTTCTGGAAGAACCTCTGGGAGCAGTTTGGCACAAGGCTACAGTTCAGCTCGTCGTACCACCCCGAGACCAACGGTCAAATGGAGCGGACGAATCAGACGATGGAGTAGTTGATTCGTGCCACGTGCGACGACCCGACCACTTGGGTGCAGCAGGTACCGCTGATCGAGTTCGCGTATAACAACGCCACGTCAGCGACGACGCAGCAGTCCCCTTTCTACGTGAAGTACGGGCAAAACCCTACAGTGCCCATGACACCGAGTCCGGACAACCCAACACCACGTGCACAGCAATTCGCCGAAATTCAGCAAGCTGCCCGCACCAGAGTCGCAAAAGCAATTAAAAAAGCCAACGTCATCGCTAAGTGCAACGCTGACTGCCACCGCCGCCAAGTCACGTACCAGTCAGGAGATTACGTACTGCTCGACACACAGAACTTAAGACTGCCCGTCGGACCGAAATTGCGACCCCGCTACTGTGGACTATTCCAAATCAGCCACATGATTACCCCAATGACAGCCCACCTCCTGTTGCCGACGGAGTGGTATATCAGCCCTTCGTTCCACGTAAACCTGCTTCGCCCATACATTCCAACCACAAGCCAACTGCCTCGTCACCGCACGCCATCCATGACTCGCCCTGCATCGGAGCCGATCATCGAGCCCGAAAAAATCCTGAGCCATCGGATTCGACACCCCACGGGAATCAGGCGGATTGAATTCCTCGTTCGCTGGAAGGATCGCACGCCAACTGAGGATAACTGGGTGCCCCTAGCCAACATCGAAAACCACCCTGCCCTGCAAGTGTACCTGAGGAGCCGGGGTTTCCGCGATATACCGTATTCTCCCGGACAAAACACCCCCCCATAATTGTACACCCCCGGGTAGCTTGTGCGGGGTGGGTGTTATGGGGAGCCTCGTTTCTACTATACCCCCCTTTTTGCCTGATTCTCTATAAGACCCGGGGGGGGTGTTATGGGCGGCAAAAATACTGAATTTGCTTACATTGCATACAGGGTACTTTACAGGTACTACAGAAGTAATGTGCCAGCACATACCAGTCATCGACAATGTCACCTAGACTGCAGAAACATCACCACAAGAGCACCTCACATCCACAATTTCACCTAAAAAAACACTATACAAAGTGCCTTCTACTCAGAATCGTCTCCTGCATGCCATTCTTCACAGTCTTCCCCGTCAAAGCGGCCAGGGCGCCACCATTCGTCATCGCTGGGCTCTTCTGCCTCCCCGCCTTCCTCAAGCACGCCCCCCTCCTCCTCTGCCGCCGCCGCTTCCGCATCCTCCTCAGCGGCGTCAGCCTCCTCTGCCGCCGCCTGCAGCTCCTCGGCCGGCATGGGGACTTCGACGTAGAAGGGGTTGACGACGAGCTCGTCGTCAACCAGGTCGTTGACGTCGTCAAGGACTTCCACCTCACCCTTGTCCCGCATGTGGGCAAGGATGAGGTGGTCCTCGCTGCCATCGATGGGGGTGGAGATCCCACACGTGACGAACGCCTTCTTCACGAGCTCCTGTGGGATTGCTTCCCAGGACTCATCGATCCAGCGGAGCACCAACTCCGCTGGCGGCTTCTTGAGATTGCCTGAGGGACGGGGAAGGGTAGAGAAGGACAAATGTAAATTTCCATAGCGTAAGCCGACATTGATTCAAAGCTACACATGCGGATGTCATGGTTCAACTCACCGGACTTGGTGGTGGTGTTGATGCCCTCTTCTTCGAACCAGCCACTGTAGCGATGACGCACACCGCACTTGAACGCACGGTTGATTGACACATCCAGAGGCTGCACTAGCGGAGTGCAGCCCCCTGGGATGACAGCCCGTGACAGCCGAAACATCCTCATGGTCTGCCCGACCGCCTCAGTCAAGTGGCCGCGGTAGGAGTCGAGCACAACCAAGGCCTCCTTGCGGCGTCCAGTTGATTCACGCAAGGGCTTCAGAAACGGCACCATCACCTGGGTGATCTAGTCCTGCACAAGTGATTCGTCCATCCACCCTTTGTCTTGTGCACGGACCACCACACCTGCCAAAGAACACCGGTACGTTAGGGTCAAATTCGGTTGCGACTGTTGACAGGCTGCAGTAGTGACATCATCCTAAACGTGCTACGCTTACCGGCAGGGATGGGCACCTTCGGTATGGACTTGCGCTTGAACACCACGTACGGCGGCAGCTTGAGCCCGCTCGCAGTTACTGCCAGCATGACAGTAACACGCTCCTTCTCATAGCCCGCACTCCGTACGTGAACCGACCGCGCTCCCTTCATTTCGAGCGTGCGCTCCGCCGGCATCTCCAGGAAAAGCGGGGTTTGGTCCGCGTTCAAGATGAGGTCAAGCGGGTAGTCGTGCAGAGAGCGCATCTGGCGTACAAACTCCCAAAATGACTCCACCTTGGCCTTGCAATCTGCAAGCAAAGCCACGAGACACATTAGCTCAGAACTGAGATGGCAATCAAGGAGCACGACGGCGCAACACTTACCCGCTGCCAACTTCTGTCCCATCTTCGTCTTCACCCGCCTCGCCAGATGCCAGCGCGCGCGGAAACGAGTCGCCCAGCGGAACGATGCGCGCCAGTTGACCCCGGGCATCCGGTGCTTCATGTACTTGGCGCTCCACTTCTGGAGCATGCTGACCGAAACGGCGAGCCCCCTCCCCCTGTGCTTGAGGAACTGGCGATAGACCGCCCTTTCCATGAAAGGGAACTTGGACTTGCGGCCAGCTCCCATGAGGCGACGACGGCAGCTGGAAGAGACCTCCAGCCGCTCCCTCATCTTCTTCCAATCGCGGATCTGGCATGGCTGCACCTTCGCGAGCTTCGCCAGGGCGCGATTCGACAGGTCGGGCTGCGAGTCCTGCAGCTTCAACCAGTGGAGCTTCTCCTTTGCGGTGATTCCCTTGCGCAGGCGTTTCGTCATGCGATGGCGAGGGGATGGCGGGTCAGCATCGGCGTTGCGCTTCTGCTGTCCCTGCGGGTGGTTCCGCTCCGGGAACGTGGGGACAACCACTCGAGGAAGGGTAGGGCGAGGACGGTCCAAGCTACTGCTCGGTTCATCCCTGGTAGAAGCACTACCGGGATCATCTGGTTGAGGAAAGATCGGGCGAGGAGACGTCCGTGCGCGTAGCGAAGCGCTAGTCTGATTGCTGAAAACAGGCCGCCTACGCCTATCTACCGTACTGCTAGAATCTGGAGATGAAGCCATGCTTGGGAACTAAGGCAGGTCGATGTCACTCGCCATGGGAGAAATTACTTTTAAAGACGATACCCTCGTGCACAGGAAGGAGATGCTCTCACAGCCTGCCGAACATTTATTAAAGACGTGCACTGGAACCGCTTGACGAAGAGAAGAGCAAGCTTGGGTGAGGAAGCTTGGACGTGACTACCATACACGGGAGTCAAGGGGTCCCAGGTACAGTGACAACACAGCACCGTGCGCGATTCCGGCCTCGTACTGCATGAACCCAAGCTGCTCGAGGTTGGCACTGATGTCAACCAATCAGGTGGCACAGTGGGCCCACTGGAATTTGCCATGTGGCAGATTCCAGTGGAGGACGACGTTATCCTCGTAGACGCGGTTTGGCGGCCCTGATCAAAATAATAATAATAAGGCCAGACCCCTGTTCTTGTTTCCAGTCATTTCTGCTTAAAAAAAATGTGCAATATAATAAGACCCGGGTATTATGCATTTTTTTCCTATGAGGAGACCCCCCCCATTTTTTCCCTGTATTTTTAGCTATACCCTAGGGTGTTATGTCCGGGAGAATACGGTACACGCACTCGCGTAGCGGAGGGGGCTTCTTGAGGGGGGGGGGGGGGGGGGGGGGGGGGGGGGGGGTAGTGTAAGGAATTTTCTCGATATTCCTTAGAGCGCCCTGCAACATCGCGTACAGCAGTAGCCGTTGTTCGCCCGTTACTGCTAACGGGGCTTCGCCGAATTCGCGCGCAATGTTTTCCCAAACCTCGCACTGCTGGACTGGCCGTGTCAGCCTATGCTTCGGGACTAGCCCGAGCCTCGCTTCCAGCGTAGTACTAGCTAGCTTGCGCGCACCGCGTTACTGTTTGCATGTTTCGCGTATGTTCGCTCATGCCTTCGCTCACATTTTGTACTCGTTTGATACCTTAGTGCAATTCTCGCTGCTTCGATTCATTGCACCCATAACAATCAGTTGGTAGCAACTGCAGTGCTTTGAAAGGCTCGTTGATGATTAAATATATCCCTGTATCAGGGAAAAGTGCCATGGTGGTACCAACACTCTGTTGTACAGTCCTCCCATTTAGAATTGGCATACTATTAAAAGATTGCTAGCCTTGCAAGCACTCATAGTCTGCTCAGCCCTCACATCTATTTGTGCTTTAGGCAATGAAATACCGTACAAGTAGTCGTTTGCAGTCGCTGGGCAAAGCAGTACATTGCAATAAGATACCACTCACTCATGGAACCTTGTCATGTCAATAAGGCCAACTCAACGGCTACCGTGCGTGGTGGCATCTACCTAGAAGGGCTGGTTGCGACACTCTCTCAGGATGACAGGCACGCTGGATGTGGGCACCTGGAAGGCAGGCAGGCACATGGGGCGGTGGCATGCGTGGGGGAGACAAGGCTGGTGATTAGGAGATGGATGCGAGGGTGGGTGCATTGGATGGTATGTGGCATGTGCATGTGGCATGTGGCATGGGGCATGGCATGGGGCATGGGGCATGGGGCATGGGGCATGGTGAAGGTGCATCTCACCACGCCAATCTCGGTGACAATGCCCGTGATGTAGTCCGCTGGTGTGAGGTCAAACCTGCTCATGCCCCCACCCACACACCCACACACCCACACACCCACACACCCGCACACCCATGCACCCATGCACCCGATGCACACACACTTGCAGGCAGGCACACATGCAGGCAGGCACACATGCAAGATCACAAAATGATGCACAGACACAACTTACAAATTTTAGACAAGGATAACAGATATAAACACTGAGAATGCACCAGGAGAAGCAGGCAGGCAGGATGCAATGGAGGGGGCAAGGCAAAGAAAACTGACATTGGTGTCTTTTCGTTTTTACGAGCATGTGAGTAAGGAACGATGGAATTGATGCTGAGGACGGGAGAAAGAGAGGGAGAGAGTGGTGAGAGGATGCGGGCGATGGAAAGTGCAAGGGAGGGGCCGTACTGGATATTGAGAGGGCGCAGGTTGGCCGTGCTCTGCCAGTGCTGCAGCGGTGCCGCCTCCGCTGCTTCCGATGCTTCTGGTGCGTCCGATGGCAGCGGTGAGACTGGTGAGAGCGGTGACACGCCCGTGCTGATGAGTACTTGTGGATCGCCTGTGGGGGAGCAGAGGAAGGCCAACTAGTGATTAGGGACGGCGGTGAGTGAGAGATGGGGTGAGGAGTAGATGATGCAATGTGCAGCAGAGGATTTTGAGTCAACACAAGTCAACGTGAGTCAACAAAAGTCAACGTGAGTCAACAGGGTCAACGCACCGATCTCGTTGTGGGTGATGGAGTCGAGCTGCACGCGCTCGTGGAACTTGCTTGACTCGCAGCACACCAGCACCGGCACGCGCTGTGCATGCGCCATCATCGCCACCGCTGCCGTCCCCACCCTCGCATACGCTGCTCCGTTCGCCAGTACTGCTGCCGCCCCCAGGAACACACGTGTCACGTCCTGATTGGATGGTGGGCAGAGGTTGGGATAGGCGAGAAGAGGGGGTGAGGGGAAAGAGGGATGGGCAATCGGAGTGGAAAATGAACACCACTTCGTCACACGTGCTGAGCAAAGAAAGCCTTATAATGATGTACCACTCAACACTTATAACAACACCCACTCCGATTTAAGTGTACTCTGGCATAACTCTGTCATCTTGCCGCTGCCTCACCTTCATGATGTACGATGCGGCGTTGAGCCTTAGATAGAGACAAGAGATGCCGCCTGCGAGCAGGCGGCGCACCATCTCCTTGCCCTCCAGGTGCGGCCGTGAGTCCACCACGATCGCTCTGAACCTGTGCCCCGCTCGCGCTGCCGACAGCAGCACCTGCACAGGTAGGGGAGAGAAGTAGAGTTCTGAGCCGACTCAAAAGTCACGTGAGTCCACCACTATGGTTCTCAACTTGTGCCCTGCACGTGCGGCTGACAGCAGCATCTGGGGGTGCGGGGAGAGAAAGGAGGAGAGGAGAGGAAGACATTGGGACATAAAGGAGAGAGCAAGACGAGAGGGAAGAAGGAAGCCAGCCAATGAAAAACCAACACAGTTCCTCACCACTCCTCACCACCCTTCACCGCTCCTCACCTCCAGCACGAGTTCGGACCACCCAAAGGTGAGAATGACATCACCCTCCTTGCGGATCTTCCCAGCAGCGTGCCGCACCACCTCCTGCCCGGCGAACACCAGCTTCTCCGCCACAAACCGATCAATCTCCGCCACCACCGCCGCCCGCGCCGCGCCCTCCTGCACGCCTGGATCCGCGCCCATGCGCGTGAGGCACTGCTTCAGCGCGCGCACTGCGTTGCCCATGCCCACTGAGAGAGGGCGGCACGCGATGAGGAAGGCGACGTGTGCGTTGAGGCGCGCTGTGAGGTCGCGGATGGGGGGCCGGTTGTCGGGCACGCGGTGGTCGAGGAAGAGGCGGCGCAGCGCGTGCAGCATGGCCAGGCAGCGCTCGTTGCCGCCCTGCAGGCGCTGCTCCTGCTGTAGGAACCGCATCCCCACCTGGCGGTTGGGCAAAGGAGCAGCGCATGGAGGAGGATGTTTGGTCAGGGTGGGAGCAGAGAGGTGCAAGAAGCATCCCACCCCACCGCACCCACCGTTCCCCCTTCCCAGCCACATCCAACCCCCTCGAGCGCACCTCATAGACGGCGGGGTGCACGGAGAGGGGGGAGTCCTCCTCGTCCAGCAGCCGCGCCTCCACCAGAGCAATCTGCGCCGCCCGGTCAAACTGCGGCAGGTGCCGGAACAGATCCACTCGCAGCGACGAATCCACCGCTGCCACGTCAGCCATCAGCTGCTGCCACCCCCCGCGGAGTGAGCTGGACTTGTGCTGCCCGTCCTCTCCTCCCCGCCCTCCCCCTCCCTTCCCCCCGGCCCCTCCCCCTTTCTGTGCGCCAGCCACGCTCCCACTGCTGCTCCGCCCACCCCCCTCCACGTCCCCTACCCCCGTCCCTGCAGCAGACACTGCAGCGGATTCCCCGCTTGCCCTCCTCCCTCCGCCCTGCTGCCCGCCCTCCTTCCCCTTCCCACCCTTGCCCCCTCCTCCGCCTGCCCCTCCTGCGCCCTTTCCACCTGCACGGTCGTACAGGCAGAGGGAAGCGAGGGACTGGTGACAGGTCATGGCATGGGCTGGAGGGCATGGCAGGATGGGAATTAGCATGGAATGGCATGGCATGAGGTGCATGTGGGCACGTGGTCCCGCCGTGCATCAGCAGCAGCAGCAGCAGCAGCAGCAGCAGCGGCGGCCTTGGCAGCGCGCACTATCGCTGCACGCTGCACCCAACAAGCCACTCACCTTTACCGCCACCGCCAGCAGCACCACCAGCAGCGGCGGCCTTGGCAGCGCGCTGAGCCTCCTGCAGGGCGCGCCTCTCCGCCTTTGACGTCACCTTCTTGCCGCCCGCCCTCCCGTCCATCACCGCTGCCCGGGGGGAGGGGGAGATGGGGGAAGAGGGGGAGGGACCAGGGGGAGAATGGGGAGGGGGAGAAGAGGTTGTGGTGTAGGCCGGGGGAAGAAGAACCGGAGATTCAATGCGCTTGCAGCCCCATCTCCTCTCGTCCCATACCCCCTTCCCCAACCCCATGCCATGATGCCATGCTGTTACGACGCCACCATGCCACCTCACCCTCCCCACAGCCATGCCAATGCTAGCATGCTACCCCATCCGCGCCCCCCTCAATGTCCGCCGCCCTTGCCAGCCTGGTGGCAGCACGCACTGGGCAGGGACGCGGGCACCACAGCGGAGGCGGCTTTGGCGGCGCCCCGCACGCCAAGGCTCCCCGCGCTGCGCGGACTCCCCCCCGCGCTGCTGCTGCTGTCCGCCGGCGACCTCCCCGCGGCCACTGCCCCTCCCGCCGCCCCCACTGATCCGCCCGCCCCTCCCCCCGCGGCGGCCGCCCCCCGCCCTGGCGCGCCCGCCTGCTTTTCCCGGCTGGGTTTTGCGCCATCCGCCGCTTCCTGCTGCGCCGCCGCCGCACCCGCGCGGGCGACAGTGGCGGCGGAAACAGAGAGGATTGGCCCGCTGACGTCAGACACGGAACCGAAAACCGCGCCGGACGGGGCCGCTGACGTGGCGGACGACGATAGGTAGGAATCGTCGGGCGGGAGACTTTCGGAGCACTCGCTGCCCTCCGCGATGGGCGAGGGGCGCTGATACGACGGCAGTGGCACGTTGATCGGCAGCGACGGAATCGGAGGGACTGACGGCACGAAAGGCGGCGACGGCGACGCGGACGCGAGGAATGGCAGCGGCGGCAGCCCGTCTCCGTCGGCGGGGGTTGCGGAGGGCGCGGCAGATTGGCCGACGGGGGGTGCGGCGGAGGGCGCGAAGAATCCGACTTGGCGCACGATGGGGTCGTTGTGCGCCGCGCGCCCCGAATGATCCATCGCTCGCTGCGCCTCCGACTCGCGGATTCTTTGGCTGCCTATGCGCCTCGCTGCTTCTGCGGCTCACTCGCCCGCTAACTGCCTCGCCGCCTCTCGCTCGCTGCGTCGCGCGTCACTAACCGTCGCGCTGCCTGCCGAAGCGGCTCGCTGGTGCTTCTGCAAAATGGCGACCGAGGGCGAGCGACTGAGGACGTGACGAGGGAACGAGCACGTTGTGAATGGGCAAATCAATGCCGTGGCTGGAGAGTGGAGGCTGGGGCCTACGGATTTTGGTGAAGCACCCAAGCGAAGCTAGAATCGTTTTACCTCGATAATGGATTCACCGAGATGATAAATCAGATTACCACAATGAACGTCCCGCTTATAAGCGAGCTTAAAATGGCAGCATTTTACACATGATTCATGTAGCAATTGGACTGGAACATTCCCTTTCCCGAAATATGGTAACAGTACTATTTTGACATTCTTGCATATTGCTCGTTACCACGTATGGATGGATGCTTCCCAATCGGGAACTAATCTATCGACTCACAAAACACAGCTATGGGGAATACCATGTGCCAACCTTACGCAATTCATTGAATGCCGAACTGAATCAGGATGCTTTAGCAGCTATTTCTGTATCTTGTGGATGGTGCGTTGCCATGTGCCGGTGCTGGGCACGAAGCGCAGCTCCCAGGTGGGCCAGTAGTGCAGGTCCTGCTTCAGTGTCAGGACCCGTGGCTTGCCGTTCAGATGCACCACCTTCACCCTCACAAACGCCCCGTGCTCCAACTCCTGAGAGGCAGAGAGAGGGAAGGGGAGGGAAATTGGGAGGGGGGTTGAAGGAGGAGAGGAGGCAGCAGAGAAAGTATAGTGATGGTGATGGAAATGGGAATCTTAGTGGACCTAGTGGTGGAAGAGAGGGGAGAGAGGAAGGGAGGAAGAGGAGGCGGGGGTGCTATTACCAGCACCTATCATGATCGCCCCTAACTGCCGATCGGGTCTCACCTGGCTGATGGCAACCAGAGCATCGAGGTCCGGCACAGGTCGGCCGTTGATCTCCACGATCCAATGGAGGGCGTACAGCCCGTAGCGGTGCGCTGGGCTGCCATGGCACCACCTGTGAGTGTGGGTGGTGGGAGCCAGGGGGTGGGAAGGAGAGGAGGGAAATGGAGGTGAGGAAGGGATGGAGGAACACCCGACACAGTAGCAACCTCCTCTACTAATTCTCCCTCCAGTGCTCCACTTGTTGCCCAGCAACCACCTCACAGCACGCCCCCAACCCGCACGCCTGGCAACATATGCACCATGGTCCTGCGAGGGCAGGAAGCCGGTGGCGCTGCCAAGGGGTTGGGGGTCCTGCACGACTCACGAGAACGTATGAAAAGGCACCACACATCACGCCCTCAAGCCACCCACCTGGCAACATAAGCGCCGTGACCCTGCGAGGGCAGGAAGCCGGTGGCTCTGACGGCAGGGTGGGGGTCCTGCACGAGGCAGCCCGCCCAGTTCACCACTCGCGTCGTGCCGAAGCCATGCCGCACGTCCGTGCCCGCCTGCACCCGCTGCTCCCTGCCCTGCCGCAGTATCGTCAGACTCAATGACGCTCGGCCCGCTTCCCCTGCTGCTGCCTCCCCGGCTGTTGTTGCTGCCACCCCTGCATCCTCCTTCCCGCCCGTCTTCCCTGGTGCCTCTACTGCAGCCTCAGCTGTACCATTCACTGCAGTTTTGTCTGCTCCTGCTGCTGTCGCACCGATCGGCTCCCTGTCCCCTGTCTCACTCACATGCCCATTCCCAGCTGCTTCTTCTCCTGCTGCTGCTGCTACTACTGCCCCAGCACCATCTCTCACCCCGCTTCCCCCATCCCCCTCCAACATCCCTGCTGACTCACTCCCCCCCGCATCCAGCTCACAGCAGGCAGCTTCCACATCAGCGAAGCACGTGACGGGGCGGCCATTGACAGCAAGCAGCATGTCGCCCTGCTGCAGCACGCCTGCCACAGCAGACCCCGCCAGGGTGCCCTTCACGCGCAGCACCTGCCGCCGCACGGGGTCAGCACGGGCCAGCACATGCACCCACTGCTCTGAGAGGCCGAAGCTCCTGGCTTTGGAGAGCAGCATGGGGGCGAGCTCTGCCTCTAGCACGCGCATGCGCGGCATGGCCCACAGCCGCCCGTTCATCAACAGGCTGTTTTCTGTCCCTGCTGCCGCCTGCTGCTGCTGCTGCTCGCCGCCCTTGCCACCCTCCTCATGCGCCTCTGCTCTTCTTGTCCCCTCGCCTGCTTCCCCTGCCTGGCCGTTGCTTTCAACGTGGGGCGCGGTGGGGAGAGCAGGAGCGGGAGCGGGAGCGGTGGGTGGCAGCGTGCGGAGGGGCTTGGAGGGGGAGGCGTGGATGATTTGGTGGAGGGCGGAGGAGATGAAGGAGATGGGCAGCCCGCGCACAAACTGCAGATCGTCCGTTCCACCGTCGCCGTATTTCAGCTGGGGAAGGGGGGATGATTTGGGAGGAGAGGAGGTGGTTCAGAGCAGGGCTTGGTCTTTTGAGAGTTTATAACGGAAGTCAGCTTACGTTTAAACAGAGGACAGTGGATGGGAGAGAGGTTTGGAAGGAGGAGGAGAGAATAGAAGACCTCGAGTTCAAATACTGATAACGGGAGGGAGAAACAAGAACGTGAGGAAGCTCAGCGCAAAGAGGGAGAGCAAGCGGGAGAGAGATTGCGATGCATTAACAGAGAGAAGAGTAAGTCAAGGAAAAAGGAGAGGAGAGAGTAGAGAAGGGAGGAGGTGGGGCAGGGCAGCGGCGTACGAAGGTGGAGAAGGAGCCCCAGAGGGCTCTCACGGCGCCCGAGTCGTCTGCCAGCACGCCCGAGAAGGACTGCCCGAAGTCTGTGAGACACACAGTGCAGTGCACGGGGTGGGAGGGGTGGATGGGGTGGATGGGTGGATGGGGTGGATGGGGTGAATGGGTGGATGGGGTGGATGGGGTGAATGGGGTGGATGGGGTGGATGGGGCGCACGGTGTGAACAGGGTGGATGGGGTGAGGTGCGCAGGGCACCTGCAGGGTGGAGTGGAGAGTGCTTGATCGTGGAGAGTGCACAAGCAGTGCACCATGGCCCTGCGTGTGGCAGCACAAGTGCATGTGAAAGAGCCTGTGAAGAGGTCAATGGCTGCACTGCACTCACCTGTGTCAATCTCCACCCCACTGCAAGCACTGGTGTATACTGCCACCCCATTGCACCGCACTGCACTCACCAGTGTCAATCTCAACAACGTCCATGTTAATCGCACGGTAGCGAGGGCAGTCTGCAGCGCCCACAGTGAGCGTGGCGGTGGGATTGGTGACCACGGACTGCCGGGACGTCACTGCCTGGCTGCGGCTGAGCCCCACCAGGTGCACTCGGTCGCCCCGCCGCAGCGCAGGGGAGGGCTTGAGCGTGGCGGGTTTAACTGCCGCCGCTGCTGCTGCTCCGAGGGCTGATGGGTCGTATGCCACAAAAGCAAAGTTGTGCACCGGGTGCAGGAACACCACCTGGGAGGGGAGGGGAGGGGGGATAGAAGTGAGTTTAAGCGGTGCCGGTTTGCGTGTGGTAAGTCGAAGAGAGAGAGGAGTGGCGAAAGTTGGGAAGCTGTCCCACACAGAAATGGGGAGGGTTGAGACACAGACTATTATACACGAATAGAGTGGGCGCCAGGGAGTGAGAGAAGGTGGGCACTGACCTCTCCGGGGACCTCCACAGGGTAGGCGGAGAAGGAGAGCATGATGTCAGAGACAGAGACAGCCACCGTGTTGCGGTCCACCACGATGAGCCCCAGCTGCGCCGTGTGGTGCACCACGAGCGCCGTGCCGAAGAAGTGCTGCGCGTGCACCCCGTCCACCATCACTGATGATGGCACGTGCACCTGCAAGAGGGGGGGAGGGACAAGGATAAGTGAGGAAGAAATTAGGTTGGGGGGGATGGCGAGAGGAAGGGATGGGGAGGGAAGAGATGATTGGGAAGGACGGGATGGGCGCTGCACAGCTACACAGCAGAGGCAGGAACGGATAAGAGGGGGAACAAGATGTGGCAAGGCGAGGGTGCTGCACCCACCCACCTCCATCATCACAAATGCGGGCTCCAATGCACTCTCCACCAATGAGCTCGTGCCAGCTGGCTTGGCTGATGCCTCTGATCCATCGGCAGCAGCAGCAGCAGCAGGCTCGCTCCCATCCCCCACCACTGTCTCATCTGCCTTACGCTTCTTGCTCCCTTCCCCTTCGCCCTCCTCCTCCCCTCTCGCCCGCTTCTCCCCCCTCTGCTGCTCTTCTACCTTCGCACCTCCCTTTTCCAAGCCTCCCTCCTCCTTCTTGCCTTCACCATCGGCAGCAGCACCATCCGCAGCCGCAGCACCGTCAGCAGCACCATCGGTAGCATTAGCAGCACCAGCAGCGGCAGCGGCAGCAGCAGGCGGAGGGGGAAGCGCGGACGCAATGCGCCAGAGCCCCGTGGAGTCATCCCTACAGTACATCTGGGGGGGCGCGTACCACGCATGCCGGTCCACCAGCAGCAGCACCGACTTGGGCCGGTGCCTCTCCCCATGCGTCACATACTCTATCGGCATCCTTGCCCCCGCCTCCAGCCGCGCAAACACTCTTAAAAACGTCTCCAAGTCCGGCACGTCTTGATCCGCGAGCTTCTGAATGATGGCGAAGCGGGGCACGCCGGCGCGTGAGAGCATGTAGCCGGGCTCAGCGACGTAGACGAGGCCGCAGGGGAAGCGGAAGTTGCGCGCCTGCTGGTAGGAGAGCGCGTGGAGGACCCCCCCTGAGAGCTCGAGGAAGCGGTCAGGCGTGACGGCGTGCAGGTCGTGCACTGTGAGCGCCAGGGAGAGGGGTGCGCCGCCACGCTCCACGTCGAGCGTCACAGTGCCACCCACTGTGTCGTCTAGAATGGCTTCCAGTGCCAAGAACTGCGTCAGCACCTGCATTAGGGCGTGCAGGGGTGGGGGGAATGGAGGGGAGGGCCGGAGGTGGGGAGGGGGGAAAGGGTGAGGGGTGATGGGAGGGGGGGCGAGAGGGATAATGCACAGCTAGCCGGGGGCACGGCGCCTTAGCAAAGGAAGCAAGAGAAGCGAGAGGGAGCTGAATTCACCTTGCCGTCGATGCGCACGAGGATGTCGTCGGGCTCCCGCCTTCTCTCCAGTCTACCAAAGGCAACCCATCCTGGCCGCGAGCTCCACCTGCGACTCTCTCTCCCCTTGCTGCTACCACCCACTCACCTTGCCGTTGACGCGCACGAGAATGTCCCCCGGCTCCAGCCTGCCTTCAGCGGGGCCGCCCGGCACGAGCGAGTCCACCACCAGCAGCCCCGTCTCCGCCGCCCCCGCCTCGCGCCTGACCTCCGCTTCCGTCTCTCGCCTTAGCCCCAGCCGCCGCGTCTCGTCAAACCCCTTGTGGATCAACGTCACCTGGTGTCGTGGTGGGAAAAGGGTTTAGGGAGGGGAGGGGAGGGCAGGAGGGCAGAGCGCGCAGGGGAGAGGGGAAAGGGAGTCGGAGGTGGAGCGAGGGGCCACGGTTGGGGAGGAGCAGGAAGTGCTACATTCAAGTGTAAGAAATGTTCCAGTGCTGTTAAGACCTCTCTGAACAAGCCCCAAACACAACGCAGCAGCAAGACCCGATCCCTCCCCCCCCTTCTCCATGTCCATGGCCCCTGAACCATCCTTCCCCCCCTGCTGCGCGCCCACCCACCTGCAGGGTGCCGCGGGTGACGACGGGCGGGCGCCACTTGTGCACGACGAACCCGCCGCCCTCCTTCTCCGCGAAGCACGCCTGGATGGCGCCCAGCGCGCGCACCACGCGGTCCAGCGGAAGGAAGAACGCGCTCGCGCTCGACGACTTGCTGCCCGCGTTCAGCGCCACGGCGCACCCGCGCGAGTCGATCACGGGAGATCCGCTCGAACCGCCCTTGGTCCCCGACGCGGCTTGCAAATAAAACGTATTAAAATCATTATACCCGTCCTTTTTGTACACGGGCGCGTCGCGATCCAGCCGCGCGATGGTCCCGGCGAGAATAGAGACCTTCTCGCCGCTGTCGTTGCCCACGACGCGGATCTCGAGGCCCACGGCGGCGGCCTCGGGCGCGAGCGGGATGTCTTGGTAGTCGAGGAACTGCACGGCGGCGGGGTCAAAGTGAAAGAACCCGAAGTCGTGCACGGGGTCGCGGTAGATCGGATGCACGGGCACCTCCTCGCGGTTCAGAAACATCGCCTCCGCCACCACCGGGCCTGGCGGACGCGCGCGGGGGGGGGGGGGAATGCGCGGAAGAGCGGGGGGATGCGTGCGGGAAGGCGGAACGGGCCGTTTGAGAGGCGGGACGCGCGGATCTCAAGGGAGGGGGCATGCGGGAGCGAGAGAACGACGCGGGTGGTGAGGCGACAGCTGGCAGGGAGCAGGATGCAAGGCGGAAAGGAAGGCGCGCGGACCGGGTTTGACGACATGGCGGTTGGTGAGGATGATGCCGCGGCGGCGGTCGACGATGAATCCGGTGGCGTAGCTGGAGTTGGCGGACTCGGTGTCGAACGCGCGCACCACCGTCACGCGCAGCACCACCACCGCCGGCACCACCCGCGCCAACGCGCGCCGCCAGTCGTCCGACGACGCTGCGGGGAGGAGCGGGGATGGTAGGCGTGGGAGTAAGGGGGTTAGTTGGCGAATGAGGCACCGTGTAATGAAATTGGCGGAGAATTCGGCGGTAGAAACGACTCATTAAACTAGCGACGGTGTGGGGAAATGCCGTAATCAGGCCAGCAGTGCTCAGTTCCGCGGACACGCTAAGAGAGAGGTCGAATCTACGAAATAATGCGTTGAGAGATATCGAGATAACAGAGAGATCTTGCTTACAGCGAGATCGCGCTAACAGCTAGATCGCGCAAACGGGGAAAGCGCGTCGTCGCGAATTCCAAGAGAGATACCTGAATGTCCTTCCACGACGGGGTCGATCTCCATCCTAACCGCGCTACGCTGCTAGTCGGTGAAACGATGAATAGGTCTCTATCGCGCGATCTGCGAGCATGTGCAGAAAAACGAAACACGCTTTAATGCCAAACGGTGGTCGCAGGTGCTGTCGCGAGGAGATGGCGTGGCGATCACCAGAAGCAGTTCCGAAAATAGATGATCGCTTCTTGACTGGCGAAGTGAAGCTGATGCACAAGTCTGGGCAAGGCGTGGAGTGAAGTGGAATCTAGGTGGGCAATGGGCATTGTGGCGAGAATAGGGTGGAGTGCAGAATCGAAGTTTCCAAGGTGGCATTCGCGCGGATGGTCACACAACAAAGAGAACCTCGATAAAACAGTACAGTTCAGCGGCAGTGTGAATGATGAATACTATATTATCTGTAACCCTTTTCTTACCAGTACTTCTTCAGATCAGAATGCTTTTGCAAGCCGAGCTTGCCACCTTCCATCAAGAAATGGAAATCAGTTCTAATACTTGCCGCGCGGCGACCTAGACTCTTCTGCCCCCCCAGTAAAGCCGCCCAATGACTTACTGTAATGCTGCTCGATGAGGCAAGGGGTGAGGATGCTCACTCGCGCAGCACCTCCTCTCGAGACAGTACCATCCCTTGGCAAGAATGCTGCTGTGTCCTTGGGCCTCGGCGCAGGAGAAAGAACCACAGCACAGAAAAGAGCAGAGAGGAGAGTGCATCAGGAGCAGCGGTGGAAATTGACTTGGATTAAACAGAAATTGATTCTAAAACTTGCTGTACGGCGACCTGACACTTCTGCCCCCCCAATAGACCTGCCCAGCGACTTACTGTACTGCTGTGGCAAGGCATGTGGTGAGGATGCTCACTCGCACAGCACCTCACTGAGAAGCACCATTTCTTGGCATGACTGCTGCTGTGCCCTTGGTCCTCAGTGCAGCAGGCATCACCACCACAGCAGCAAAGACAACACAGAAACGAGCGCAGAGGAGAGAAACGAGCATCAGAAGCAGCAGAGGAAACAGACTCGAAAGAAGCAAAAAACAATTCTAAGACTTGCCGGGCGACGACCTAGACTCTTCTGCCCCACCCAATAGACCTGCCAAACGACTTACCATACTGCCATGGTGAGCCATGCTCCGAGCCATGTGGTGAGATCCTCACTCGCACAGCAGCACCACACCTTGGCACGAATGTTGTTGTGCCGTTGGGCCTCAGTGCAGGAGGCACGACAGCAGCGAAGACAGCACAGAGACGAGCACAGAGGAGAGTGCGTCAGAGGCAGCAGAAGAAATGGACTCCAAAGAAGCAGACATTCATTCTAAGACTTGCCGCGCGGCAACCTAGACACTTCTTTCCCCCCAATAGCCCAGCCCAGTGACTTACCGTACTGTCGTGGCGAGCCATGTGGTGAGGATGCTAACTCGCAGATCACCTTTCTTAGAAGCAGTGTCCCTTGGCATGACTGTTGCTATGCCCTTGGTCCTCAGAGCAGGAGGCACCGGCACCACAGCAGCGGACACAGCACAGAAACGAGGAGTGAAACGAGCATCAGAAGTAGCAGCGGAAACAGACTCGAAAGAAACAAAAAACAAGTCTAAGACTTGCCGCGCGGCAGCCTAGAAACTTCCGTCCCCCCAATAAACCCGTCCAACGACTCACCGTACTGCCATGCTGATCCATGAAATGAGTGAGAAGCACCACTCCGTGGCACGACTGTTGTTGTGCCCTTGGGCCTCAGTGCAGGAGGAACCAGCATCACGGCAGCAGACACAGCACAGAATCAAGCACAGAGGAGAGAAAGGAGAATTAGAAGCAACAGCAGAAACAGACTCGAAAGGAACAGTAATCGACTCTAAGACTTGCCGCACGGCGACCTAGACTCTTCTGTCCCCCCCCCAGTAGACCCGCCCAATGACGTACCATACTGCCACGGCGAGCCATTTTCCGAGTTTCTTGTGAGGGTCCTCCCAAGCACAGCACCCTTTTGAGAAGCACCACCCCTTGGCATGGCTGTTGCAGTGTCCTTGGGTCTCAATGCAGGAGGCACACACCGGCACCACAGCAGGGAACAGAGCATAGAAACGAGCGCAGATGGGAGTGCGTGAGAAGCAGCAGTGGAAATGGATTCGAAAGAAACAACAATCAGTTCTAAGACTTGCCGCACGGGGACCTAGACTCTCGTGCCCCCCCAGTAGACTCGCCCAACGACTTACCTTAATAGCAACACCACCAGCACCAGCAGCACCTCCCTAGGACGCACCACCCATGGGCAAGCCTGTTACCAAGTCAATGCCTCTCCATGATGGAGAGCACTGCACGGGAACGAGCACAAAGGAGGAGAGTGTGTGTGAGAAGCAGCAGTGGAAAAATACTCGGAAAGAACTGTATTCAGTGTTGCGACTTGCCGCACGACGACCTAGAGAGCTATGCTCTCTCCCGATAGTCTCCGCCAATTCACTCACCATGCTTGCTGCCATGGTGAGGCAGAGTCCGAGACGCCTCATCAGGCGGATGTTTGTTGGCAGAGCGCCTATCCGCTACGCCTTGGTTGGACTGCCATGCCTTGGCTGGACGCGGCGCCTTGGCAAGATGCGACGCATAGCCACGCCTAGGCAGAACTGTTGGCGCGTCCTTGCGCCTCCCAGTTAAGAACCACAACAGTAAACACAACACATGAACAAGCACACAAGAGATTGTATCAGAATAAGGATAGGGACCGGACTTAAAAGAAATTAAATACTGATTCTAAGACTTGCCGCACGTCGACCTAGACAGTTGTGCTCCCCCTCGATCGACTCGGCCAATTTACTCAACGTGCTGCCTTTGTGACGCAAATTCCGAGACGCATCAGCAGTCGATTTGTTACTGGCAGAGCCCTCCCTGGGATGCAATGCACCACCACGCCATGGTAGGACCGTTGACACTCGTCCTTGGACCTCTCAGTCAAGGAGGGCCCCCAACACAACAACCAACACAACACAGGAACAAGCACACAAGAAAGTATATTAGAATAGGAAGAAAAACCGGACTCAGAGAAACTAATATTCGATTCTAAGACTTGCCGCACGGCGACCTAGACAGCTAAGCACCCCCTCAATAGTCTCGCCCAATTCACTCACCGTGCTGTCATGGTGAGACAAATTCCGAGATGCGTCAAAATTTGGATGGTTACAAGCATAGACCCTCCCTGGAAGTCGACCGCCACGCCTTGGCCAGACTGTTGACGCGTCTTTGGGCCTTTCAGTCAAGAAGGCACCCCAACCACAGGAGCCAACACAGCACATGAACGAACAAGCACACAAAAGAGTGTCATAGAATCAGGAGAGAAACCAGACTCAAAAAGACCGAAATTTGATTCAAAGACATGCCGGACGCCGACCTAGACAGCTAAGCTCCCCCTGGATGGACTTGCCCTATTCACTCACCGTGCTGCCACGGTGAGGCACATTTCGAGACGCATCAGCAGTCGATTGGATACTAGCAGAGCCCGCTCTCCACCATGGCAGGACTGTTGACGCGTCCATCAGGCAAGAAGTCCCCTCAACAACACCAGCAAACACAGAAGAGTAACAAGCACACAATAAAGTGTATGAGAATCAAGTTATGCAGCGGACTAAAAAAACATTAAAATCTTATTCTAAGACTTACTGCACAACGACCTAACTTGCTATTTTACACACACTAGGCCCTTATTCTTGCTATTTTGCACAAGACAGGCACCTGTTCATGCAATTTTGCACACGCTAGGCCCTTGTTCTTGCAATTTTGCACTCGCTAGGCCCTTGTTCTTGCAATTTTGCACTCGCTAGGCCCTTGTTTTTGAAATTTTGCACACGCTAGGCCCTTGTTCTTGCAATTTTGCACACGCTAGGCCCTTGTTCTTGCTATTTTCCACACGCTAGGCCCTTGTTCTTGCTATTTTGCACACGCTAAGACCTTGTTCTTGCAATTTTGCACACGCTTGGCCCTTGATCTTGCTATTTTGCACACGCTAGACCCTTGTTCCTGAAATTTTGCACACGCTAGGCCCTTGTTCTTGAAATTTTGCATACGCTAGGCCTGTGTTCTTGAACTTTTGCACACGCTAGGCCCTTGTTCTTGAATTTTTGCACACGCTAGGCCCTTGTTCTTGCAATTTCGCACACGCTAGGCCCTTGTTCTTGATATTTTTCACACGCTAAGGTCTTTTGCTTGCGATTTTGCACACGCTAGGCCCTTGTTTTTGCAAATTTGCACTCGCTAGGCCCTTGTTCTTGGTGTTTTGCATACCGTAGGCCCTTTTTCTTGCAATTTTGCACATTCTAGGCCCTTGTTCTTGCAATTTTGCACTCGCTAGGCCCTTGTTTTTGCTATTTTGCATACGCTAGGCCCTTGTTCTTGCAATTTTGCACACGCTAGGCCCTTGTTCTTGCAATTTTGCACACGCTAGGCCCTTGTTCTTGCAATTTTGTACTCGCTAGGCCCTTGTTCTTGCAATTTTGCACATGCTAAGGTTTTGTTCTTGTGATTTTGCACACGCTAGGCCCTATTTTTTGCAATTTTACACTCGCTAGGCCCTTGTTCTTGCAATTTTGCACTCGCTAGGCCCTTGTTCTTGCTATTTTGCACATGCTATGCCCTTGTTCTTGCAATTCTGCACACGCTAGGCCTTTGTTTTTGCTATTTTGCACACGCTAATCCCTTGTTCTTGCAGCTTTGCACACGCTAGGCCCTTGTTCCTGCAAGTCTGCAAACGCTAGGTCCTTGTTCTTGCAATTTTGCACTCGCTTGGCCCTTGTTCTTGCTATTTTGCACACACTAGGCCAGTTTTCTTCCAATTTTGCACACGCTAGGCCCTTGTTCTTGCAATTTTAAACACGCCTGGCCTTTGTTCTTGCAATTTTGCACACACTAGGCCCTTGTTCTTGCAATTTTGCACACGCTAGGCCCTTATTCTTGCAATTTTGCACTCGCTAGGCCCTTGTTCCTGCTATTGTGCACACGCTAGGCCCTTGTTCTTGCAATTTTGCACACGCTAGGCCCTTGTTCTTGCAAGTCTGCTCACGCTAGGCCCTTGTTTTTGCAATTTTGCACTCGCTTGGCCCTTGTTCTTGCTGTTTTGCACACGCTAGGCCCTTGTTCTTGATATTTTGCACACACTAGGCCCTTGTTCTTGCAATTTTGCACATGCCTGGCCTTTGTTCTTGCAATTTTGCACACGTTAGGCCCTTGTTCTTGCAATTTTGCACACGCTAGGCCCTTCATCTTGCAATTTTGCACACGCTAGGCCCTTGTTATAGCAATTTTGCACACGCTAGGCCCTTGTTCTTGCAATGTTACACACGCTAGGCCCTTGTTCTTGTAATTTTGCACACGCTAGGCCCTTGTTCTTACAATTTTGCACACGCTAGGCCCTTTTTCTTGCGATTTTGCACACGCCAGGCCCTTGTTCTTGCAATTTTGCACACACTAGGACCTTGTTCTTGCAATTTTGCACACGCTAGGCCCTTGTTATTGCAATTTTGCACACGCTAGGCCCTTGTTCTTGCTATTTTGCACACGCTAGGCCCTTGTTCTTGCTATTTTGCAAACGCTAGGCCCTTGTTCTTGCAATTTCGCACACGCTAGGCCCTTGTTCTTGCAACTTTGCACACGCTAGGCCCTTGTTCTTGCAATTTTGCACACGCTAGGCCCTTGTTCTTGAAATTTTGCATACGCTAGGCCCTTGTTATTGCAATTTTGCACACGCTAGGCCCTTGTTCTTGCAATTTTGCACACGCTAGGTCCTTGTTCTTGGAATTGTGCACACGAAAGGCCCTTGTTCTTGCAATTTTGCACACGCTAGGCCCTTGTTCTTGCAATTTTGCACACGCTAGGCCCTTGATCTTGCATTTTTTCACTCGCTAGGCCCTTGTTCTTGCTATTTTGCACACGCTAGGCCCTTGTTCTTGCAATTTTGCACATGCTAGGCCCTTGTTCTTGCGATTTTGCACACGCTAGGCCCTTGTTCTTGCAATTTTGCACTCGCTTGGCCCTTGTTGCTATTTTGCACACGCTTGGCCCTTGTTCTTGCAATTTTGCACTCATCAGGCCCTTGTTCTTGAAATTTTGCACACGCAAGGCCCTTGTTCTTGCTATTTTGCACACGCTTGGCCCTTGTTCTTGCAATTTTGCACACGCTAGGCCCTTGTTCTTGCAATTTTGCACACGCTAGGTCCTTGTTCTTGTTATTTCGCACACGCTAGGCCTTTGTTCTTACAAGTTTGCACACGCTAGGCCCTTGTTCTTGCAATTTTGCACACGCCTGGCCATTGTTCTTGCAATTTTGCACACACTAGGCCCTTGTTCTTGCAATTTTGCACACGCTAGGCCTTGTTCTTGCTATTTTGCACTCGCTAGGCCCTTGTTCTTGCTATTTTGCACACGCTAGGAACTTGTTCTTGCTATTTTGCACACACTAGGCCCTTGTTCTTGTAATTTTGCACACGCTAGGCCCTTGTTATTGCAATTTTGCACACGCTAGGCCCTTGTTCTTGCTATTTTGCACACGCTAGGCCCTTGTTCTTGCAATTTTGCACACGCTAGGCCCTTGTTCTAGCAATTTTACACACGTTAGGCCCTTGTTCTTGCAATTTTGCACACGCTAGGCCCTTGTTCTTGCAATTTTGCACACGCTAGGCCCTTGTTTTTGAAATTTTGCATACGCTAGGCCCTTGTTATTGCAATTTTGCACACGCTAGGCCCTTGTTCTTGCAGTTTTGCACACGCTAGGCCCTTGTTCTTGGAATTGTGCACACGCTAGGCCATTGTTCTTGCAATTTTGCACACGCTAGGCCCTTGTTCTTGCAATTTTGCACATGCTAGGCCTTTGTTCTTGCATTTTTTCACTCGCTAGGCCCTTGTTCTTGCTATTTTGCACACGCTAGGCCCTTGTTCTTGCAATTTTGCTCATGCTAGGCCCTTGTTCTTGCAATTTTGCACACGCTAGGCCCTTGTTCTTGCAAGTTTTCACTCGATAGGCCCTTATTTTTGCTATTTTGCACACGCTAGGCCCTTGTTCTTGCAATTTTGCACATGCTAGGCCCTTGTTCTTGCGATTTTGCACACGCTAGGCACTTGATCTTGCAATTTTGCACTCGCTTGGCCCTTGTTCTTGCTATTTTGCACACGCTTGGCCCTTGTTCTTGCAATTTTGCACTCGTCAGGCCCTTGTTCTTGAAATTTTCCACACGCAAGGCCCTTGTTCTTGCTATTTTGCACACGCTTGGCCCTTGTTCTTGCAATTTTGCACACGCTAGGTCCTTGTTCTTGCAATTTTGCACACGCTAGGCCCTTGTTCTTGTTATTTCGCACACGCTAGGCCCTTGTTCTTACAAGTTTGCACACGCTAGGCCCTTGTTCTTGCAATTTTGCACACGCTTGGCCATTGTTCTTGCAATTTTGCACACACTAGGCCCTTGTTCTTGCAATTTTGCACACGCTAGGCCTTGTTCTTGCAATTTTGCACTCGCTAGGCCCTTGTTCTTGCTATTTTGCACACGCTAGGAACTTGTTCTTGCTATTTTGCACACACTAGGCCCTTGTTCTTGCAATTTTGCACACGCTAGGCCCTTGTTCCTGAAATTGTGCACACGCTAGGCCATTGTTCTTGCAATTTTGCACACGCTAGGCCCTTGTTCTTGCAATTTTGCACATGCAAGGCCTTTGTTCTTGAATTTTGCACTCGCTAGGCCCTTGTTCTTGCTATTTTGCACACGCTAGGCCCTTGTTCTTGCAATTTTGCTCATGCTAGGCCCTTGTTCTTGCGATTTTGCACACGCTAGGCCCTTGTTCTTGCAATTTTTCACTCGCTAGGCCCTTGTTTTTGCTATTTTGCACACGCTAGGCCCTTGTTCTTGCAATTTTGCACATGCTAGGCCCTTGTTCTTGCGATTTTGCACACGCTAGGCACTTGATCTTGCAATTTTGCACTCGCTTGGCCCTTGTTCTTGCTATTTTGCACACGCTTGGCCCTTGTTCTTGCAATTTTGCACTCGTCAGGCCCTTATTCTTGAAATTTTCCACACGCAAGGCCCTTGTTCTTGCTATTTTGCACACGCTTGGCCCTTGTTCTTGCAATTTTGCACACGCTAGGTCCTTGTTCTTGCAATTTTGCACACGCTAGGCCCTTGTTCTTGTTATTTCGCACACGCTAGGCCCTTGTTCTTACAAGTTTGCACACGCTAGGCCCTTGTTCTTGCAATTTTGCACACGCTTGGCCATTGTTCTTGCAATTTTGCACACACTAGGCCCTTGTTCTTGCAATTTTGCACACGCTAGGCCTTGTTCTTGCAATTTTGCACTCGCTAGGCCCTTGTTCTTGCTATTTTGCACACGCTAGGAACTTGTTCTTGCAATTTTGCACACGCTAGGCCCTTGTTATTGCAATTTTGCACACGCTAGGCCCTTGTTCTTGCTATTTTGCACACGCTTGGCCCTTGTTCTTGCAATTTTGCACACGCTAGGCCTTTGTTCTTGGAATTGTGCACACGCAAGGCCCTTGTTCTTGCAATTTTGCACACGCTAGGCCCTTGTTCTTGCAATTTTGCACACGCTAGGCCCTTGATCTTGCATTTTTTCACTCGCTAGGCCCTTGTTCTTGCTATTTTGCACACGCTAGGCCCTTGTTCTTGCAATTTTGCACATGCTAGGCCCTTGTTCTTGCGATTTTGCACACGCTAGGCCCTTGTTCTTGCAATTTTGCACTCGCTTGGCCCTTGTTCTTGCAATTTTGCACTCGTCAGGCCCTTGTTCTTGAAAGTTTGCACATGCAAGGCCCTTGTTCTTGCAATTTTGCACACGCTAGGCCCTTGTTCTTGCAATTTTGCACACGCTAGGTCCTTGTTCTTGGAATTGTGCACACGAAAGGCCCTTGTTCTTGCAATTTTGCACACGCTAGGCCCTTGTTCTTGCAATTTTGCACACGCTAGGCCCTTGATCTTGCTTTTTTTCACTCGCTAGGCCCTTGTTCTTGCTATTTTGCACACGCTAGGCCCTTGTTCTTGCAATTTTGCACATGCTAGGCCCTTGTTCTTGCGATTTTGCACACGCTAGGCCCTTGTTCTTGCAATTTTGCACTCGCTTGGCCCTTGTTGCTATTTTGCACACGCTTGGCCCTTGTTCTTGCAATTTTGCACTCATCAGGCCCTTGTTCTTGAAATTTTGCACACGCAAGGCCCTTGTTCTTGCTATTTTGCACACGCTTGGCCCTTGTTCTTGCAATTTTGCACACGCTAGGCCCTTGTTCTTGCAATTTTGCACACGCTAGGTCCTTGTTCTTGTTATTTCGCACACGCTAGGCCTTTGTTCTTACAAGTTTGCACACGCTAGGCCCTTGTTCTTGCAATTTTGCACACGCCTGGCCATTGTTCTTGCAATTTTGCACACACTAGGCCCTTGTTCTTGCAATTTTGCACACGCTAGGCCTTGTTCTTGCTATTTTGCACTCGCTAGGCCCTTGTTCTTGCTATTTTGCACACGCTAGGAACTTGTTCTTGCTATTTTGCACACACTAGGCCCTTGTTCTTGTAATTTTGCACACGCTAGGCCCTTGTTATTGCAATTTTGCACACGCTAGGCCCTTGTTCTTGCTATTTTGCACACGCTAGGCCCTTGTTCTTGCAATTTTGCACACGCTAGGCCCTTGTTCTAGCAATTTTACACACGTTAGGCCCTTGTTCTTGCAATTTTGCACACGCTAGGCCCTTGTTCTTGCAATTTTGCACACGCTAGGCTCTTGTTCTTGAAATTTTGCATACGCTAGGCCCTTGTTATTGCAATTTTGCACACGCTAGGCCCTTGTTCTTGCAGTTTTGCACACGCTAGGCCCTTGTTCTTGGAATTGTGCACACGCTAGGCCATTGTTCTTGCAATTTTGCACACGCTAGGCCCTTGTTCTTGCAATTTTGCACATGCTAGGCCTTTGTTCTTGCATTTTTTCACTCGCTAGGCCCTTGTTCTTGCTATTTTGCACACGCTATGCCCTTGTTCTTGCAATTTTGCTCATGCTAGGCCCTTGTTCTTGCAATTTTGCACACGCTAGGCCCTTGTTCTTGCAATTTTTCACTCGCTAGGCCCTTGTTTTTGCTATTTTGCACACGCTAGGCCCTTGTTCTTGCAATTTTGCACATGCTAGGCCCTTGTTCTTGCGATTTTGCACACGCTAGGCACTTGATCTTGCAATTTTGCACTCGCTTGGCCCTTGTTCTTGCTATTTTGCACACGCTTGGCCCTTGTTCTTGCAATTTTGCACTCGTCAGGCCCTTGTTCTTGAAATTTTCCACACGCAAGGCCCTTGTTCTTGCAATTTTGCACACGCTTGGCCCTTGTTCTTGCAATTTTGCACACGCTAGGTCCTTGTTCTTGCAATTTTGCACACGCTAGGCCCTTGTTCTTGTTATTTCGCACACGCTAGGCCCTTGTTCTTACAAGTTTGCACACGCTAGGCCCTTGTTCTTGCAATTTTGCACACGCTTGGCCATTGTTCTTGCAATTTTGCACACACTAGGCCCTTGTTCTTGCAATTTTGCACACGCTAGGCCTTGTTCTTGCAATTTTGCACTCGCTAGGCCCTTGTTCTTGCTATTTTGCACACGCTAGGAACTTGTTCTTGCTATTTTGCACACACTAGGCCCTTGTTCTTGCAATTTTGCACACGCTAGGCCCTTGTTCTTGAAATTGTGCACACGCTAGGCCATTGTTCTTGCAATTTTGCACACGCTAGGCCCTTGTTCTTGCAATTTTGCACATGCTAGGCCTTTGTTCTTGCATTTTTTCACTCGCTAGGCCCTTGTTCTTGCTATTTTGCACACGCTAGGCCCTTGTTCTTGCAATTTTGCTCATGCTAGGCCCTTGTTCTTGCGATTTTGCACACGCTAGGCCCTTGTTCTTGCAATTTTTCACTCGCTAGGCCCTTGTTTTTGCTATTTTGCACACGCTAGGCCCTTGTTCTTGCAATTTCGCACATGCTAGGCCCTTGTTCTTGCGATTTTGCACACGCTAGGCACTTGATCTTGCAATTTTGCACTCGCTTGGCCCTTGTTCTTGCTATTTTGCACACGCTTGGCCCTTGTTCTTGCAATTTTGCACTCGTCAGGCCCTTGTTCTTGAAATTTTCCACACGCAAGGCCCTTGTTCTTGCTATTTTGCACACGCTTGGCCCTTGTTCTTGCAATTTTGCGCACGCTAGGTCCTTGTTCTTGCAATTTTGCACACGCTAGGCCCTTGTTCTTGTTATTTCGCACACGCTAGGCCCTTGTTCTTACAAGTTTGCACACGCTAGGCCCTTGTTCTTGCAATTTTGCACACGCTTGGCCATTGTTCTTGCAATTTTGCACACACTAGGCCCTTGTTCTTGCTATTTTGCACACGCTAGGCCTTGTTCTTGCAATTTTGCACTCGCTAGGCCCTTGTTCTTGCTATTTTGCATACGCTAGGAACTTGTTCTTGCAATTTTGCACACGCTAGGCCCTTGTTATTGCAATTTTGCACACGCTAGGCCCTTGTTCTTGCTATTTTGCACACGCTTGGCCCTTGTTCTTGCAATTTTGCACACGCTAGGCCTTTGTTCTTGGAATTGTGCACACGCAAGGCCCTTGTTCTTGCAATTTTGCACACGCTAGGCCCTTGTTCTTGCAATTTTGCACACGCTAGGCCCTTGATCTTGCATTTTTTCACTCGCTAGGCCCTTGTTCTTGCTATTTTGCACACGCTAGGCCCTTGTTCTTGCAATTTTGCACATGCTAGGCCCTTGTTCTTGCGATTTTGCACACGCTAGGCCCTTGTTCTTGCAATTTTGCACTCGCTTGGCCCTTGTTCTTGCAATTTTGCACTCGTCAGGCCCTTGTTCTTGAAAGTTTGCACATGCAAGGCCCTTGTTCTTGCTATTTTGCACACGCTTGGCCCTTGTTCTTGCAATTTTGCACACGCTAGGCCCTTGTTCTTGCAATTTTGCACACGCTAGGTCCTTGTTCTTGTTATTTCGCACACGCTAGGCCCTTGTTCTTACAAGTTTGCACACGCTAGGCCCTTGTTCTTGCAATTTTGCACACGCCTGGCCATTGTTCTTGCAATTTTGCACACACTAGGCCCTTGTTCTTGCAATTTTGCACACGCTAGGCCTTGTTCTTGCAATTTTGCACTCGCTAGGCTCTTGTTCTTGCTATTTTGCACACGCTAGGAACTTGTTCTTGCTATTTTGCACACACTAGGCCCTTGTTCTTGCAATTTTGCACACGCTAGGCCCTTGTTATTGCAATTTTGCACACGCTAGGCCCTTGTTCTTGCTATTTTGCACACACTAGGCCCTTGTTCTTACAATTTTGCACTCGCTAGGCCCTTGTTCTTGAAATTTTGCACTCGCTTGGCCCTTCTATTTGCTATTTTGCACACGCTAGGCCCTTGTTCTTGCTATTTTGCACAAGCTAAACCCTTGTTCTTGCAATTTTGCACACGCTAGGCCCTTTTTCTTGAAATTTTGCACTCGCTTGGCCCTTATTCTTGCTATTTTGCACACGCTTGGACTTCTTTCTTGCTATTTTGCACACGCTAGGCCCTTGTTCTTGCTATTTTGCACACACTAGGCCCTTGTTCTTTCAATTTTGCACACGCTAGGCCCTTGTTCTTGCAATTTTGCACATGTTAGGCCCTTGTTCTTGCAATTTTGCACACGCTAAGGTTTTGTTCTTGTGATTTTGCACACGCTAGACCCTTGTTCTTGCAGATTTTCACCCAGTAGACCGTTTTCCTTGAAATTTTGCACACGCTAGGCCCTTGTTCGTGCAATTTTGCACACGCTAAGGTCTTTTGCTTGCAATTTTGCACACGCTAGGCCCTTGTTTTTGCAAATTTGCACTCGCTAGGCCCTTGTTCTTGGTGTTTTCCACACCGTAGGCCCTTTTTCTTGCAATTTTGCACATTCTAGGCCCTTTTTCTTGCAATTTTGCACTCGCTAGGCCCTTGTTTTTGCTATTTTGCATACGCTAGGCCCTTGTTCTTGCAATTTTGCACACGCTAGGCCCTTGTTCTTGCAATTTTGCACACGCTAGGCCCTTGTTCTTGCAATTTTGCACTCGCTAGGCCCTTGTTCTTGCAATTTTGCACACGCTAAGGTTTTGTTCTTGTGATTTTGCACACGCTAGGCCCTATTTTCTGCAATTTTGCACTCGCTAGGCCCTTGTTCTTGAAATTTTGCACTCGCTAGGCCCTTGTTCTTGCTATTTTGCACATGCTATGCCCTTGTTCTTGCAATTCTGCACACGCTAGGCCCTTGTTTTTGCTATTTTGCACACGCTAGGCCCTTGTTCTTGCAGCTTTGCACACGCTAGGCCCTTGTTCCTGCAAGTCTGCAAACGCTAGGTCCTTGTTCTTGCAATTTTGCACTCGCTTGGCCCTTGTTCTTGCTATTTTGCACACACTAGGCCAGTTTTCTTCCAATTTTGCACACGCTAGGCCCTTGTTCTTGCAATTTTAAACACGCCTGGCCTTTGTTCTTGCAATTTTGCACACACTAGGCCCTTGTTCTTGCAATTTTGCATACGCTAGGCCCTTGTTCTTGCAATTTTGCACTCGCTAGGCCCTTGTTCCTGCTATTTTGCACACGCTAGGCCCTTGTTCTTGCAATTTTGCACACGCTAGGCCCTTGTTCTTGCAAGTCTGCTCACGCTAGGCCCTTGTTTTTGCAATTTTGCACTCGCTTGGCCCTTGTTCTTGCTGTTTTCCACACGCTAGGCCCTTGTTCTTGCTGTTTTGCACACACTAGGCCCTTGTTCTTGCAATTTTGCACACGCCTGGCCTTTGTTCTTGCAATTTTGCACACGTTAGGCCCTTGTTCTTGCAATTTTGCACACGCTAGGCCCTTCATCTTGCACTTTTGCACACGCTAGGCCCTTGTTATAGCAATTTTGCACACGCTAGGCCCTTGTTCTTGCAATGTTGCACACGCTAGGCCCTTGTTCTTGTAATTTTGCACACGCGAGGCTCTTGTTCTTACAATTTTGCACACGCTAGGCCCTTTTTCTTGCGATTTTGCACACGCCAGGCCCTTGTTCTTGCAATTTTGCACACACTAGGACCTTGTTCTTGCAATTTTGCACACGCTAGGCCCTTGTTATTGCAATTTTGCACACGCTAGGCCCTTGTTCTTGCTATTTTGCACACGCTAGGCCCTTGTTCTTGCTATTTTGCAAACGCTAGGCCCTTGTTCTTGCAATTTTGCACACGCTAGGCCCTTGTTCTTGCGATTTTGCACACGCTAGGCACTTGATCTTGCAATTTTGCACTCGCTTGGCCCTTGTTCTTGCTATTTTGCACACGCTTGGCCCTTGTTCTTGCAATTCTGCACTCGTCAGGCCCTTGTTCTTGAAATTTTCCACACGCAAGGCCCTTGTTCTTGCTATTTTGCACACGCTTGGCCCTTGTTCTTGCAATTTTGCACACGCTAGGTCCTTGTTCTTGCAATTTTGCACACGCTAGGCTCTTGTTCTTGTTATTTCGCACACGCTAGGCCCTTGTTCTTACAAGTTTGCACACGCTAGGCCCTTGTTCTTGCAATTTTGCACACGCTTGGCCATTGTTCTTGCAATTTTGCACACACTAGGCCCTTGTTCTTGCAATTTTGCACACGCTAGGCCTTGTTCTTGCAATTTTGCACTCGCTAGGCCCTTGTTCTTGCTATTTTGCACACGCTAGGAACTTGTTCTTGCAATTTTGCACACGCTAGGCCCTTGTTATTGCAATTTTGCACACGCTAGGCCCTTGTTCTTGCTATTTTGCACACGCTTGGCCCTTGTTCTTGCAATTTTGCACACGCTAGGCCTTTGTTCTTGGAATTGTGCACACGCAAGGCCCTTGTTCTTGCAATTTTGCACACGCTAGGCCCTTGTTCTTGCAATTTTGCACACGCTAGGCCCTTGATCTTGCATTTTTTTCACTCGCTAGGCCCTTGTTCTTGCTATTTTGCACACGCTAGGCCCTTGTTCTTGCAATTTTGCACATGCTAGGCCCTTGTTCTTGCGATTTTGCACACGCTAGGCCCTTGTTCTTGCAATTTTGCACTCGCTTGGCCCTTGTTCTTGCAATTTTGCACTCGTCAGGCCCTTGTTCTTGAAAGTTTGCACATGCAAGGCCCTTGTTCTTGCTATTTTGCACACGCTTGGCCCTTGTTCTTACAAGTTTGCACACGCTAGGCCCTTGTTCTTGCAATTTTGCACACGCCTGGCCATTGTTCTTGCAATTTTGCACACACTAGGCCCTTGTTCTTGCAATTTTGCACACGCTAGGCCTTGTTCTTGAAATTTTGCACTCGCTAGGCTCTTGTTCTTGCTATTTTGCACACGCTAGGAACTTGTTCTTGCTATTTTGCACACACTAGGCCCTTGTTCTTGCAATTTTGCACACGCTAGGCCCTTGTTATTGCAATTTTGCACACGCTAGGCCCTTGTTCTTGCTATTTTGCACACACTAGGCTCTTGTTCTTACAATTTTGCACTCGCTAGGCCCTTGTTCTTGAAATTTTGCACTCGCTTGGCCCTTCTATTTGCTATTTTGCACAAGCTAGGCCCTTGTTCTTGCTATTTTGCACAAGCTAAACCCTTGTTCTTGCAATTTTGCACACGCTAGGCCTTTTTTCTTGAAATTTTGCACTCGCTTGGCCCTTATTCTTGCTATTTTGCACACGCTTGGACTTTTTTCTTGCTATTTTGCACACGCTAGGCCCTTGTTCTTGCTATTTTGCACACACTAGGCCCTTGTTCTTTCAATTTTGCACACGCTAGGCCCTTGTTCTTGCAATTTTGCACACGTTAGGCCCTTGTTCTTGCAATTTTGCACACGCTAAGGTTTTGTTCTTGTGATTTTGCACACGCTAGACCCTTGTTCTTGCAGATTTTCACCCAGTAGACCGTTTTCCTTGAAATTTTGCACACGCTAGGCCCTTGTTCGTGCAATTTTGCACACGCTAAGGTCTTTTGCTTGCAATTTTGCACACGCTAGGCCCTTGTTTTTGCAAATTTGCACTCGCTAGGCCCTTGTTCTTGGTGTTTTGCACACCGTAGGCCCTTTTTCTTGCAATTTTGCACATTCTAGGCCCTTGTTCTTGCAATTTTGCACTCGCTAGGCCCTTGTTTTTGCTATTTTGCATACGCTAGGTTCTTGTTCTTGCAATTTTGCACACGCTAGGCCCTTGTTCTTGCAATTTTGCACACGCTAGGCCCTTGTTCTTGCAATTTTGCACTCGCTAGGCCCTTGTTCTTGCAATTTTGCACACGATAAGGTTTTGTTCTTGTGATTTTGCACACGCTAGGCCCTATTTTCTGCAATTTTGCACTCGCTAGGCCCTTGTTCTTGAAATTTTGCACTCGCTAGGCCCTTGTTCTTGCTATTTTGCACATGCTATGCCCTTGTTCTTGCAATTCTGCACACGCTAGGCCCTTGTTTTTGCTATTTTGCACACGCTAGGCCCTTGTTCTTGCAGCTTTGCACACGCTAGGCCCTTGTTCCTGCAAGTCTGCAAACGCTAGGTCCTTGTTCTTGCAATTTTGCACTCGCTTGGCCCTTGTTCTTGCGATTTTGCACACGCTAGGCACTTGATCTTGCAATTTTGCACTCGCTTGGCCCTTGTTCTTGCTATTTTGCACACGCTTGGCCCTTGTTCTTGCAATTTTGCACTCGTCAGGCCCTTGTTCTTGAAATTTTCCACACGCAAGGCCCTTGTTCTTGCTATTTTGCACACGCTTGGCCCTTGTTCTTGCAATTTTGCACACGCTAGGTCCTTGTTCTTGCAATTTTGCACACGCTAGGCTCTTGTTCTTGTTATTTCGCACACGCTAGGCCCTTGTTCTTACAAGTTTGCACACGCTAGGCCCTTGTTCTTGCAATTTTGCACACGCTTGGCCATTGTTCTTGCAATTTTGCACACACTAGGCCCTTGTTCTTGCAATTTTGCACACGCTAGGCCTTGTTCTTGCAATTTTGCACTCGCTAGGCCCTTGTTCTTGCTATTTTGCACACGCTAGGAACTTGTTCTTGCAATTTTGCACACGCTTAGGCCCGTTCGTTATTGCAATTTGCACACGCTAGGCCTTGTTCGTGCTATTTTGACACGCTTGGCCCTTGTTCTTGCAATTTTGCACACGCTAGGCCTTTAGTTCTTGGAATTTTGTGCACACGCAATGCCCTTGTTCTTGCAATTTTGCACACGCTAGGCCCTTGTTCTTGCAATTTTGCACACGCTAGGCCCTTGATCTTGCATTTCTTTCACTCGCTAGGCCTCTTGTTCTTGCTATTTTGCACACGCTAGGCCCTTGTTATAGCAATTTTGCACATGCTAGGCCCTTTGTTCTTGCGATTTTGCACACGGCTAAGGCCCTTTGTTCTTGCAATTTTGCACTCGCTGGCCCCTTGTGTTCTTGCAATTTTTGCACTCGTCAGGCCCTTCGTTCTTGAAAGTTTGCACGATGCAAGGCCCTTGTTCTTGCTATTTCTGCACACGCTTGCCCTTGTTCTTACAAGTTTGCACACGCTAGGCCCTTGGTTCTTGCAATTTTGCACTCCGCCTGGGCCATTTGTTCTTGCAATTTTGCACCCACTAGGCCCTCTGTTCTTGCCAATTTTTATGCACACGCTAGGGCCTTGTTCTTGAAATTTTGCACTCGCTAGGCTCTTGTTCTTGACTATTTTGCACCCGCTATGGAACTTGTTCTTGCTATTTTGCAACACTAGGCCCTGTGTTCTTGCAATTTTGCACACGCTAGGCCCTGTTATTGCAATTTTGCAATTTTGCACACGCTAGGCCCTTGTTCTTGCAATTTTGCACACGCTAGGCCCTTGTTCTTGCAATTTTGCACACGCTAGGCCTTGTTCTTGCAATTTTGCACACGCTAGGCCCTTGTTCTTGCAATTTTGCACACGCTAGGCCCTTGTTCTTGCAATTTTGCACACGCTAGGCCCTTGTTCTTGCAATTTTGCACACGCTAGGCCCTTGTTCTTGCAATTTTGCACACGCTAGGCCCTTGTTCTTGCAATTTTGCACACGCTAGGCCCTTGTTCTTGCAATTTTGCACACGCTAGGCCCTTGTTCTTGCAATTTTGCACACGCTAGGCCCTTGTTCTTGCAATTTTGCACACGCTAGGCCCTTGTTCTTGCAATTTTGCACACGCTAGGCCCTTGTTCTTGCAATTTTGCACACGCTAGGCCCTTGTTCTTGCAATTTTGCACACGCTAGGCCCTTGTTCTTGCAATTTTGCACACGCTAGGCCCTTGTTCTTGCAATTTTGCACACACTAGGCCCTTGTTCTTGCAATTTTGCATACGCTAGGCCCTTGTTCTTGCAATTTTTGCATCCGCTAGGCCCTTGTTTCCTGCTAATTTTGCACCAACGCTAGGCACCGTTGTTTTGCAATTTTCGCACCACGCTAGGGCCCTTGTTCTTGCCAAGTCTGCTCACGCTAGGCCCTTGTTTTTGCCAATTTTTCACTCGCTTGGCCCTTGTTCTTGCTGTTTTGCACACGCTAGGCCCTTGTTCTTGCTGTTTGCACACCACTAGGCCCTTGTTCTTGCAATTTATGCACCACGCCCCTGCCTTTGTTCTTTTTGTTACAATTTTGCACACGTTAGGCCCTTGTTCTTGCAATTTTGCACACGCTAGGCCCTTCATCTTGCAATTTTGCACACGCATATGCCCTTGTTATAGCAATTTTGCCACACGCCTAGGCCCTTGTTCTTGCAATGTTGCACACGCTTAGGCCCTGCCTGTTCTTGTAATAATTTGCACACGCTAGGCTCTTGTTTCTCTACAATTCTTGCACACGCTTTCTTAGGCCCTTTTTCTGCGATTTTGCAACACTGCCAGGCCCTTGTTCTTGCAATTTTGCCCACACTAGGACCTTGTTCTTGCATAGTTCTTGCACACGGCCTTAATTTTCAACGGCCCTTGTTCTTGCTATTTTGCACACGCTAGGCCCTTGTTCTGCTATTTGCAACGCTAGGCCTTGTTCTTGCTAATTTTTGGCACACGCTAGGCCCCTTGTTCTTGCTATTTTGCACACGCTAGGCCCTTGTTCTTGCAATTTTGCACACGCTAGGCCCTTGTTCTTGCAATTTTGCACACGCTAGGCCCTTGTTCTTGCAATTTTGCACACGCTAGGCCCTTGTTCTTGCAATTTTGCACACGCTAGGCCCTTGTTCTTGCAATTTTGCACACGCTAGGCCCTTGTTCTTGCAATTTTGCACACGCTAGGCCCTTGTTCTTGCAATTTTGCACACGCTAGGCCCTTGTTCTTGCAATTTTGCACACGCTAGGCCCTTGTTCTTGCAATTTTGCACACGCTAGGCCCTTGTTCTTGCAATTTTGCACACGCTAGGCCCTTGTTCTTGCAATTTTGCACACGCTAGGCCCTTGTTCTTGCAATTTTGCACACGCTAGGCCCTTGTTCTTGCAATTTTGCACACGCTAGGCCCTTGTTCTTGCAATTTTGCACACGCTAGGCCCTTGTTCTTGCAATTTTGCACACGCTAGGCCCTTGTTCTTGCAATTTTGCACACGCTAGGCCCTTGTTCTTGCAATTTTGCACACGCTAGGCCCTTGTTCTTTGCAATTTTGCACTCGCTTAGGCCCTGTCCTTGCTGATTTTGCACACGCTAGGCCCTTTTTTCTTGCAATTTTGCACACGCTAGGCCCTTGTTCTTGCAATTTTGCACTACGCTAGGCCCTTGTTCTTGCTCAATTTTTGCACTACGCTAGGCCCTTGTTCTTGCAATTTTTGCACACGCTAGGCCTTGTCTTGCAATTTTGCACACGCTAGGCCCTTGTTCTTGCAATTTTGCACTACGCTAGGCCCTTTTGTTCTTGCAATTTTGCACACGCTAGGTCCCTTGTTCTTGCTAATTTTGCACACGCTTAGGCCCTTGATTCTTGCAATTTTGCACACGCTAGGCCCTTGTTTCTTTACATTTTGCACTACGCTAGGCCCTCTGTTCTTGCCAATTTTGCACACTGCTAGGCCCTTGTTCTTGCAATTTGCACACGCTAGGCCTTGTTCTTGCAATTTTGCACTACGCTAGGCCCTTGTTCTTGCATATTTTGCACACGCTAGGCCCTTGTTCTTGCTAATTTTGCACACGCTCTAGGCCCTTGTTCTTGCAATTTTGCACATCGCTAGGCCCTTGTTCTTGCTAATTTGCACACGCTAGGCCCTTGTTCTTGCCAATTTTGCACACGCTAGGCCCTTGTTCTTGCAATTTAGCACACGCTAGGTCCTTGTTCTTGTATTTTGCACACACTAGGCCCTTGTTCTTGCAATTTTGCACACGCTAGGCCTTGTTCTATGCAATTTGCACACGCCTAGGCCCTTGTTCTTGCAATTTTGCACACGCTAGGCCCTTGTTCTTGCAATTTTGCACACGCTAGGCCCTTGTTCTTGCAATTTTGCACACGCTAGGCCCTTGTTCTTGCTATTTTGCACACGCTAGGACCTTGTTCTTGCAATTTTGCACACGCTAGGCCCTTTGGTTCTTGCCAATTTTGCACACGCTAGGCCCTTGTTCTTGCAATTTTGCACACGCTAGGCCCTTGTTTCTTGCTATTTTGCACACGCTAGGCCCTTCTGTTCCTTGCAATTTTGCACACGCTAGGCCCTTGCTTCTTGCCGATTTTGCACACGCTAGGCCCTTGTTCTTGCAATTTTGCACACGCTAGGCCCTTGTTCTTTGCAATTTTGCACACGCTTAGGCCCTTGTTCTTGCAATTTTGCATAACGCTAGGCCCTTTGTTCTTGCAATTTTGCACACGCTAGGCCCTTGTTCTTGCTAATTTGCACACGCTGGCCCTTGTTCTTGGAATTGTGCACACGCTAGGCCCTTTGTTCTTGCAATTTTGCACACGCTAGGCCCTTGTTCTTGCAATTTTGCACACGCTAGGCCCTTGTTCTTGCAATTTTTGCACTAGCTAGGCCCTTGTTCTTGCTAATTTTTGCACACGCTCTAGGCCCTTGTTCTTGCAATTTGCACACGCTAGGCCCTTGTTCTTGCCAATTTTGCACACGCTAGGCCCTTGTTCTTGCAATTTTGCACTCGCTAGGCCCTTGTTCTTGCTATTTTGCACACGCTAGGCCCTTGTTCTTGCAATTTTGCACTACGCTAGGCCCTTGTTCTTGCAATTTTGCACACGCTAGGCCCTTGTTCTTGCAATTTTGCACACGCTAGGCCCTTGTTCTTGGCAATTGTGCACACGCTAGGCCCTTGTTCTTGCAATTTTGCACACGCTAGGCCCTTGTTCTTGCAATTTTGCACACGCTAGGCCCTTGTTCTTCAATTTTTGCACACGCTAGGCCCTTGTTCTTGCAATTTTTGCACACGCTAGGCCCTTGTTCTTGCAATTTTGCACACGCTAGGCCCTTGTTCTTGCAATTTTGCACACGCTAGGCCCTTGTTCTTGCAATTTTGCACACGCTTAGGCCTTGTTCTTGCTATTTTGCACACGCTAGGCCCTGTTCTTGCCTATTTTGCACACGCTAGGCCCTTGTCTTGCAATTTTGCACACGCTAGGCCCTTGTTCTTGCTATTTTGCACACGCTAGGCCCTTTGTTCTTGCAATTTTGCACACGCTAGGCCCTTTGTTCTTGCAATTTTGCACACGCTAGGTCCCTTGTTCTTGCTAATTTTTGCTACACGCTAGGCCCTTGTTCTTGCAATTTTGCACACGCTAGGCCCTTGTTCTTGCAATTTTGCACACGCCTAGGCCCTTGTTCTTGCAATTTTGCACACGCTAGGCCCTTGTTCTTGCAATTTTGCACACGCTAGGCCCTTGTTCTTGCAATTTTGCACACGCTAGGCCCTTGTTCTTGCAATTTTGCACACGCTAGGCCCTTGTTCTTGCAATTTTGCACACGCTAGGCCCTTGTTCTTGCAATTTTGCACACGCTAGGCCCTTGTTCTTGCAATTTTGCACACGCTAGGCCCTTGTTCTTGCAATTTTGCACACGCTAGGCCCTTGTTCTTGCAATTTTGCACACGCTAGGCCCTTGTTCTTGCAATTTTGCACACGCTAGGCCCTTGTTCTTGCAATTTTGCACACGCTAGGCCCTTGTTCTTGCAATTTTGCACACGCTAGGCCCTTGTTCTTGCAATTTTGCACACGCTAGGCCCTTGTTCTTGCAATTTTGCACACGCTAGGCCCTTGTTCTTGCAATTTTGCACACGCTAGGCCCTTGTTCTTGCAATTTTGCACACGCTAGGCCCTTGTTCTTGCAATTTTGCACACGCTAGGCCCTTGTTCTTGCAATTTTGCACACGCTAGGCCCTTGTTCTTAGCAATTTTGCACACGCTTAGGCCCTTGTTCTTGCAATTTTTGCACACGCTAGGCCCTTGTTTCTTGCATTTTTGCACACGCTAGGCCCTTGTTCTTGCAATTTTGCACTACGCTAGGCCCTTGTTCATTGCAATTTCTGCACACGCTAGGCCCTGTTCTTGCTATTTTGCACACACTAGGCCTTGTTCTTGCAATTTTGCACACGGCTAGGCCCTTGTTCTATGCAATTTTGCACACGCTAGGCCTTGTTCTTGCAATTTTGCACACGCTAGGCCCTTGTTCTTGCAATTTTTTGCACCGCTAGGCCTTTGTTCTTGAATTTTGCACACGCAGGCCCTTGTTCTTGCAATTTTGCACACGCTAGGCCCTTGTTCTTGCCAATTTTGACACACGCTAGGCCCTTGTTCTTGCAATTTTTTCACTCGCTAGGCCCTTGTCTTGCTATTTGCACATGCTAGGCCCTTGTTCTTGCAATTTTTGCACATGCTAGGCCCTTGTTCTTGCGATTTTGCACACGCTCGTCCCTTATTCTTGCAATTTTGCACCGCTTCGGTCCATGGTTCTTGCTATTTTGCACACGCTAGGCCCTTGTTCTTGCAATTTTTGCACACGCTAGGCCCTTGTTCTTGGCTATTTTGCAACACGCTATGCCCTTGTTCTTGCAATTTTGCACATCGCTAGGCCCTTGTTCTTTGCCAATTTTGCACACGCTAGGCCCTTTGTCTTGTAATTTGCACAGCTAGGCCCTTGTTCTTGCAATTTTGCACACGCTAGGCCCTTGTTCTTGCAATTTTGCACACGCTAGGCCCTTGTTCTTGCAATTTTGCACACGCTAGGCCCTTGTTCTTGCAATTTTGCACACGCTAGGCCCTTGTTCTTGCAATTTTGCACACGCTAGGCCCTTGTTCTTGCAATTTTGCACACGCTAGGCCCTTGTTCTTGCAATTTTGCACACGCTAGGCCCTTGTTCTTGCAATTTTGCACACGCTAGGCCCTTGTTCTTGCAATTTTGCACACGCTAGGCCCTTGTTCTTGCAATTTTGCACACGCTAGGCCCTTGTTCTTGCAATTTTGCACACGCTAGGCCCTTGTTCTTGCAATTTTGCACACGCTAGGCCCTTGTTCTTGCAATTTTGCACACGCTAGGCCCTTGTTCTTGCAATTTTGCACACGCTAGGCCCTTGTTCTTGCAATTTTGCACACGCTAGGCCCTTGTTCTTGCAATTTTGCACACGCTAGGCCCTTGTTCTTGCAATTTTGCACACGCTAGGCCCTTGTTCTTGCAATTTTGCACACGCTAGGCCCTTGTTCTTGCAATTTTGCACACGCTAGGCCCTTGTTCTTGCAATTTTGCACACGCTAGGCCCTTGTTCTTGCAATTTTGCACACGCTAGGCCCTTGTTCTTGCAATTTTGCACACGCTAGGCCCTTGTTCTTGCAATTTTGCACACGCTAGGCCCTTGTTCTTGCAATTTTGCACACGCTAGGCCCTTGTTCTTGCAATTTTGCACACGCTAGGCCCTTGTTCTTGCAATTTTGCACACGCTAGGCCCTTGTTCTTGCAATTTTGCACACGCTAGGCCCTTGTTCTTGCAATTTTGCACACGCTAGGCCCTTGTTCTTGCAATTTTGCACACGCTAGGCCCTTGTTCTTGCAATTTTGCACACGCTAGGCCCTTGTTCTTGCAATTTTGCACACGCTAGGCCCTTGTTCTTGCAATTTTGCACACGCTAGGCCCTTGTTCTTGCAATTTTGCACACGCTAGGCCCTTGTTCTTGCAATTTTGCACACGCTAGGCCCTTGTTCTTGCAATTTTGCACACGCTAGGCCCTTGTTCTTGCAATTTTGCACACGCTAGGCCCTTGTTCTTGCAATTTTGCACACGCTAGGCCCTTGTTCTTGCAATTTTGCACACGCTAGGCCCTTGTTCTTGCAATTTTGCACACGCTAGGCCCTTGTTCTTGCAATTTTGCACACGCTAGGCCCTTGTTCTTGCAATTTTGCACACGCTAGGCCCTTGTTCTTGCAATTTTGCACACGCTAGGCCCTTGTTCTTGCAATTTTGCACACGCTAGGCCCTTGTTCTTGCAATTTTGCACACGCTAGGCCCTTGTTCTTGCAATTTTGCACACGCTAGGCCCTTGTTCTTGCAATTTTGCACACGCTAGGCCCTTGTTCTTGCAATTTTGCACACGCTAGGCCCTTGTTCTTGCAATTTTGCACACGCTAGGCCCTTGTTCTTGCAATTTTGCACACGCTAGGCCCTTGTTCTTGCAATTTTGCACACGCTAGGCCCTTGTTCTTGCAATTTTGCACACGCTAGGCCCTTGTTCTTGCAATTTTGCACACGCTAGGCCCTTGTTCTTGCAATTTTGCACACGCTAGGCCCTTGTTCTTGCAATTTTGCACACGCTAGGCCCTTGTTCTTGCAATTTTGCACACGCTAGGCCCTTGTTCTTGCAATTTTGCACACGCTAGGCCCTTGTTCTTGCAATTTTGCACACGCTAGGCCCTTGTTCTTGCAATTTTGCACACGCTAGGCCCTTGTTCTTGCAATTTTGCACACGCTAGGCCCTTGTTCTTGCAATTTTGCACACGCTAGGCCCTTGTTCTTGCAATTTTGCACACGCTAGGCCCTTGTTCTTGCAATTTTGCACACGCTAGGCCCTTGTTCTTGCAATTTTGCACACGCTAGGCCCTTGTTCTTGCAATTTTGCACACGCTAGGCCCTTGTTCTTGCAATTTTGCACACGCTAGGCCCTTGTTCTTGCAATTTTGCACACGCTAGGCCCTTGTTCTTGCAATTTTGCACACGCTAGGCCCTTGTTCTTGCAATTTTGCACACGCTAGGCCCTTGTTCTTGCAATTTTGCACACGCTAGGCCCTTGTTCTTGCAATTTTGCACACGCTAGGCCCTTGTTCTTGCAATTTTGCACACGCTAGGCCCTTGTTCTTGCAATTTTGCACACGCTAGGCCCTTGTTCTTGCAATTTTGCACACGCTAGGCCCTTGTTCTTGCAATTTTGCACACGCTAGGCCCTTGTTCTTGCAATTTTGCACACGCTAGGCCCTTGTTCTTGCAATTTTGCACACGCTAGGCCCTTGTTCTTGCAATTTTGCACACGCTAGGCCCTTGTTCTTGCAATTTTGCACACGCTAGGCCCTTGTTCTTGCAATTTTGCACACGCTAGGCCCTTGTTCTTGCAATTTTGCACACGCTAGGCCCTTGTTCTTGCAATTTTGCACACGCTAGGCCCTTGTTCTTGCAATTTTGCACACGCTAGGCCCTTGTTCTTGCAATTTTGCACACGCTAGGCCCTTGTTCTTGCAATTTTGCACACGCTAGGCCCTTGTTCTTGCAATTTTGCACACGCTAGGCCCTTGTTCTTGCAATTTTGCACACGCTAGGCCCTTGTTCTTGCAATTTTGCACACGCTAGGCCCTTGTTCTTGCAATTTTGCACACGCTAGGCCCTTGTTCTTGCAATTTTGCACACGCTAGGCCCTTGTTCTTGCAATTTTGCACACGCTAGGCCCTTGTTCTTGCAATTTTGCACACGCTAGGCCCTTGTTCTTGCAATTTTGCACACGCTAGGCCCTTGTTCTTGCAATTTTGCACACGCTAGGCCCTTGTTCTTGCAATTTTGCACACGCTAGGCCCTTGTTCTTGCAATTTTGCACACGCTAGGCCCTTGTTCTTGCAATTTTGCACACGCTAGGCCCTTGTTCTTGCAATTTTGCACACGCTAGGCCCTTGTTCTTGCAATTTTGCACACGCTAGGCCCTTGTTCTTGCAATTTTGCACACGCTAGGCCCTTGTTCTTGCAATTTTGCACACGCTAGGCCCTTGTTCTTGCAATTTTGCACACGCTAGGCCCTTGTTCTTGCAATTTTGCACACGCTAGGCCCTTGTTCTTGCAATTTTGCACACGCTAGGCCCTTGTTCTTGCAATTTTGCACACGCTAGGCCCTTGTTCTTGCAATTTTGCACACGCTAGGCCCTTGTTCTTGCAATTTTGCACACGCTAGGCCCTTGTTCTTGCAATTTTGCACACGCTAGGCCCTTGTTCTTGCAATTTTGCACACGCTAGGCCCTTGTTCTTGCAATTTTGCACACGCTAGGCCCTTGTTCTTGCAATTTTGCACACGCTAGGCCCTTGTTCTTGCAATTTTGCACACGCTAGGCCCTTGTTCTTGCAATTTTGCACACGCTAGGCCCTTGTTCTTGCAATTTTGCACACGCTAGGCCCTTGTTCTTGCAATTTTGCACACGCTAGGCCCTTGTTCTTGCAATTTTGCACACGCTAGGCCCTTGTTCTTGCAATTTTGCACACGCTAGGCCCTTGTTCTTGCAATTTTGCACACGCTAGGCCCTTGTTCTTGCAATTTTGCACACGCTAGGCCCTTGTTCTTGCAATTTTGCACACGCTAGGCCCTTGTTCTTGCAATTTTGCACACGCTAGGCCCTTGTTCTTGCAATTTTGCACACGCTAGGCCCTTGTTCTTGCAATTTTGCACACGCTAGGCCCTTGTTCTTGCAATTTTGCACACGCTAGGCCCTTGTTCTTGCAATTTTGCACACGCTAGGCCCTTGTTCTTGCAATTTTGCACACGCTAGGCCCTTGTTCTTGCAATTTTGCACACGCTAGGCCCTTGTTCTTGCAATTTTGCACACGCTAGGCCCTTGTTCTTGCAATTTTGCACACGCTAGGCCCTTGTTCTTGCAATTTTGCACACGCTAGGCCCTTGTTCTTGCAATTTTGCACACGCTAGGCCCTTGTTCTTGCAATTTTGCACACGCTAGGCCCTTGTTCTTGCAATTTTGCACACGCTAGGCCCTTGTTCTTGCAATTTTGCACACGCTAGGCCCTTGTTCTTGCAATTTTGCACACGCTAGGCCCTTGTTCTTGCAATTTTGCACACGCTAGGCCCTTGTTCTTGCAATTTTGCACACGCTAGGCCCTTGTTCTTGCAATTTTGCACACGCTAGGCCCTTGTTCTTGCAATTTTGCACACGCTAGGCCCTTGTTCTTGCAATTTTGCACACGCTAGGCCCTTGTTCTTGCAATTTTGCACACGCTAGGCCCTTGTTCTTGCAATTTTGCACACGCTAGGCCCTTGTTCTTGCAATTTTGCACACGCTAGGCCCTTGTTCTTGCAATTTTGCACACGCTAGGCCCTTGTTCTTGCAATTTTGCACACGCTAGGCCCTTGTTCTTGCAATTTTGCACACGCTAGGCCCTTGTTCTTGCAATTTTGCACACGCTAGGCCCTTGTTCTTGCAATTTTGCACACGCTAGGCCCTTGTTCTTGCAATTTTGCACACGCTAGGCCCTTGTTCTTGCAATTTTGCACACGCTAGGCCCTTGTTCTTGCAATTTTGCACACGCTAGGCCCTTGTTCTTGCAATTTTGCACACGCTAGGCCCTTGTTCTTGCAATTTTGCACACGCTAGGCCCTTGTTCTTGCAATTTTGCACACGCTAGGCCCTTGTTCTTGCAATTTTGCACACGCTAGGCCCTTGTTCTTGCAATTTTGCACACGCTAGGCCCTTGTTCTTGCAATTTTGCACACGCTAGGCCCTTGTTCTTGCAATTTTGCACACGCTAGGCCCTTGTTCTTGCAATTTTGCACACGCTAGGCCCTTGTTCTTGCAATTTTGCACACGCTAGGCCCTTGTTCTTGCAATTTTGCACACGCTAGGCCCTTGTTCTTGCAATTTTGCACACGCTAGGCCCTTGTTCTTGCAATTTTGCACACGCTAGGCCCTTGTTCTTGCAATTTTGCACACGCTAGGCCCTTGTTCTTGCAATTTTGCACACGCTAGGCCCTTGTTCTTGCAATTTTGCACACGCTAGGCCCTTGTTCTTGCAATTTTGCACACGCTAGGCCCTTGTTCTTGCAATTTTGCACACGCTAGGCCCTTGTTCTTGCAATTTTGCACACGCTAGGCCCTTGTTCTTGCAATTTTGCACACGCTAGGCCCTTGTTCTTGCAATTTTGCACACGCTAGGCCCTTGTTCTTGCAATTTTGCACACGCTAGGCCCTTGTTCTTGCAATTTTGCACACGCTAGGCCCTTGTTCTTGCAATTTTGCACACGCTAGGCCCTTGTTCTTGCAATTTTGCACACGCTAGGCCCTTGTTCTTGCAATTTTGCACACGCTAGGCCCTTGTTCTTGCAATTTTGCACACGCTAGGCCCTTGTTCTTGCAATTTTGCACACGCTAGGCCCTTGTTCTTGCAATTTTGCACACGCTAGGCCCTTGTTCTTGCAATTTTGCACACGCTAGGCCCTTGTTCTTGCAATTTTGCACACGCTAGGCCCTTGTTCTTGCAATTTTGCACACGCTAGGCCCTTGTTCTTGCAATTTTGCACACGCTAGGCCCTTGTTCTTGCAATTTTGCACACGCTAGGCCCTTGTTCTTGCAATTTTGCACACGCTAGGCCCTTGTTCTTGCAATTTTGCACACGCTAGGCCCTTGTTCTTGCAATTTTGCACACGCTAGGCCCTTGTTCTTGCAATTTTGCACACGCTAGGCCCTTGTTCTTGCAATTTTGCACACGCTAGGCCCTTGTTCTTGCAATTTTGCACACGCTAGGCCCTTGTTCTTGCAATTTTGCACACGCTAGGCCCTTGTTCTTGCAATTTTGCACACGCTAGGCCCTTGTTCTTGCAATTTTGCACACGCTAGGCCCTTGTTCTTGCAATTTTGCACACGCTAGGCCCTTGTTCTTGCAATTTTGCACACGCTAGGCCCTTGTTCTTGCAATTTTGCACACGCTAGGCCCTTGTTCTTGCAATTTTGCACACGCTAGGCCCTTGTTCTTGCAATTTTGCACACGCTAGGCCCTTGTTCTTGCAATTTTGCACACGCTAGGCCCTTGTTCTTGCAATTTTGCACACGCTAGGCCCTTGTTCTTGCAATTTTGCACACGCTAGGCCCTTGTTCTTGCAATTTTGCACACGCTAGGCCCTTGTTCTTGCAATTTTGCACACGCTAGGCCCTTGTTCTTGCAATTTTGCACACGCTAGGCCCTTGTTCTTGCAATTTTGCACACGCTAGGCCCTTGTTCTTGCAATTTTGCACACGCTAGGCCCTTGTTCTTGCAATTTTGCACACGCTAGGCCCTTGTTCTTGCAATTTTGCACACGCTAGGCCCTTGTTCTTGCAATTTTGCACACGCTAGGCCCTTGTTCTTGCAATTTTGCACACGCTAGGCCCTTGTTCTTGCAATTTTGCACACGCTAGGCCCTTGTTCTTGCAATTTTGCACACGCTAGGCCCTTGTTCTTGCAATTTTGCACACGCTAGGCCCTTGTTCTTGCAATTTTGCACACGCTAGGCCCTTGTTCTTGCAATTTTGCACACGCTAGGCCCTTGTTCTTGCAATTTTGCACACGCTAGGCCCTTGTTCTTGCAATTTTGCACACGCTAGGCCCTTGTTCTTGCAATTTTGCACACGCTAGGCCCTTGTTCTTGCAATTTTGCACACGCTAGGCCCTTGTTCTTGCAATTTTGCACACGCTAGGCCCTTGTTCTTGCAATTTTGCACACGCTAGGCCCTTGTTCTTGCAATTTTGCACACGCTAGGCCCTTGTTCTTGCAATTTTGCACACGCTAGGCCCTTGTTCTTGCAATTTTGCACACGCTAGGCCCTTGTTCTTGCAATTTTGCACACGCTAGGCCCTTGTTCTTGCAATTTTGCACACGCTAGGCCCTTGTTCTTGCAATTTTGCACACGCTAGGCCCTTGTTCTTGCAATTTTGCACACGCTAGGCCCTTGTTCTTGCAATTTTGCACACGCTAGGCCCTTGTTCTTGCAATTTTGCACACGCTAGGCCCTTGTTCTTGCAATTTTGCACACGCTAGGCCCTTGTTCTTGCAATTTTGCACACGCTAGGCCCTTGTTCTTGCAATTTTGCACACGCTAGGCCCTTGTTCTTGCAATTTTGCACACGCTAGGCCCTTGTTCTTGCAATTTTGCACACGCTAGGCCCTTGTTCTTGCAATTTTGCACACGCTAGGCCCTTGTTCTTGCAATTTTGCACACGCTAGGCCCTTGTTCTTGCAATTTTGCACACGCTAGGCCCTTGTTCTTGCAATTTTGCACACGCTAGGCCCTTGTTCTTGCAATTTTGCACACGCTAGGCCCTTGTTCTTGCAATTTTGCACACGCTAGGCCCTTGTTCTTGCAATTTTGCACACGCTAGGCCCTTGTTCTTGCAATTTTGCACACGCTAGGCCCTTGTTCTTGCAATTTTGCACACGCTAGGCCCTTGTTCTTGCAATTTTGCACACGCTAGGCCCTTGTTCTTGCAATTTTGCACACGCTAGGCCCTTGTTCTTGCAATTTTGCACACGCTAGGCCCTTGTTCTTGCAATTTTGCACACGCTAGGCCCTTGTTCTTGCAATTTTGCACACGCTAGGCCCTTGTTCTTGCAATTTTGCACACGCTAGGCCCTTGTTCTTGCAATTTTGCACACGCTAGGCCCTTGTTCTTGCAATTTTGCACACGCTAGGCCCTTGTTCTTGCAATTTTGCACACGCTAGGCCCTTGTTCTTGCAATTTTGCACACGCTAGGCCCTTGTTCTTGCAATTTTGCACACGCTAGGCCCTTGTTCTTGCAATTTTGCACACGCTAGGCCCTTGTTCTTGCAATTTTGCACACGCTAGGCCCTTGTTCTTGCAATTTTGCACACGCTAGGCCCTTGTTCTTGCAATTTTGCACACGCTAGGCCCTTGTTCTTGCAATTTTGCACACGCTAGGCCCTTGTTCTTGCAATTTTGCACACGCTAGGCCCTTGTTCTTGCAATTTTGCACACGCTAGGCCCTTGTTCTTGCAATTTTGCACACGCTAGGCCCTTGTTCTTGCAATTTTGCACACGCTAGGCCCTTGTTCTTGCAATTTTGCACACGCTAGGCCCTTGTTCTTGCAATTTTGCACACGCTAGGCCCTTGTTCTTGCAATTTTGCACACGCTAGGCCCTTGTTCTTGCAATTTTGCACACGCTAGGCCCTTGTTCTTGCAATTTTGCACACGCTAGGCCCTTGTTCTTGCAATTTTGCACACGCTAGGCCCTTGTTCTTGCAATTTTGCACACGCTAGGCCCTTGTTCTTGCAATTTTGCACACGCTAGGCCCTTGTTCTTGCAATTTTGCACACGCTAGGCCCTTGTTCTTGCAATTTTGCACACGCTAGGCCCTTGTTCTTGCAATTTTGCACACGCTAGGCCCTTGTTCTTGCAATTTTGCACACGCTAGGCCCTTGTTCTTGCAATTTTGCACACGCTAGGCCCTTGTTCTTGCAATTTTGCACACGCTAGGCCCTTGTTCTTGCAATTTTGCACACGCTAGGCCCTTGTTCTTGCAATTTTGCACACGCTAGGCCCTTGTTCTTGCAATTTTGCACACGCTAGGCCCTTGTTCTTGCAATTTTGCACACGCTAGGCCCTTGTTCTTGCAATTTTGCACACGCTAGGCCCTTGTTCTTGCAATTTTGCACACGCTAGGCCCTTGTTCTTGCAATTTTGCACACGCTAGGCCCTTGTTCTTGCAATTTTGCACACGCTAGGCCCTTGTTCTTGCAATTTTGCACACGCTAGGCCCTTGTTCTTGCAATTTTGCACACGCTAGGCCCTTGTTCTTGCAATTTTGCACACGCTAGGCCCTTGTTCTTGCAATTTTGCACACGCTAGGCCCTTGTTCTTGCAATTTTGCACACGCTAGGCCCTTGTTCTTGCAATTTTGCACACGCTAGGCCCTTGTTCTTGCAATTTTGCACACGCTAGGCCCTTGTTCTTGCAATTTTGCACACGCTAGGCCCTTGTTCTTGCAATTTTGCACACGCTAGGCCCTTGTTCTTGCAATTTTGCACACGCTAGGCCCTTGTTCTTGCAATTTTGCACACGCTAGGCCCTTGTTCTTGCAATTTTGCACACGCTAGGCCCTTGTTCTTGCAATTTTGCACACGCTAGGCCCTTGTTCTTGCAATTTTGCACACGCTAGGCCCTTGTTCTTGCAATTTTGCACACGCTAGGCCCTTGTTCTTGCAATTTTGCACACGCTAGGCCCTTGTTCTTGCAATTTTGCACACGCTAGGCCCTTGTTCTTGCAATTTTGCACACGCTAGGCCCTTGTTCTTGCAATTTTGCACACGCTAGGCCCTTGTTCTTGCAATTTTGCACACGCTAGGCCCTTGTTCTTGCAATTTTGCACACGCTAGGCCCTTGTTCTTGCAATTTTGCACACGCTAGGCCCTTGTTCTTGCAATTTTGCACACGCTAGGCCCTTGTTCTTGCAATTTTGCACACGCTAGGCCCTTGTTCTTGCAATTTTGCACACGCTAGGCCCTTGTTCTTGCAATTTTGCACACGCTAGGCCCTTGTTCTTGCAATTTTGCACACGCTAGGCCCTTGTTCTTGCAATTTTGCACACGCTAGGCCCTTGTTCTTGCAATTTTGCACACGCTAGGCCCTTGTTCTTGCAATTTTGCACACGCTAGGCCCTTGTTCTTGCAATTTTGCACACGCTAGGCCCTTGTTCTTGCAATTTTGCACACGCTAGGCCCTTGTTCTTGCAATTTTGCACACGCTAGGCCCTTGTTCTTGCAATTTTGCACACGCTAGGCCCTTGTTCTTGCAATTTTGCACACGCTAGGCCCTTGTTCTTGCAATTTTGCACACGCTAGGCCCTTGTTCTTGCAATTTTGCACACGCTAGGCCCTTGTTCTTGCAATTTTGCACACGCTAGGCCCTTGTTCTTGCAATTTTGCACACGCTAGGCCCTTGTTCTTGCAATTTTGCACACGCTAGGCCCTTGTTCTTGCAATTTTGCACACGCTAGGCCCTTGTTCTTGCAATTTTGCACACGCTAGGCCCTTGTTCTTGCAATTTTGCACACGCTAGGCCCTTGTTCTTGCAATTTTGCACACGCTAGGCCCTTGTTCTTGCAATTTTGCACACGCTAGGCCCTTGTTCTTGCAATTTTGCACACGCTAGGCCCTTGTTCTTGCAATTTTGCACACGCTAGGCCCTTGTTCTTGCAATTTTGCACACGCTAGGCCCTTGTTCTTGCAATTTTGCACACGCTAGGCCCTTGTTCTTGCAATTTTGCACACGCTAGGCCCTTGTTCTTGCAATTTTGCACACGCTAGGCCCTTGTTCTTGCAATTTTGCACACGCTAGGCCCTTGTTCTTGCAATTTTGCACACGCTAGGCCCTTGTTCTTGCAATTTTGCACACGCTAGGCCCTTGTTCTTGCAATTTTGCACACGCTAGGCCCTTGTTCTTGCAATTTTGCACACGCTAGGCCCTTGTTCTTGCAATTTTGCACACGCTAGGCCCTTGTTCTTGCAATTTTGCACACGCTAGGCCCTTGTTCTTGCAATTTTGCACACGCTAGGCCCTTGTTCTTGCAATTTTGCACACGCTAGGCCCTTGTTCTTGCAATTTTGCACACGCTAGGCCCTTGTTCTTGCAATTTTGCACACGCTAGGCCCTTGTTCTTGCAATTTTGCACACGCTAGGCCCTTGTTCTTGCAATTTTGCACACGCTAGGCCCTTGTTCTTGCAATTTTGCACACGCTAGGCCCTTGTTCTTGCAATTTTGCACACGCTAGGCCCTTGTTCTTGCAATTTTGCACACGCTAGGCCCTTGTTCTTGCAATTTTGCACACGCTAGGCCCTTGTTCTTGCAATTTTGCACACGCTAGGCCCTTGTTCTTGCAATTTTGCACACGCTAGGCCCTTGTTCTTGCAATTTTGCACACGCTAGGCCCTTGTTCTTGCAATTTTGCACACGCTAGGCCCTTGTTCTTGCAATTTTGCACACGCTAGGCCCTTGTTCTTGCAATTTTGCACACGCTAGGCCCTTGTTCTTGCAATTTTGCACACGCTAGGCCCTTGTTCTTGCAATTTTGCACACGCTAGGCCCTTGTTCTTGCAATTTTGCACACGCTAGGCCCTTGTTCTTGCAATTTTGCACACGCTAGGCCCTTGTTCTTGCAATTTTGCACACGCTAGGCCCTTGTTCTTGCAATTTTGCACACGCTAGGCCCTTGTTCTTGCAATTTTGCACACGCTAGGCCCTTGTTCTTGCAATTTTGCACACGCTAGGCCCTTGTTCTTGCAATTTTGCACACGCTAGGCCCTTGTTCTTGCAATTTTGCACACGCTAGGCCCTTGTTCTTGCAATTTTGCACACGCTAGGCCCTTGTTCTTGCAATTTTGCACACGCTAGGCCCTTGTTCTTGCAATTTTGCACACGCTAGGCCCTTGTTCTTGCAATTTTGCACACGCTAGGCCCTTGTTCTTGCAATTTTGCACACGCTAGGCCCTTGTTCTTGCAATTTTGCACACGCTAGGCCCTTGTTCTTGCAATTTTGCACACGCTAGGCCCTTGTTCTTGCAATTTTGCACACGCTAGGCCCTTGTTCTTGCAATTTTGCACACGCTAGGCCCTTGTTCTTGCAATTTTGCACACGCTAGGCCCTTGTTCTTGCAATTTTGCACACGCTAGGCCCTTGTTCTTGCAATTTTGCACACGCTAGGCCCTTGTTCTTGCAATTTTGCACACGCTAGGCCCTTGTTCTTGCAATTTTGCACACGCTAGGCCCTTGTTCTTGCAATTTTGCACACGCTAGGCCCTTGTTCTTGCAATTTTGCACACGCTAGGCCCTTGTTCTTGCAATTTTGCACACGCTAGGCCCTTGTTCTTGCAATTTTGCACACGCTAGGCCCTTGTTCTTGCAATTTTGCACACGCTAGGCCCTTGTTCTTGCAATTTTGCACACGCTAGGCCCTTGTTCTTGCAATTTTGCACACGCTAGGCCCTTGTTCTTGCAATTTTGCACACGCTAGGCCCTTGTTCTTGCAATTTTGCACACGCTAGGCCCTTGTTCTTGCAATTTTGCACACGCTAGGCCCTTGTTCTTGCAATTTTGCACACGCTAGGCCCTTGTTCTTGCAATTTTGCACACGCTAGGCCCTTGTTCTTGCAATTTTGCACACGCTAGGCCCTTGTTCTTGCAATTTTGCACACGCTAGGCCCTTGTTCTTGCAATTTTGCACACGCTAGGCCCTTGTTCTTGCAATTTTGCACACGCTAGGCCCTTGTTCTTGCAATTTTGCACACGCTAGGCCCTTGTTCTTGCAATTTTGCACACGCTAGGCCCTTGTTCTTGCAATTTTGCACACGCTAGGCCCTTGTTCTTGCAATTTTGCACACGCTAGGCCCTTGTTCTTGCAATTTTGCACACGCTAGGCCCTTGTTCTTGCAATTTTGCACACGCTAGGCCCTTGTTCTTGCAATTTTGCACACGCTAGGCCCTTGTTCTTGCAATTTTGCACACGCTAGGCCCTTGTTCTTGCAATTTTGCACACGCTAGGCCCTTGTTCTTGCAATTTTGCACACGCTAGGCCCTTGTTCTTGCAATTTTGCACACGCTAGGCCCTTGTTCTTGCAATTTTGCACACGCTAGGCCCTTGTTCTTGCAATTTTGCACACGCTAGGCCCTTGTTCTTGCAATTTTGCACACGCTAGGCCCTTGTTCTTGCAATTTTGCACACGCTAGGCCCTTGTTCTTGCAATTTTGCACACGCTAGGCCCTTGTTCTTGCAATTTTGCACACGCTAGGCCCTTGTTCTTGCAATTTTGCACACGCTAGGCCCTTGTTCTTGCAATTTTGCACACGCTAGGCCCTTGTTCTTGCAATTTTGCACACGCTAGGCCCTTGTTCTTGCAATTTTGCACACGCTAGGCCCTTGTTCTTGCAATTTTGCACACGCTAGGCCCTTGTTCTTGCAATTTTGCACACGCTAGGCCCTTGTTCTTGCAATTTTGCACACGCTAGGCCCTTGTTCTTGCAATTTTGCACACGCTAGGCCCTTGTTCTTGCAATTTTGCACACGCTAGGCCCTTGTTCTTGCAATTTTGCACACGCTAGGCCCTTGTTCTTGCAATTTTGCACACGCTAGGCCCTTGTTCTTGCAATTTTGCACACGCTAGGCCCTTGTTCTTGCAATTTTGCACACGCTAGGCCCTTGTTCTTGCAATTTTGCACACGCTAGGCCCTTGTTCTTGCAATTTTGCACACGCTAGGCCCTTGTTCTTGCAATTTTGCACACGCTAGGCCCTTGTTCTTGCAATTTTGCACACGCTAGGCCCTTGTTCTTGCAATTTTGCACACGCTAGGCCCTTGTTCTTGCAATTTTGCACACGCTAGGCCCTTGTTCTTGCAATTTTGCACACGCTAGGCCCTTGTTCTTGCAATTTTGCACACGCTAGGCCCTTGTTCTTGCAATTTTGCACACGCTAGGCCCTTGTTCTTGCAATTTTGCACACGCTAGGCCCTTGTTCTTGCAATTTTGCACACGCTAGGCCCTTGTTCTTGCAATTTTGCACACGCTAGGCCCTTGTTCTTGCAATTTTGCACACGCTAGGCCCTTGTTCTTGCAATTTTGCACACGCTAGGCCCTTGTTCTTGCAATTTTGCACACGCTAGGCCCTTGTTCTTGCAATTTTGCACACGCTAGGCCCTTGTTCTTGCAATTTTGCACACGCTAGGCCCTTGTTCTTGCAATTTTGCACACGCTAGGCCCTTGTTCTTGCAATTTTGCACACGCTAGGCCCTTGTTCTTGCAATTTTGCACACGCTAGGCCCTTGTTCTTGCAATTTTGCACACGCTAGGCCCTTGTTCTTGCAATTTTGCACACGCTAGGCCCTTGTTCTTGCAATTTTGCACACGCTAGGCCCTTGTTCTTGCAATTTTGCACACGCTAGGCCCTTGTTCTTGCAATTTTGCACACGCTAGGCCCTTGTTCTTGCAATTTTGCACACGCTAGGCCCTTGTTCTTGCAATTTTGCACACGCTAGGCCCTTGTTCTTGCAATTTTGCACACGCTAGGCCCTTGTTCTTGCAATTTTGCACACGCTAGGCCCTTGTTCTTGCAATTTTGCACACGCTAGGCCCTTGTTCTTGCAATTTTGCACACGCTAGGCCCTTGTTCTTGCAATTTTGCACACGCTAGGCCCTTGTTCTTGCAATTTTGCACACGCTAGGCCCTTGTTCTTGCAATTTTGCACACGCTAGGCCCTTGTTCTTGCAATTTTGCACACGCTAGGCCCTTGTTCTTGCAATTTTGCACACGCTAGGCCCTTGTTCTTGCAATTTTGCACACGCTAGGCCCTTGTTCTTGCAATTTTGCACACGCTAGGCCCTTGTTCTTGCAATTTTGCACACGCTAGGCCCTTGTTCTTGCAATTTTGCACACGCTAGGCCCTTGTTCTTGCAATTTTGCACACGCTAGGCCCTTGTTCTTGCAATTTTGCACACGCTAGGCCCTTGTTCTTGCAATTTTGCACACGCTAGGCCCTTGTTCTTGCAATTTTGCACACGCTAGGCCCTTGTTCTTGCAATTTTGCACACGCTAGGCCCTTGTTCTTGCAATTTTGCACACGCTAGGCCCTTGTTCTTGCAATTTTGCACACGCTAGGCCCTTGTTCTTGCAATTTTGCACACGCTAGGCCCTTGTTCTTGCAATTTTGCACACGCTAGGCCCTTGTTCTTGCAATTTTGCACACGCTAGGCCCTTGTTCTTGCAATTTTGCACACGCTAGGCCCTTGTTCTTGCAATTTTGCACACGCTAGGCCCTTGTTCTTGCAATTTTGCACACGCTAGGCCCTTGTTCTTGCAATTTTGCACACGCTAGGCCCTTGTTCTTGCAATTTTGCACACGCTAGGCCCTTGTTCTTGCAATTTTGCACACGCTAGGCCCTTGTTCTTGCAATTTTGCACACGCTAGGCCCTTGTTCTTGCAATTTTGCACACGCTAGGCCCTTGTTCTTGCAATTTTGCACACGCTAGGCCCTTGTTCTTGCAATTTTGCACACGCTAGGCCCTTGTTCTTGCAATTTTGCACACGCTAGGCCCTTGTTCTTGCAATTTTGCACACGCTAGGCCCTTGTTCTTGCAATTTTGCACACGCTAGGCCCTTGTTCTTGCAATTTTGCACACGCTAGGCCCTTGTTCTTGCAATTTTGCACACGCTAGGCCCTTGTTCTTGCAATTTTGCACACGCTAGGCCCTTGTTCTTGCAATTTTGCACACGCTAGGCCCTTGTTCTTGCAATTTTGCACACGCTAGGCCCTTGTTCTTGCAATTTTGCACACGCTAGGCCCTTGTTCTTGCAATTTTGCACACGCTAGGCCCTTGTTCTTGCAATTTTGCACACGCTAGGCCCTTGTTCTTGCAATTTTGCACACGCTAGGCCCTTGTTCTTGCAATTTTGCACACGCTAGGCCCTTGTTCTTGCAATTTTGCACACGCTAGGCCCTTGTTCTTGCAATTTTGCACACGCTAGGCCCTTGTTCTTGCAATTTTGCACACGCTAGGCCCTTGTTCTTGCAATTTTGCACACGCTAGGCCCTTGTTCTTGCAATTTTGCACACGCTAGGCCCTTGTTCTTGCAATTTTGCACACGCTAGGCCCTTGTTCTTGCAATTTTGCACACGCTAGGCCCTTGTTCTTGCAATTTTGCACACGCTAGGCCCTTGTTCTTGCAATTTTGCACACGCTAGGCCCTTGTTCTTGCAATTTTGCACACGCTAGGCCCTTGTTCTTGCAATTTTGCACACGCTAGGCCCTTGTTCTTGCAATTTTGCACACGCTAGGCCCTTGTTCTTGCAATTTTGCACACGCTAGGCCCTTGTTCTTGCAATTTTGCACACGCTAGGCCCTTGTTCTTGCAATTTTGCACACGCTAGGCCCTTGTTCTTGCAATTTTGCACACGCTAGGCCCTTGTTCTTGCAATTTTGCACACGCTAGGCCCTTGTTCTTGCAATTTTGCACACGCTAGGCCCTTGTTCTTGCAATTTTGCACACGCTAGGCCCTTGTTCTTGCAATTTTGCACACGCTAGGCCCTTGTTCTTGCAATTTTGCACACGCTAGGCCCTTGTTCTTGCAATTTTGCACACGCTAGGCCCTTGTTCTTGCAATTTTGCACACGCTAGGCCCTTGTTCTTGCAATTTTGCACACGCTAGGCCCTTGTTCTTGCAATTTTGCACACGCTAGGCCCTTGTTCTTGCAATTTTGCACACGCTAGGCCCTTGTTCTTGCAATTTTGCACACGCTAGGCCCTTGTTCTTGCAATTTTGCACACGCTAGGCCCTTGTTCTTGCAATTTTGCACACGCTAGGCCCTTGTTCTTGCAATTTTGCACACGCTAGGCCCTTGTTCTTGCAATTTTGCACACGCTAGGCCCTTGTTCTTGCAATTTTGCACACGCTAGGCCCTTGTTCTTGCAATTTTGCACACGCTAGGCCCTTGTTCTTGCAATTTTGCACACGCTAGGCCCTTGTTCTTGCAATTTTGCACACGCTAGGCCCTTGTTCTTGCAATTTTGCACACGCTAGGCCCTTGTTCTTGCAATTTTGCACACGCTAGGCCCTTGTTCTTGCAATTTTGCACACGCTAGGCCCTTGTTCTTGCAATTTTGCACACGCTAGGCCCTTGTTCTTGCAATTTTGCACACGCTAGGCCCTTGTTCTTGCAATTTTGCACACGCTAGGCCCTTGTTCTTGCAATTTTGCACACGCTAGGCCCTTGTTCTTGCAATTTTGCACACGCTAGGCCCTTGTTCTTGCAATTTTGCACACGCTAGGCCCTTGTTCTTGCAATTTTGCACACGCTAGGCCCTTGTTCTTGCAATTTTGCACACGCTAGGCCCTTGTTCTTGCAATTTTGCACACGCTAGGCCCTTGTTCTTGCAATTTTGCACACGCTAGGCCCTTGTTCTTGCAATTTTGCACACGCTAGGCCCTTGTTCTTGCAATTTTGCACACGCTAGGCCCTTGTTCTTGCAATTTTGCACACGCTAGGCCCTTGTTCTTGCAATTTTGCACACGCTAGGCCCTTGTTCTTGCAATTTTGCACACGCTAGGCCCTTGTTCTTGCAATTTTGCACACGCTAGGCCCTTGTTCTTGCAATTTTGCACACGCTAGGCCCTTGTTCTTGCAATTTTGCACACGCTAGGCCCTTGTTCTTGCAATTTTGCACACGCTAGGCCCTTGTTCTTGCAATTTTGCACACGCTAGGCCCTTGTTCTTGCAATTTTGCACACGCTAGGCCCTTGTTCTTGCAATTTTGCACACGCTAGGCCCTTGTTCTTGCAATTTTGCACACGCTAGGCCCTTGTTCTTGCAATTTTGCACACGCTAGGCCCTTGTTCTTGCAATTTTGCACACGCTAGGCCCTTGTTCTTGCAATTTTGCACACGCTAGGCCCTTGTTCTTGCAATTTTGCACACGCTAGGCCCTTGTTCTTGCAATTTTGCACACGCTAGGCCCTTGTTCTTGCAATTTTGCACACGCTAGGCCCTTGTTCTTGCAATTTTGCACACGCTAGGCCCTTGTTCTTGCAATTTTGCACACGCTAGGCCCTTGTTCTTGCAATTTTGCACACGCTAGGCCCTTGTTCTTGCAATTTTGCACACGCTAGGCCCTTGTTCTTGCAATTTTGCACACGCTAGGCCCTTGTTCTTGCAATTTTGCACACGCTAGGCCCTTGTTCTTGCAATTTTGCACACGCTAGGCCCTTGTTCTTGCAATTTTGCACACGCTAGGCCCTTGTTCTTGCAATTTTGCACACGCTAGGCCCTTGTTCTTGCAATTTTGCACACGCTAGGCCCTTGTTCTTGCAATTTTGCACACGCTAGGCCCTTGTTCTTGCAATTTTGCACACGCTAGGCCCTTGTTCTTGCAATTTTGCACACGCTAGGCCCTTGTTCTTGCAATTTTGCACACGCTAGGCCCTTGTTCTTGCAATTTTGCACACGCTAGGCCCTTGTTCTTGCAATTTTGCACACGCTAGGCCCTTGTTCTTGCAATTTTGCACACGCTAGGCCCTTGTTCTTGCAATTTTGCACACGCTAGGCCCTTGTTCTTGCAATTTTGCACACGCTAGGCCCTTGTTCTTGCAATTTTGCACACGCTAGGCCCTTGTTCTTGCAATTTTGCACACGCTAGGCCCTTGTTCTTGCAATTTTGCACACGCTAGGCCCTTGTTCTTGCAATTTTGCACACGCTAGGCCCTTGTTCTTGCAATTTTGCACACGCTAGGCCCTTGTTCTTGCAATTTTGCACACGCTAGGCCCTTGTTCTTGCAATTTTGCACACGCTAGGCCCTTGTTCTTGCAATTTTGCACACGCTAGGCCCTTGTTCTTGCAATTTTGCACACGCTAGGCCCTTGTTCTTGCAATTTTGCACACGCTAGGCCCTTGTTCTTGCAATTTTGCACACGCTAGGCCCTTGTTCTTGCAATTTTGCACACGCTAGGCCCTTGTTCTTGCAATTTTGCACACGCTAGGCCCTTGTTCTTGCAATTTTGCACACGCTAGGCCCTTGTTCTTGCAATTTTGCACACGCTAGGCCCTTGTTCTTGCAATTTTGCACACGCTAGGCCCTTGTTCTTGCAATTTTGCACACGCTAGGCCCTTGTTCTTGCAATTTTGCACACGCTAGGCCCTTGTTCTTGCAATTTTGCACACGCTAGGCCCTTGTTCTTGCAATTTTGCACACGCTAGGCCCTTGTTCTTGCAATTTTGCACACGCTAGGCCCTTGTTCTTGCAATTTTGCACACGCTAGGCCCTTGTTCTTGCAATTTTGCACACGCTAGGCCCTTGTTCTTGCAATTTTGCACACGCTAGGCCCTTGTTCTTGCAATTTTGCACACGCTAGGCCCTTGTTCTTGCAATTTTGCACACGCTAGGCCCTTGTTCTTGCAATTTTGCACACGCTAGGCCCTTGTTCTTGCAATTTTGCACACGCTAGGCCCTTGTTCTTGCAATTTTGCACACGCTAGGCCCTTGTTCTTGCAATTTTGCACACGCTAGGCCCTTGTTCTTGCAATTTTGCACACGCTAGGCCCTTGTTCTTGCAATTTTGCACACGCTAGGCCCTTGTTCTTGCAATTTTGCACACGCTAGGCCCTTGTTCTTGCAATTTTGCACACGCTAGGCCCTTGTTCTTGCAATTTTGCACACGCTAGGCCCTTGTTCTTGCAATTTTGCACACGCTAGGCCCTTGTTCTTGCAATTTTGCACACGCTAGGCCCTTGTTCTTGCAATTTTGCACACGCTAGGCCCTTGTTCTTGCAATTTTGCACACGCTAGGCCCTTGTTCTTGCAATTTTGCACACGCTAGGCCCTTGTTCTTGCAATTTTGCACACGCTAGGCCCTTGTTCTTGCAATTTTGCACACGCTAGGCCCTTGTTCTTGCAATTTTGCACACGCTAGGCCCTTGTTCTTGCAATTTTGCACACGCTAGGCCCTTGTTCTTGCAATTTTGCACACGCTAGGCCCTTGTTCTTGCAATTTTGCACACGCTAGGCCCTTGTTCTTGCAATTTTGCACACGCTAGGCCCTTGTTCTTGCAATTTTGCACACGCTAGGCCCTTGTTCTTGCAATTTTGCACACGCTAGGCCCTTGTTCTTGCAATTTTGCACACGCTAGGCCCTTGTTCTTGCAATTTTGCACACGCTAGGCCCTTGTTCTTGCAATTTTGCACACGCTAGGCCCTTGTTCTTGCAATTTTGCACACGCTAGGCCCTTGTTCTTGCAATTTTGCACACGCTAGGCCCTTGTTCTTGCAATTTTGCACACGCTAGGCCCTTGTTCTTGCAATTTTGCACACGCTAGGCCCTTGTTCTTGCAATTTTGCACACGCTAGGCCCTTGTTCTTGCAATTTTGCACACGCTAGGCCCTTGTTCTTGCAATTTTGCACACGCTAGGCCCTTGTTCTTGCAATTTTGCACACGCTAGGCCCTTGTTCTTGCAATTTTGCACACGCTAGGCCCTTGTTCTTGCAATTTTGCACACGCTAGGCCCTTGTTCTTGCAATTTTGCACACGCTAGGCCCTTGTTCTTGCAATTTTGCACACGCTAGGCCCTTGTTCTTGCAATTTTGCACACGCTAGGCCCTTGTTCTTGCAATTTTGCACACGCTAGGCCCTTGTTCTTGCAATTTTGCACACGCTAGGCCCTTGTTCTTGCAATTTTGCACACGCTAGGCCCTTGTTCTTGCAATTTTGCACACGCTAGGCCCTTGTTCTTGCAATTTTGCACACGCTAGGCCCTTGTTCTTGCAATTTTGCACACGCTAGGCCCTTGTTCTTGCAATTTTGCACACGCTAGGCCCTTGTTCTTGCAATTTTGCACACGCTAGGCCCTTGTTCTTGCAATTTTGCACACGCTAGGCCCTTGTTCTTGCAATTTTGCACACGCTAGGCCCTTGTTCTTGCAATTTTGCACACGCTAGGCCCTTGTTCTTGCAATTTTGCACACGCTAGGCCCTTGTTCTTGCAATTTTGCACACGCTAGGCCCTTGTTCTTGCAATTTTGCACACGCTAGGCCCTTGTTCTTGCAATTTTGCACACGCTAGGCCCTTGTTCTTGCAATTTTGCACACGCTAGGCCCTTGTTCTTGCAATTTTGCACACGCTAGGCCCTTGTTCTTGCAATTTTGCACACGCTAGGCCCTTGTTCTTGCAATTTTGCACACGCTAGGCCCTTGTTCTTGCAATTTTGCACACGCTAGGCCCTTGTTCTTGCAATTTTGCACACGCTAGGCCCTTGTTCTTGCAATTTTGCACACGCTAGGCCCTTGTTCTTGCAATTTTGCACACGCTAGGCCCTTGTTCTTGCAATTTTGCACACGCTAGGCCCTTGTTCTTGCAATTTTGCACACGCTAGGCCCTTGTTCTTGCAATTTTGCACACGCTAGGCCCTTGTTCTTGCAATTTTGCACACGCTAGGCCCTTGTTCTTGCAATTTTGCACACGCTAGGCCCTTGTTCTTGCAATTTTGCACACGCTAGGCCCTTGTTCTTGCAATTTTGCACACGCTAGGCCCTTGTTCTTGCAATTTTGCACACGCTAGGCCCTTGTTCTTGCAATTTTGCACACGCTAGGCCCTTGTTCTTGCAATTTTGCACACGCTAGGCCCTTGTTCTTGCAATTTTGCACACGCTAGGCCCTTGTTCTTGCAATTTTGCACACGCTAGGCCCTTGTTCTTGCAATTTTGCACACGCTAGGCCCTTGTTCTTGCAATTTTGCACACGCTAGGCCCTTGTTCTTGCAATTTTGCACACGCTAGGCCCTTGTTCTTGCAATTTTGCACACGCTAGGCCCTTGTTCTTGCAATTTTGCACACGCTAGGCCCTTGTTCTTGCAATTTTGCACACGCTAGGCCCTTGTTCTTGCAATTTTGCACACGCTAGGCCCTTGTTCTTGCAATTTTGCACACGCTAGGCCCTTGTTCTTGCAATTTTGCACACGCTAGGCCCTTGTTCTTGCAATTTTGCACACGCTAGGCCCTTGTTCTTGCAATTTTGCACACGCTAGGCCCTTGTTCTTGCAATTTTGCACACGCTAGGCCCTTGTTCTTGCAATTTTGCACACGCTAGGCCCTTGTTCTTGCAATTTTGCACACGCTAGGCCCTTGTTCTTGCAATTTTGCACACGCTAGGCCCTTGTTCTTGCAATTTTGCACACGCTAGGCCCTTGTTCTTGCAATTTTGCACACGCTAGGCCCTTGTTCTTGCAATTTTGCACACGCTAGGCCCTTGTTCTTGCAATTTTGCACACGCTAGGCCCTTGTTCTTGCAATTTTGCACACGCTAGGCCCTTGTTCTTGCAATTTTGCACACGCTAGGCCCTTGTTCTTGCAATTTTGCACACGCTAGGCCCTTGTTCTTGCAATTTTGCACACGCTAGGCCCTTGTTCTTGCAATTTTGCACACGCTAGGCCCTTGTTCTTGCAATTTTGCACACGCTAGGCCCTTGTTCTTGCAATTTTGCACACGCTAGGCCCTTGTTCTTGCAATTTTGCACACGCTAGGCCCTTGTTCTTGCAATTTTGCACACGCTAGGCCCTTGTTCTTGCAATTTTGCACACGCTAGGCCCTTGTTCTTGCAATTTTGCACACGCTAGGCCCTTGTTCTTGCAATTTTGCACACGCTAGGCCCTTGTTCTTGCAATTTTGCACACGCTAGGCCCTTGTTCTTGCAATTTTGCACACGCTAGGCCCTTGTTCTTGCAATTTTGCACACGCTAGGCCCTTGTTCTTGCAATTTTGCACACGCTAGGCCCTTGTTCTTGCAATTTTGCACACGCTAGGCCCTTGTTCTTGCAATTTTGCACACGCTAGGCCCTTGTTCTTGCAATTTTGCACACGCTAGGCCCTTGTTCTTGCAATTTTGCACACGCTAGGCCCTTGTTCTTGCAATTTTGCACACGCTAGGCCCTTGTTCTTGCAATTTTGCACACGCTAGGCCCTTGTTCTTGCAATTTTTTGTTCTTGCAATTTTGCACACGCTAGGCCCTTGTTCTTGCATTTTGCACACGCTAGGCCCTTCTTGCAATTTGCACACGCTTTTTCTTGTTCTTGCAATTTTGCACACGCTAGGCCCTTGTTCTTGCAATTTTGCACACGCTAGGCCCTTGTTCTTGCAATTTTGCACACGCTAGGCCCTTGTTCTTGCAATTTTGCACACGCTAGGCCTTGTTCTTGCAATTTTGCACACGCTAGGCCCTTGTTCTTGCAATTTTGCACACGCTAGGCCCTTGTTCTTGCAATTTTGCACACGCTAGGCCTTGTTCTTGCAATTTTGCACACGCTAGGCCCTTGTTCTTGCAATTTTGCACACGCTAGGCCCTTGTTCTTGCAATTTTGCACACGCTAGGCCCTTGTTCTTGCAATTTTGCACACGCTAGGCCCTTGTTCTTGCAATTTTGCACACGCTAGGCCCTTGTTCTTGCAATTTTGCACACGCTAGGCCCTTGTTCTTGCAATTTTGCACACGCTAGGCCCTTGTTCTTGCAATTTTGCACACGCTAGGCCCTTGTTCTTGCAATTTTGCACACGCTAGGCCCTTGTTCTTGCAATTTTGCACACGCTAGGCCCTTGTTCTTGCAATTTTGCACACGCTAGGCCCTTGTTCTTGCAATTTTGCACACGCTAGGCCCTTGTTCTTGCAATTTGCACACGCTAGGCCCTTGTTCTTGCAATTTTGCACACGCTAGGCCCTTGTTCTTGCAATTTTGCACACGCTAGGCCTTGTTCTTGCAATTTTGCACACGCTAGGCCCTTGTTCTTGCAATTTTGCACACGCTAGGCCCTTGTTCTTGCAATTTTGCACACGCTAGGCCCTTGTTCTTGCAATTTTGCACACGCTAGGCCTTGTTCTTGCAATTTTGCACACGCTAGGCCCTTGTTCTTGCAATTTTGCACACGCTAGGCCCTTGTTCTTGCAATTTTGCACACGCTAGGCCCTTGTTCTTGCAATTTTGCACACGCTAGGCCCTTGTTCTTGCAATTTTGCACACGCTAGGCCCTTGTTCTTGCAATTTTGCACACGCTAGGCCCTTGTTCTTGCAATTTTGCACACGCTAGGCCCTTGTTCTTGCAATTTTGCACACGCTAGGCCCTTGTTCTTGCAATTTTGCACACGCTAGGCCCTTGTTCTTGCAATTTTGCACACGCTAGGCCCTTGTTCTTGCAATTTTGCACACGCTAGGCCCTTGTTCTTGCAATTTTGCACACGCTAGGCCCTTGTTCTTGCAATTTTGCACACGCTAGGCCCTTGTTCATTTTGCACACGCTAGGCCCTTGTTCTTGCAATTGCACACGCTAGGCCTTTGCAATTTTGCACACGCTAGGCCCTTGTTCTTGCAATTTTGCACACGCTAGGCCCTTGTTCTTGCAATTTTGCACACGCTAGGCCCTTGTTCTTGCAATTTTGCACACGCTAGGCCCTTGTTCTTGCAATTTTGCACACGCTAGGCCCTTGTTCTTGCAATTTTGCACACGCTAGGCCCTTGTTCTTGCAATTTTGCACACGCTAGGCCCTTGTTCTTGCAATTTTGCACACGCTAGGCCCTTGTTCTTGCAATTTTGCACACGCTAGGCCCTTGTTCTTGCAATTTTGCACACGCTAGGCCCTTGTTCTTGCAATTTTGCACACGCTAGGCCCTTGTTCTTGCAATTTGCACACGCTAGGCCCTTGTTCTTGCAATTTTGCACACGCTAGGCCCTTGTTCTTGCAATTTTGCACACGCTAGGCCCTTGTTCTTGCAATTTTGCACACGCTAGGCCCTTGTTCTTGCAATTTTGCACACGCTAGGCCCTTGTTCTTGCAATTTTGCACACGCTAGGCCCTTGTTCTTGCAATTTTGCACACGCTAGGCCCTTGTTCTTGCAATTTTGCACACGCTAGGCCCTTGTTCTTGCAATTTTGCACACGCTAGGCCCTTGTTCTTGCAATTTTGCACACGCTAGGCCCTTGTTCTTGCAATTTTGCACACGCTAGGCCCTTGTTCTTGCAATTTTGCACACGCTAGGCCCTTGTTCTTGCAATTTTGCACACGCTAGGCCCTTGTTCTTGCAATTTTGCACACGCTAGGCCCTTGTTCTTGCAATTTTGCACACGCTAGGCCCTTGTTCTTGCAATTTTGCACACGCTAGGCCCTTGTTCTTGCAATTTTGCACACGCTAGGCCCTTGTTCTTGCAATTTTGCACACGCTAGGCCCTTGTTCTTGCAATTTTGCACACGCTAGGCCCTTGTTCTTGCAATTTTGCACACGCTAGGCCCTTGTTCTTGCAATTTTGCACACGCTAGGCCCTTGTTCTTGCAATTTTGCACACGCTAGGCCCTTGTTCTTGCAATTTTGCACACGCTAGGCCCTTGTTCTTGCAATTTTGCACACGCTAGGCCCTTGTTCTTGCAATTTTGCACACGCTAGGCCCTTGTTCTTGCAATTTTGCACACGCTAGGCCCTTGTTCTTGCAATTTTGCACACGCTAGGCCCTTGTTCTTGCAATTTTGCACACGCTAGGCCCTTGTTCTTGCAATTTTGCACACGCTAGGCCCTTGTTCTTGCATTTTGCACACGCTAGGCCCTTGTTCTTGCAATTTGCACACGCTAGGCCCTTGTTCTTGCAATTTTGCACACGCTAGGCCCTTGTTCTTGCAATTTTGCACACGCTAGGCCTTGTTCTTGCAATTTTGCACACGCTAGGCCCTTGTTCTTGCAATTTTGCACACGCTAGGCCCTTGTTCTTGCAATTTTGCACACGCTAGGCCCTTGTTCTTGCAATTTTGCACACGCTAGGCCCTTGTTCTTGCAATTTTGCACACGCTAGGCCCTTGTTCTTGCAATTTTGCACACGCTAGGCCCTTGTTCTTGCAATTTTGCACACGCTAGGCCCTTGTTCTTGCAATTTTGCACACGCTAGGCCCTTGTTCTTGCAATTTTGCACACGCTAGGCCCTTGTTCTTGCAATTTTGCACACGCTAGGCCCTTGTTCTTGCATTTTGCACACGCTAGGCCCTTGTTCTTGCAATTTTGCACACGCTAGGCCCTTGTTCTTGCAATTTTGCACACGCTAGGCCCTTGTTCTTGCAATTTTGCACACGCTAGGCCCTTGTTCTTGCAATTTTGCACACGCTAGGCCCTTGTTCTTGCAATTTTGCACACGCTAGGCCCTTGTTCTTGCAATTTTGCACACGCTAGGCCCTTGTTCTTGCAATTTTGCACTCGCTAGGCCCTTGTTCTTGCAATTTTGCACACGCTAGGCCCTTGTTCTTGCAATTTTGCACACGCTAGGCCCTTGTTCTTGCAATTTTGCACACGCTAGGCCTTTGTTCTTGCAATTTTGCACACGCTAGGCCCTTGTTCTTGCAATTTTGCACACGCTAGGCCCTTGTTCTTGCAATTTTGCACACGCTAGGCCCTTGTTCTTGCAATTTTGCACACGCTAGGCCCTTGTTCTTGCAATTTTGCACACGCTAGGCCTTGTTCTTGCAATTTTGCACACGCTAGGCCCTTGTTCTTGCAATTTTGCACACGCTAGGCCCTTGTTCTTGCAATTTTGCACACGCTAGGCCTTGTTCTTGCAATTTTGCACACGCTAGGCCCTTGTTCTTGCAATTTTGCACACGCTAGGCCCTTGTTCTTGCGATTTTGCACACGCTAGGCCCTTGTTCTTGCAATTTTGCACTCGCTAGGCCCTTGTTCTTGCAATTTTGCACACGCTAGGCCCTTGTTCTTGCAATTTTGCACACGCTAGGCCCTTGTTCTTGCAATTTTGCACACGCTAGGCTTTGTTCTTGCAATTTTGCACACGCTAGGCCCTTGTTCTTGCAATTTTGCACACGCTAGGCCTTGTTCTTGCAATTTTGCACACGCTGGCCTTTGTTTTGCAATTTTGCACACGCTAGGCCTTGTTCTTGCAATTTTGCACACGCTAGGCCCTTGTTCTTGCAATTTTGCACTCGCTAGGCCCTTGTTCTTGCAATTTTGCACACACTAGGCCCTGTTCTTGCAATTTTGCACACGCTAGGCCCTGTTCTTGCGATTTGCACACGCTAGGCCCTTGTTCTTGCAATTTTGCACAGCTAGGCCCTTTGTTCTTGCAAATTTTGCACACGCTAGGCCCTTGTTCTTGCAATTTTGCACACGCTAGGCCCTTGTTCTTGCAATTTTGCACACGCTAGGCCATTGTTCTTGCAATTTTGCACAATGCTAGGCCCTTGTTCTTGCAATTTTGTGCACACGATAGGCCCGTGTTCTTTGCAATTTGCACACGCTAGGCCTTGGTGTCTTGCAATTTTGCAAACTGCTAGGCCCTGGTTCTTGCAATTTTGCACACGCTAGCCCTTGTTCTTGCAATTTTGCACTCGCTAGGCCTGT